>VZSC01007240.1:215745-275530 GCA_013398225.1 Steatornis caripensis
CAGGTGCGGGCAGAGCCGCCGCCAGCGCCGCGCAGCCCGCGCCGGCCCCGCCTGGATGTGCGCGGAGGCGGAGGCGGCGCCCGGCTGCGCGCAGGGTCCCGCCATGGCCTTGGCTTTCTGCGGCGACGAGGGCAACTCCACCGCCTACAACGTGGACCACGGCGTGCTCAACAACGGCTGCTTCGTGGACGCGCTCAACGTGGTGCCGCACGTCTTCCTGCTCTTCATCACCTTCCCCATCCTCTTCATCGGTGCGTGCGCGCGGGGATCCCCGTCCGCCTGTGCCTTGCCTGCTGCCTCTCCCTCTTCTTGTGCCCCTCCCCGGCCTCGTCGTTGCCCCTCCGCTCCTTGCTTTGTCTTGCCGTGGGTTTCCTCCCTCCGCTTTGCCGCGCCGTGCGTGCCGCGTTTCCCCGCCGCTTGCCTGGCCTCGCCTGGCTGCGTGTTCGCCCCGACCTGGCCTCGCCCTCCGTGGTGGGCGCGGGGAGGCGGGCGGCTGCGAAGGGTGCTAGGACGCGGTGCAAACTCCGGGATGCTCCGGCGACCGCCTCTGCTGAGGCTGCCCGCCCGGGCTCGTCCCGGCTCCTGCCGGCGGTGCGAGGTGGGGCGGCCCGCGGGGCTCCGTGCGGGTGAGCCCGCCCTGCGCGGGGGCCGGCTGGGTGCTGCAGCCGGAGGAGGCTGCAGGGTTTGCCTGCAGGTTTTGTCTAGCAGCGCGGGAGGCGAAGATAAACGTGCTGTTAAAAACCAGCAAACCTGGCGACTAAGGCTTACGTTATCAGATAATACTCCCTGTAATCGCTGAGCGGTTCCAGCCGCCGGACAGCCCTCCTCGTTGCTGGTAATGACCGGCAGGGCTGTCCGGCGGCTGTAACCCTTGCCAGATCTGCAGCGGGTATTACTTGATAACACAAAACTGCGGTTGCCAATAGGTGGCCTGGTTGTTTAATGCATGCGGCTGTGTTACTACTTTGAGTGCCGTTCTGCTCAGCCTGGTCTGACCTCTAGGCAGCCGTGGCAAGAGCTGCGTGATTTAACACTCGCTTCTGCTCATCATAGAGAGTCCGGTGCTGAAATAACAGCACAACTGTTAAAACAGGGGCAGCTGAAGAACTGCTATGGGTAATCTGCCTTTGTATGGCTTTTCTCAGCATTGCTAATTTTTATGTAGATCGAGGGAGTGAGTTACTTTAGAAAAAGTAAGATAAGGTGTAAATTCTTTAATTAAACGCATCGAAGTGAAGGAAAAATAGTGTACGTGTTATAGTGTTTGTGCACATTTGTGACAATATTCGTTTGTCATTCAATTAAACTGTTAATATATTTGAAAAATGTTTAATGCATGTAATTATGTGATAGTAAGTTGCTAAAAGTGCAGGAATTTAAGGCTGCGTTCTGTCTGCTTTGTTGATTTTATTCCATATGAAGTGAAGCAATGAGAACACAGTTTAGAAAATACTCAAATGCATGTTTAACAGCATAATTGTGTCAACTTTAGTACACTAGTTTGTTACATATATGCTTTTCCATATGCAGGAGCTTTGTATGTCACTCTTGTTAAGAAAGCTCGTTATAATTTTCTTTTCCTGTTTAGGATGGGGAAGTCAGAGTTCCAAAGTACATATACATCATAGCACATGGCTTCATTTTCCTGGCCACAACTTGCGCTGGATACTGACTTTTATCCTCTTGTTTGTGCTGGTGTGTGAAATCGCGGAGGGCATAGTGTCTGATGGGTAAGTGTAGGTGTGCCTTCTCCTGATAGCACTGAGCATTCCACAGGTTTCTGGGCAGGTATTTTCTCCCTCTCTAAATTCTCATCTAGACTGTGTTCCTTGTCCTTATAAACATGTAATCTCTATTCTTCGTGATTAACCTACCGACCTTGTATCAGAAATTCCACAGACCTTGCCAGCTTACGTACACACGCACAACTGACCTCAGTCATTTTTAGTTCAGCTTAATGACACTATCTTTCCAAAGAGTAATCATAGATAAATCCTAACAATTCAAGCAGATGGTGACATTTTCGTGATTTGTTTTACGTCCAAGGACCCAGTGCCACAGTCCTTACTCAGGCAGAACTCCCATGTGCACAGTAGGTCGTATCATTCCCCCACAAACGGAGTACTGTTCGTCTTAATAAAGGAGTGAATCTACTGGGCCTTATCTCCCACCCCACAGAGTTTCTTCTGATGTTTGTGCAGCACATCTGATCTGTTACCTTGAGCAGAGCAGCTGACACTATATGAGCATGATCCATCATCTGTTATTCAACTTAGGATGTCTCTAAACAGTAATCTGTGAGGGAAAATTATTCCAAGTGAAACAAGTGATGCAGGAGAGTGATTTATCATGAAAAAAGCTGATGTTGTATAACAACTGTGATCACTTCCTCTGAAGAAGGGTCTGATTTTCATAACTATTACAAAATTGCAACCCAAGGATTATAAAGTCAAAGCTCCTTGTTAAATAGAACAAAACCTCTCTGTTTAGCTATCTGTATAACAGCTATCCACCAACCAGTGTGAAAGCACTGCAGTATTCTGCTGTGGAAGCTGGTATCGTAATTATTATTGTAACTTCTCTTAAATGTATATAAATAGGATGTTTCTCAGTGCCAGATTTTTTTAAAAAGGATTTTTTTCCCATGCTTATTCAGAGTTATCAGGGTGTGGCATGCTCAGAGCAAAATCTCCTGCTTTTGAGTTTTCTGTTTTATTTTGCTTTTTAGCAATCCCTCTCATTATGTTTATTTGCGATTTACCTTGACTCAGAATGCTGCTGTTAAGTAATAAACGTCACCTGATGAGAATCAAAGCTCCTAGCTATGCTGGGGGAGTGCCAACCCACAGTCTTGCCTCCCAAGCACTCAGCAGGCTATGAGTGGTGTTATGAATAAAAGCAAATTTTGAGGCTCATCAGCTTTCTAAGACCAAAATGAGTCACGTTGGTAAGTCCTTTTGACAGCGATTGAGTGCCAAAGACTTTGGCACTTCAGCAATAGATGCATCTTACTGGAGATATGGTTATATAGGGGAATTCCAGCAACTTCTGTGTGTGAAATAAATAAATTTAGAAAAAACCTCCCACTCCTGCAGTGTTACCTACTGAAGCTTAGGCTGTCGAAAGAAATCTGTTCCTGTTGCTTGTTTTTCCTTGCTGAGAATTCATCCCTAATGTACAAAAAACCCTGTCATTACTGGGGTTTCAGAGACTGGAGAATCTTTTCTCATTTTGCTGTATACACATACAATTCATTGTCAACAAGGAGTTAAGTGTTTATGCCACAGGTTGTCAGAGTTCACCACAATTCCATGTGAGGGAGAGATTGCCTTTCCTAGCACAGATGCAGGAAGGGGTCCTCCTGAGCTCCTATGGATCTGTTAGACATTTGGGATGTTCTGCTCCCAGACATGTGATGTCTCGTGATGATCTCCACCTCCCTAACAGCACAGCCCCTTTTGTCTCTCCAAACTACGCAAAGGTAGCTTTTGCTGCAGCAAGAAGAAATCCAGAGATGCTAGTTTATTTTTCATGTGCTTCGGAGGACAGGGTGTGAATTTCCCTGAGTGTTTGTGTCCTGAAGACTTCCTCTTAGTGCCTCTTCTCTTGGAGTTGGTTGGAAGACAGAGGAAATTGTAACTCTTGACAGCACAGTACACTCCATTACTTTGGTGAAAGAAAGTAAAGCGGAGGAGATGATAGCAAGTAGGAGGAAAGAGGAGGGGGGAAGCTTGATTCTACCTGCCTCTGCACAAACCAGCAACATTGCCCAACAATTCCCATATTTCCAAAAGGCTGTAGTTGGCAGGACCCCTTCAGCTGTTACCTGAAGCAAAGTGTCAGGAGAGTTCTGCTTTATAGGACAAAACTTAAAGAGTATATGATTCGGTTGTAGGTTTTGTTCATTGCTTGCAGTGGCTTGCGGTCACTGAAAACGGAGCTCACTCTAATTCCTGTTCCGTGGTGCTGTTCCTTCTCCCAAACTGGAAAAAGAAAATGAAACATTTCCACAAAATGTTTCTGTAGAAAATCTGAAATTGTGCTGTCAGTTGGTCTTATCTATGTATTTTGATGGACAGGTCCCAAACTAGTTTAGCTTAAATTAACTTCTCTCATTTTGGAGTTGAGCTACTTATCCTAATTTAAACAACGTTCCAGTTGATTTCAGTAGGAAATGTAGGAGTATACACATTTCAATTTCAGCACGGGGAGGAATCTGAAACCCAACTATGTGATTTAGGAGCACAAATCCAATGGAAAATCAGAGCGCTTTACGTTGCTGACATTCTAGAAAACCCTGTGTCGGGCCTGGGTACAGGATACAGTTAATAAATTAAAAGGGAAACATTTAAATAGCTAAGAGGTTTGATTTTAATAAATGTTCACTTTTTTCTTTTTAAGGGTTTCAGAATCGCGCCATTTACATCTGTACATGCCAGCTGGGATGGCATTCTTGGCGGCCATCACATCGGTTGTCTACTACCATAATATTGAAACATCCAATTTCCCGAAGCTGTTAATCGGTACGTCTCACAACTTACACCACTTGGAAATGTGATTGTGGTGCTGCACGTCTGTTCGTTTTGTGAGAGGTCATTGCCGTCTTGGTGCTAGCTTGTATGGATAAAGCTACACCTATATTCCGGTCTACTGGTTGCCATTGCCAGACTCAGTTCTGAGTTTTCCTGAAGCAGTTCATTGTTTTCAATGCTTTTAACGTCTAATACTATTCTGTACGGTGTTCTTGGGGATCTGATGGGCCAAAGGCTTTTCTCGGGAAAACAATTTGTGGGTAAAGCAGCACATCAAGCTCTTAGCTCTAAAAGCCATCCAAATCCCTTTGCTTGTCAGCATGTTGCATTGCAGCATGATATAAGATTGAAGCCATCTTCGTGTGTGTGGTCTATTGAAATATGCAGGGAATCAAGGGAAATGAATGGTATCATGACTTTCAGTATGACCCTGGATATATTAGTTTGCCTGCTTGTTCTTGCTTCCTGTTCCTAAAACTCTCTTTGTAAATTGCTTTCAGACCTTTTGAATGGAAAATGCTAGGTATAAGACATATCTAGTATAATATACATGTCCTGCAAGATTGTAAATAAACTGTAGCTAGCTGCAGGAAATCCATTACCACTGACAATCATGCAGTGACGTATTCTCTGCTATTTAAGTAGATTGCAGACTGTGGATGTCTACATGTTTAGTCATTCTGTTAGCTGTTATTTCTTTGGTGGTCCTGGCGCATCAAATTTTGTTTGAGCTGGTGTTCTGAATTAATGAATCCTGCTAAGGTTTGTCTTACGTCATTGTAGCTCTATGTATCAAAGTTCCATTGAAGTTTTTGCCAGGTGGTAAAAACTCAGTCAGAACTGGATTTCAAAAAGCTTTTAAATATTAAAGATTATTTTGAAATTCATGTTGTGGTAAGCAAGCATCCTCTTCTGCAGAACGAGCCTGTAACTCCTGTTTAAAAAAAAAAAAGGTTATTCCTCTTCCAAAACTTCATATTTCTATCCAGGATGGGCAAGCTTTATGTCATCTTATTTGGGACTGCTTTTCTTCTTGTATCCTTCTTTTAAGTAGAATCTTTTTTGGCTTTTATACCAGATGGGGTCATCTGGTTTCTTTTTTAATAAGTCAATGCAGTCTATTTAATGCCTTCTCACGGGACTAGATGTTCTATCTCAGGAAACCACTGCTAGCCTGTTACAATCGCCTATGAAAAGCAGTGATTTTCTTTGATTTTTTTTGTTGTTATTTCAGATGTATAATGCAGTGTTTAATAATTTAGTGTTGCTACCACATTTCTGCTGTTAAATCATTGAGAAGGGAAGCACACATTTACAGCTGGTAGTTGATTACCCATTTTTGCATAATGCCTTTTCTGTAGAGATTTCTCTTTTTATGATAATTTTGTTCAATACTTAGAGTGCTGATGCTGGATAAGATCTGGACAATATTTGAATACTAAACAATCGTACCAATGAATACCAACACTTAAGTAAGTGTTATTGATACTAAAGTTAATAATTGTGGATTTCAATTTTGCAAGAATTTCCAAGGAGCAGAATCCTTTAGAAAATCTAATCTTAATAGCTGACTCTTAAGTAAAAAGGAAAATCAAGCTACCACAGTCTTTCCCACTTAGCTGGTCTGATTTTAATTTTCATCTAAAGTCTTTGCAAGTTAAAAGTCTATGGTTTTTTGCTTTATTTTTTGTTTGGTTTTTCTTTCCTTGTTCTCTGTTTGTGAGAGAACTTCAGAGAGATGTTTCTGGAAGTCTCCATCCTTTGTTCTCGACTGCACAAATTTATTGTTATCTAACTGTAGGGATTGTCATCTTTCAATGTTAATTGCAGCTACTCTGTGTTGACAACTGGGCCTAGGCAATGATAACTTTATGCAAATTAGCTCAGTATGAGATACTTAAATGATACCTATGCTCAGCTATTAACCCACTAGAGTGCACTGTGATAAACCTTTTGCTAACTGTATGAGAGGAAACCAAAAGAGGATTCTTTGTTGGTAAAATGTTGTGGAGAAGATCTAATATTACACACACATCAAGTAAATGACCTGATATGGCATCTTCTGCTTCTGAGCATCAGTGAAGTTCCACCTAACTGCAGGGCATCATCTCTCTCAGCGCCTACACTTGCAAAGAGTTGGTAGCTGTATAAAGTAAAAGCTAACAGAGCATTACCCAAAAGTTACTAAATCCAGTGGGCAAACTCTGATTGATGCAGTGCAGAAGATCTTTAAAGGTCTGTTCATTAATTCTGAACAGGATACAGTATTCCAATTCTATGAAACTTTGAGATATTTTCTTTTTTTTAATCCTTTTTCATTCTGTACCTCAAAGAAACCAAGTCCATTTGTAGTTCTTCAAGAGGCAGGTACCATAACAGACCTGGGGATTAGCACGCTCGCTTGGGGTATGCAAGACAAGGATGCAAAGTTCCTGTGCTGGTCCTGCCTGTCAGCTTTTTATTTCCAGACTGTTTTCAGACTGCTATTTTAAAGTAGCCATTCTTATTATCTCTTATCAAAAAAAGTTGACAAAGTTTGGAATATTAATTCTCTGAAGCTAATGATTGAGTCCAGGATCCCAGCTGAGTGTCCAAAGAACGCTTTGATCTGGTCTGAAGCTCGTTTTTCTCTGTATGGTTTTGACCTGTAATTATATTTCAACAAACGTAGCTTTCCCAGTGTAGTGCTGTTTACCAGGGGACTCTCTTAATAATGCTAATTTTGGTGCTCTTTGCACAGTGTTGCAGAATGGATGCATAACAGTTGTACAATTTAGCAGGAGACATTTCAGAATCGTTTTAATCCTGAATTGAAAGATCTGCTAGCTTTCTCAACGTTCGAAATATGTTTTCAAAACTATTTTTGAAGTTAGTATTTGTCTTATAAATAAACCTCAGAAATTAAGCAATAGGAGAAAACTATGAAATAACAATAGAACTCTGAGTTTTTAATCTGAAAGGATAGTAGTATGGGAACACATAAGATTTTTTTAATTTAAGAAAATTGTCTTTTTTAACTGACTTTTTAACCGACTGTAATTATAGGACTGCCTTACCATTCTTGACAGTAATCTAGTTTTCTAACTTAGATTTCTTGTGCCTTGACATTGTAGTTAATTCTCTTGGAATTAGTTTATTGTTTAAAGTGAAACTTCCTGTTGTCATATAAATATAATGCTTATTGCTTAGTACGCAAAATTTCTCTCCACATAGACACAGGTTAATTAATAGATCTCATCCAGTTAAGTGTGTGATTTTTTCAGATCTTGGGCTTAATCCAGTAAAGGTGCAGAACAGTTTGAGTGCCACATTGCTTAATTTTCAGTGGTCTGGCCCTAGGCGAGAATCTACACCCTGGGGTGGTTTGTTGAGGTAGCTTACATAGCCCAAGAAAAAGCGAGGTCCTTTAGGCTGCAGGCACCTAGAGTAGATCTAAAGCAATCGAGTAAATGAAAGCATGCTGCTGTGGTTTGCTTGCTAGGCAGTTCAGGCCAAGGGAAGTTCTTGGTGATATTTTCTAGAAACTCTCAGCCAATATGCATTCACCAGCCAGATGCTAAAAACACAGCTTAAAAGAAAGAGCCATAACTGTATTTACCAAGGAGCCATATCTTGAGGGGTCTGTAAACATCTGCCAGATTAGATTATTATACTCCTGTATTCAAAAGTGAGAAGCTAAATAAGTTAAAAGGCTTCTAGGAGGTACGACAGTGGGAGGTCAGTTATCACCTGAGAATGTTGCTTTTGGCACTTTCTAATACTTATTAGATAAAATTAATGTTTTAAAGGGTCACATAGATCCTTATTTAAGTCCTAAATAGGAGAATGGCTCTGCTAGTTCTTGTTTACTCTTCCAAGAGCTCTGCATAGGTACCACTGGGATGGTTATTTTTTCAGGTGTTCTCTGCTGATGCAGATTTATCAGTGCACTATGCTTGTTGTAAGTCCTCTTTACTCTAAGAAGGATACATTCTCAGCCTGTTGTAAGAAGAATGAGACAAAACACAAGGCTTAGCAGGTGAAGGTGGTTAGGATTAGAACAATGTGGAACGTATTGGATTAAGTGAGATTTTAGTCAGGCATATCACAAACAGGAAGGAATAGTGCCTCAAAGGTAAGATACAGTCTGTAGCAGGATGAGGAGATTAGATTTGATGCAGTACAAGTTGGGAAGATAGTAAGAAGCCTCACATAAGAAGGCTATAGTTTTATAAGAGGGATTCTGTAAGTACGTCTCTTAAATCCTCTCTGTGACTGCATCAGCCACTAAAATACAGTGCTGAAATGCCTGACCTCTTAGTGGTTTCTTCTTACAATCTGGCCTATTAATTTTAGAGGAAGATAGACTGTTGGCAAATGTCCTAATGCCCAGTACTCCTGTACTGTTCCCTTTACTGTCGTCATTTATATGAGAGTTTTCAAATTGATTTCCGTAGAAGCAGGCTTGCCAGCCCTAAATCCCATACGGACTCTCTGTGTTGAATTTAGTGTTGCTTGGAAAGGGTAGCCCCTCACTACATCTCCACAAGGCTTTCTAGGGTGCCTCAAGGTAGCTAGAACACCACAAATTCTTTTAAATTTGTGCAAGTTCCTGATGGTTATCCATATTTATAAGTTAGGCTTGCAGTTGCTAATGTCTTGGTTGAAGACTGTGGTATTGCAGCAAGACACTCGGAAAGCATGTCAACATTTTCCTTGGCAGTTAGAGCACGTTCCAGCTGTTGCATCATGGCATATTCAGCCGCAATGAAAGATCCATGTAAAAGAACACAACCCTAGAAGGTATTTCCTTAAGAATGGGGAACAGGAGCTGGTTTGTGGTGTGGTGAATTGTATGGAGTGTGTTTTCAGAGCTTACTGCAGTAATTATTTGTCTGTAACTGACAGTAGCATTTTTAGACAAGAAGCTCAGTAGAACTCTAAAAAAAGTTAAGTTGTGTTTTACAAACGACAGAACATCCTTCCTTGATGTGCTTGTGTATCTGCATTATAAATTACATATATGGAATTTGCGTTGAACAATAGAGCAGCAACAGTTTGGAGAAAGTATTTTAATATCTGTTCCTGCATATATCCCAGAGATCTGCAGGGGGAATGAGATCAATATTCCTTCAAGCCAAACTCATAATGGTCTTGTAGCATTAACCAAATTTGAAGAGCGCCATTCTCAGCCGCCTTCACTTGTGGGGCAACTCCCTCCCTTTAACTCATCATGTGGACACATGTTTACAACAGATGGAAACTTCCTTCAGCAGACTTCACTTTGTGTAACTTTCCAAATATCACTAAATCTAATAGGAAAGGAATTTGGAACTAACATTATCTTAATATTTTCATGTTTGTGGGATTGAATTAGGCTTCTGTTTTGACATGAGAAGGTCTACTCTCTGGTTCTATGTATTCTTGTTGCATTGTTACTGAACGAGTATTTAATACTGCTATTGTACATTTTTGCAACTGTGGAGTTGATAAACTTTTTTTTTCTCCCCTACAGCATTGCTGTTCTACTGGACTTTAGCTTTCATAACTAAATCCATCAAATTTGTAAAGTTCTGTGATAATGGGGTTGGATTTTCTCAGCTTCGATTCTGCCTCACAGGACTCCTGGTTGTTCTGTATGGAATGCTACTAGCTGTAGAAATCAATGTCATCAGGGTGAGGGTAAGTTAGTATCATAAAAGTCTCCTACTGTGTTTTGTTGTGGCTTTGGGTTTTTTCCCCCTTTTTCTTCTTTCTGGGTACTTACTCTAAAGGAGAGAGAAAAATCCACTTAGAAATAGAAATATATTAGAGAATCAAAGGTTAACCTGACTTTATTAGGCCAGATGTCTCTATAATTTTAAAAAATGCCAGACTCCATTGTAGTTAAATTAAGATTAATTTCATCTGTTCAAGATTTTTTTTAAGAATGTCTCTTATGCTTCACAGTTGCAGTAATCAGAAATAAGTATTTCTGATGCAAGGAAAGTCTGGGTGAAAGGAATTGTCTGCTCTATCAGAAAATATCTTAGACACAGAAATAACATCTCTCATTTTCCAGGAGACAATCACAGTAAAGTGATTTATTGGGGTAACTGGGATTGCCGTCTAGCCTCTCATCTATATTTTTTTTTTCTCTGTGGTGTCTGCAGTCATAATCCAAACTGGGAGATGGCTTTTGGATGACTGCTGGATAGGTAAATGCCAAAGTTCTTCCTTTCACCTGTCCCTCACTTAACTGTGTGCACCAATTAAACTTAGTCTCAGGAGGGAAGAAACTTTTCCATGTAAATTTTCTTGTTGCTTCCCTCTTTAATATGTGAACTCTTTCCAGCAACACATTCAGCAATGTGAGTTGCATCTACCACATATTTATTCTTTTATTATTTTCTTAGGGGATTTTGTGTGTCTGTATGTTTATCTGGTAACTTAGGACAAAAAACATGCCTGAAAACAGACTTTTAGCGTTTTTGAAAGAAAGAGTAATAAACACCTCCATGCTGGATATTGAGTATTTATCTCATAAATGAAAAACAGAGGATTGGCTTGTGGGGGAAAGTGAAATTCAAGTGTGGTATTGGAGAAATTTACTCGTAAACCTCCTCATAATAGAGCTGCATAATTAAATGAGATTTAATCACTGTGGAATTACAGTCCACAAGGAAGAATAAAAAATGGTCACTGACTATTGTAGTATTTTTTTTATGTTCTGTTTGTTTAGATTTAATTAGTAAAGGATGTCATTGATGCATAAAATGAATCAGCCAGCAATATGATTTTTTAATGCCTGTTACGTCTATGGCAGAGTTTGGAGAGCCAGGCTTCTTGCTGTACTGTTGAAGGAAGGGTTTGATATGCATGGAGAGATGACCAGTGCTGAGGGGGAGGAGGGCTGAGGTGGGGGGAAAATAAAAATAAGGGGTGAGGCCTCTATGCAGCACAAATGGCAGAAATTGGCCTTGCCTTTTTTCTCCTGCCTTCCCCCATCTTATTCCAGAAGACAGAAGACTGACTTGTTTGACTTCCAATCCCAGCTGTAGCTTCTCTTTTCCTTCCATTGTTCCTCTAGATGGCCTTTCCCAACCCCATCACCATTTTTTTTCTAGGATCTGTGAATTATTCCTCCAAGTACGGTTGGAGAAAAGATAGCAGTGAAGCATATCTGGAAATCCTGCTAAGAATAACAGGATTTAGGTACAGTCATGAGTAGGTACTGAATGAAATATGTGGTTGAGTGCTCTTCAGAAAGGACAGATGTATTTAAGAGGCTTGGCTTTTCATTCCCAAAAATGAGCAGTGTCTGAAAAAGTTTTATCTTGACAACAGGAAATCATCAGCACTCTCACCTTGCTCTTACATTGGCTTGAACATTGAAAACATTTGTTAGTGCCTTATGCACTCTGTAGTTCAGTGGTTTCCCAGACCTGTTTAGAACAGCAGAGGTAGCTCCATGTTCTGAGCTAACTCAGTGTGAGGCAGTATGGTATAGAATATTAATCACTGTGATAGCCTCAGGGCCGTGCCTAAGCTGGTATGTCTCATGTTGCACTGTCTGGAAGTCAGAGCGAGAGGCTGGGGCTGTACTATTTGAAATATATTTTTTTATTCTACAAATATGCAAATTTGTACCCCATAAACAAAGTAATAGTGAATGCTTAGGCTGATTTATTTCTAGACTGGATGCCTCTAATTTTCCTCGGTATCAAGGAAACTGGATTGCTGTATTGGTCGAATTTGCCTACCTAAGTTCCTTGAGTGCTTTTGAGAAACCGAGACCGATTCGTTGATTATCTGCTATATCCTTTATCTCGTATCTATTCTTTGCGGACTTTTATTTTCTATGCATTTAGTGTGATTCTTTTGGTATTTTTCTGAATTTCAGAGGTATGTTTTCTTCAAAACTCCTAAAGAAGTTAAACCTCCTGAGGATCTCCAGGACCTTGGCGTTCGATTCCTACAGCCGTTTGTGAATCTGTTATCCAAAGGAACATACTGGTGGATGAATACATTCATCAAGACCGCCCATAAAAAACCAATAGACTTGAAAACTATAGGCAAGCTTCCTATTGCTATGAGAGCTCTGACCAATTACATTCGCCTTAATGAGGCCTTTGAAGCACAGAAGGTATGCGAAGCATGGAATTATTTCCGTCTGCTTACTCAGTGCTTGTGTTTTTCATTACTTTTTGTGCTATGATCATGATATAAAATTTTATGAACAGACGATGCAAATGAGGTATCCATTAGCATAGCTTTCCATATACAAAGAGATCACATACTCAACTGTACCTCATACAAATAATGAAATTTCTCTATCTGAACATGCATGTCAAACACATTACTGGTTAAATGCATGTAAAATCCATATGGCCTCTATTTTGATGTGGAAAGTAATTATGGACTGTATTACCTGAACTCCATTGTCATTCTCTTCCTAATAAGACCCGAGAATCATTCAGTTACAGAGTCAGTATTAACAAGGCCTCACAGGGCTGTTTTTCCTATGTTATTTCAGTTGCAGTTTGTNAAGTAATTATGGATTGTATTACCTGAACTCCATTGTCATTCTCTTCCTAATAAGACCCGAGAATCATTCAGTTACAGAGTCAGTATTAACAAGGCCTCACAGGGCTGTTTTTCCTATGTTATTTCAGTTGCAGTTTGTCCATAGGAGAATTCACGGCTGAAACTACTTGAGCTCAAATTCTACTTGACTCCGTAGTGGGAGCTGACTACATTCAGGATTTTAAGAGAAATCTTTTGCGTTCTGTTTAAAAAGAGTGTAGATTTCCAGCCTCTATGTTCACAGGAACACAAAACCTGTCAGTTCTCTCCCTCTTTTCTTCTTTCTCCCCCAGCAAGCCACAAACACCACACTTATTTGATCCCTCTTAAGAGCAGGAAAGAAATAATGGTTCCTCTTATGATGTGGAGGAGAGTACAAATTAATGCTTTGTTCTGACTTTATAAAAACAAATGAAACAACAACTGTAGTTCCTGTGCTTTTCTAGCTCAAAGATTGCAACTGGTTGTCAATTAATTAAAGGAGGGATAAAAATACCAATAATTTATCAGACCTGAGGTTAATACATAAAATAATCCTTAAAAATTTCTTTCTTTAAAAATTCTGAACAGAACAAAAGCTCATCATCTCCACAAGGATCCAGATCAATCTGGCGTGCGCTCTGCTATGCTTTTGGAAGACCCTTGCTTCTCAGTAGCACATTCCGTATTCTGGCTGACTTGCTTGGATTTGCTGGGCCGCTCTGCATCTCTGGGATTGTTCACAATGTTGGAAAAGGAAATAACACCATCCGCCCACAGGTACGGTCAAAATGTCATACAAATACAGGAGTCAAAAAAAGCAATGCTATGACTATGTATTATATGGTCTCAGTAAAGAAAGTGACTCTGCAATGTATTTGTGAATGCTAGAAATGGCAGTATGTATATACTGCCTAGTATCCACTTCTGTACCTTGATGGGGAGCAAAACGTGTTACCCAGAAGTCTACTCAGGGTTGCATTCTGGAAAATGACCTCATTCAAGATAATGGTGAAGCATATCCGGAATCCCACTAGTATCATAAGTATTTTAGGTACGACCTTGAGTAGAGATTGAATTAAGTATGTGACTGAGTGCTTTTTGGGAAGGAAAAAGTATGTTTTTAATAGGCTTGGCTTAGCTGTGACAAAGAATTTCCACTAGTGTCTTTGGGGAGATTGGTTTTGAAATATTGACTGAAACATATTCTTAAAGAATGCTACTGAAATGAATGTTCCCCAAGAAGAAACAGACATACCTCTTGATTAACTGGAGGAAAAAAACCCCAAAATAAAAAAAGAAAGACTCAGGAAGCATCTTCTCATTATAAAGTGAGGTCACTCAGGCTGGATTTCTGAGAAAGCTCGCTTTATTTTTGCAGCTCACTTATTGTTTGATGTCAGACTTTATTTCCAAAGTCTGTTGACACTAGTGGAAATATACCCATTCACTCGAGTACCCTTTGGATTAGGTCCACTGTACATATTGAAATACATCTGATGCGTTGCAGAAAATTTAACAAAGGCCTCAGGCTAAAATTAATCATTTATCCATTTTGCAATCCTTATCCTAATATTTGGAAACTTAATATAGCAAGTAGTTTCAATGGAAACCAGTTAAAGTAGGAGAGGAAAAAGTTAAGACTATAGGGCTACGTTGTAGCAAAGTACTGTGGAAGCTTTTTACTTGCTTCTTGGTAATTTGTTTCGAACGCTGTTTCAGCTGAAACTATACTGAATCATTATTTATGGACTATGCTATTTAATTTTCCTATTAAAGTGTCAGGTAGTGCTCGTCTGTGAAAAATGCTCTGATTTGGTCCGGATAGGCCCTGGACGGAGTCTCATGCAGCCTTGACGTCTTCACTGTGTTTAGTTAAGCGGTAGCCTCATCATTGTTGTCATTCACATCATTTGGGGATCACCTAACAGAAATATTGACTGATGGTGATAGTCTATGAGTGACACTTAAGGTTGTATTTTACCTTTGCTAAAAGATAAAGCCTCCAAGAGGCTTTTCCTTCTCTTTTGACCTGGTTTATACACATTATTTTTCTGTTAAGAGGCTAATTACTTTTATATTTGAAAATTACTTTTGCTAGATTAGACGAAATATCTTTCTAAAATGTATGAAGGCTTTCTCTTCAAACCATCTGGAAACACACTGGTGTGTTCAGGAGAACTCCCACGTGCATGCACGTACTTAGCCAACCGGGTCTACTTTGGAAAAAATATGCCAGCTCTACTGCTAGGAATGTTATACCGTTACTTGTAAGGATGTAAGGATGAGTCAAAAAAGGAGAACTTTGCTGTATTAATTGTTTGCCCCTGAGAGCTACATAAGTGTGGGAAACAAGCCTTCTAAAACAGTGTCTTCTGAAGGCAAAGATAAGTTGAAGGGAAACACTGTTTGTGTCTGATGTGCTGCTGTGTTTGAGAGCATTGGAAAGAATTGCCGTGCAGTGAGACAGAATTGGACAAGCAAAGTATGCTGTGAGTACAGCAGAGAAAGTCTTCTACTCGTCCCTTAAGTGACATTTTTTTCATTTTAAATAGATTGAGGAGATGTTGTAATGATTCAACTGTATCTTTCAAACAGAAATTTGGTTTGTGAAACTGAAGGCAGAGAGATGAATCCGAAGATATAATATTTGCTCTATTCTTCAGGCCCTTTCTGACAGATATAAACTGCTGTGGAACTGGAACTCCGAGACCACGTGGGTGTCATGGGCAGTATTAACTGCTTTAGTTAGTGCCACAGTTAGTCATAGCACGACAGCATCTTAAATTCTGTCACGCTCTTCATGTTTATTTATAACTCCAGTATCAATATTTATGGCCACCCCGGAATGTTCTTATGACATGAATTTCTCTGAGTGTTAATCATTTCACACAGAAGAGGAGACTGACAGAATGATAACCTTTATATTTTGCCGGTAGCTTCTTCCAAATTGCAATGTTAAGATTAGCAGTTCCAGTATTAGGGATATCTGCTCACATAACACATACAAATGATACACCAAAACTACACTAATTTAAAAAGCTCTAGAAGTCATAGGTCCCAATGTAGCAAAAGGCCCAGTGTTGACATTTAAGACTGTGTGAGTCTAGGCTCTTCAAGTATTTAAATAGTGGCCCTTTGCTCAGCCTTTTACTGGTTAGAGCCTACTGGCACTTTTAAAAAGTGGTATTATCATGAAGCCAACAGGAAGGTGGGACACTGAATGTGCCCAAAGTCATTCTTGAAAATAAAACGTCTAATTAGTTCCATCAGTTTCTCAAACAAGTTTATTTGCCTTATATGCAAAAGGTTTAGTAAATGTTATGTTAGTTCCTTGTGTTTCCTGCAGGCAGACAAGTGTACTTAGGCAACTATTGTAGTTTAAGCATGTATGCTCTGTGGCTTTGTAAACCATAATGGCCTGATAATGCATCTGAAACTTGGCAAATATCTTGGTGCTTTCACCAATTGTGTGCGATGTTTACGCATACGCATTCTCCTTTTCTCTCAATTTGAGTATGAGAAGAAATAACAATAATATTAATCTCACTTTTCCTCCTTATCTATTATATAATGTATTGATGTGAATAAACTGCACCAAAATCTCATTGCCAGAAAAGCATGATTTGTCAAAACATGATTCTGTAAAAATACGTATTCTTTTACATACTGTAAAAAGTGGTATTAGCTGCAGTAATTAGCAGTGCCAGCCAGATGTATACGTAGGACAGCATTGAAATTGTGCTGCTTCTGTTACTGCCTTTGATACAATACAGCACAATCTGTAACCTTCTGGTTCATGGTTGTGATAATGCTTAGCTGTCATGTTCTTATCTTTGACAATCTTTGCTGTCATGTTCTTATCTTTGACAATCACATCTCCCGGTGTCACAGACTTGTGTGTTGTTCTAGTTTTGCCTTCGTAAGAAGCTTTTTTTTAGTTTTCAATGTGTTACAAAGGTGCCACTTTTTCCTGAATGACCCTGTATAGAAATAAAGAAAAAAATTCCATTGAAGAACTGCTAAAATAATAGCTGACCTGAGAAAGGGTAGCTCAAAGGAAAAATTCTAAATGTTGCAAGTCAGCAAGATACGTCTGAGGTGAAAACATCACAAATGTAAATGATCCTGGTTTTCTCCAGATGTGCTTTTTCTTTTTCTTTTCAAAACCTCAAAGTTTTGCAGTTATATACTGTTTCATGTTCTGTTGTGTATCTGAGTATATATATACTGCACAGGAAGCAATAGATGGCCCTTAAACTTGTGCAGTTAAGCACCAGGGGCAGTTCTTCCACCTTACATGTGCTTAATGCTTTATGCTTATGAGGATAAATATTAAAGAGTCTCAAAGATAGATTGGGTGCAACTAATTGGCCATGGACTTGGGCAATGTCAGCCCTGCTCCTGTTCTGTCCTTCGCTCTAGCTCTGGCACTGACAGGACACTTTTGTGGTCTGATTCAGCCCATTGAACTAAAAGAAAAGTAGCAAATTTTTTTTCTTGGGCTCATTTTCTTCTGCCAGTGATTTGAATTGGCTCAGGAAGAGATTCAGTTAGCTCCCAAACTAGCGCACAGTAAGCAACAGAAGCATGCAGGTTGGAGCAACCCGGGTGCAATTAGGGGTAGTGAGAAGTCCATTCTTTTAGGCTTGCTCAGCCTCATCTTACAAAAGCACAGCTTTAAAAACTAAGTTTAGCCTCTGTATTAACTTGTCATGTGGGGTTTCTATAAACAGTTAACTGCAAGGTGCAGATCAGATCTAGTAAAATGGACAGACAGTGAGAGATTGTGAAACATAGTTTGTTATAGCAGTCTTGAAAACTTCAACTGCAAAGGAACTATGTAGGCAAGAAGAAATGTGCTGAGCAAGGAATACAGCAGGAGTGTAAATGACAAGAAGCCCTCTGAAAGGGAATAGAAAGAGTCCTCTTCCTAATTTTGCCTTTAGTGGCAGCATAAGCCAGCAATCAAAGTTTTGAAGGAGCCAAGAGGAGAAAGAGGAAGGCAGAGACATTTTAGTTTCAGAAGACTTTCCAAGGTGAGCCAGCCTCTTAACTAGTTGTGGCACCAAAAGTGTCTGCTTGTTAACTATAATACAGAGTAAATGCACTGCTTTCCCAGTAAGCTACAGACATGCTTCAAAATGCACTTTGGTGATCTCATGAACTGGCTAGGATGTAATGACCATAAATAAAAATGCTGAACAAGATGCTGCAAGCTAAAATAATGCGCATAGTTCCCGGAGTTGGAACAATGTGTTTTTGGCAAATTGTGAAGGGCATTTTAGTGTTCAATAGCCTGAGGTGCTGAAATGAGGAGACTAATTTCTCCAAAAGGACGTTAACTAGTCCTTTCTGTCAATGGACAGCGCACTTCTCTTAGCAGATGACCATATGGAGTTATGCAAAGTGTCCTAGAGTTCTGGAATGATATCAGAAATCCTATAAATGTCATTCTGCATTTAAATAAGTCTTCCTGAGTTGGCACATTATATGACTGTTTCCTTGAATTGATAAACTGTGAGGTTTTACATAAGCTTGGGAGGTCTTCCAGAGTAATAAGCTGTGGTTATCTCTGCTTAGTAATTGTGCAAAATTGTTAATTAAATTGCCATTACACCTAATTTCTAACTTTCTCTTTTATAGACTAAAATTCTTGGAGTTTTCTTTATTTCATCTCAAGAGTTCCTGTCCAATGCTTATGTTTTGGCTGTACTCTTATTTTTTGCCCTTCTCTTGCAAAGGACATTTCTCCAAGCATCATACTATGTTGCTATTGAAACAGGCATCAACTTGAGAGGCGCAATACAGGTAGACAATATATTATTAATTAATCCGTTTTCATATAATCATACGTATATTTGTGAATACAGATTATAATTGTAGTCATTAAATTCTGAAACGTTTCTCTCCTGAAATGTATTGAATGTAACCATTACCATTAAAGATTGTGATAGCTTAGAACTGAATTCTTTCCTCTGCATCTTATTTGAGAATTTTATATAAACATTTCATTGTAATATCTAATGCTGTATTACTTCTTACCTTTGAGCATAAATTTGCAGACAGTAAAACTGAATGTAACTTTTGAAAGAATTTAGGTTCTGAACTAGACCTTTCGCATCCCAAAGCTGTGTTTTTGTAACATTCCATGCAAATAATACAGCTTTACAATGCGTGTAAATATACTTTGGACAAAAGGATAGATGGTATTCCTAATGCATGGAGTAGTATCTTATTCCGTGGGTCATGCCACAAAATCTACCAGACATTGCGGAGTCTGTAATAATTGGACAACAGATTGGTAAAATGGAGTCCATAATCATTGTATAGCTCTGAACAGCAGATCAAAGTTCTATGTCGTATACAAAGATCTGTGCCTGGAAATGAGAGAATTAGGTGTAAGATTACAATGTGATATTGCCAAGTGCACTGGCTGAAACCTACCCTCTGACAGCTTGAAAGCCAGCCTTGTAAGTTAGACTATTTATCCGCTGAACTACATAGATCCTGTGAGAGTCTGTGTGATAGATGGATGCTTTCAATAGCAGCATAATTGTTTAATCCTCTTTTGATCTTACACTTGGAAGCACTTGTCAGCTGCCTGACTTCTGGATTCTATCCATTGGTTTTCCTTTATTAAAGTGAAGTAATGAATGCCTAAAGAAATAAAAATCTGACCCAAAATCTCAATTGCATGTCTTGTAAGTTGCAGAAGAGCTGCAACTAACTGAAAAATACATTGACCATAGCAAGTGTAAAGGACAATTGTGGGAAAATAGTGCTACGTTAATTTTGTTAGAGAAGCTTTGTGTTCTCTGCACCCGCTATTACACAGAGACCCAGATAATGCCAACTGTTGGGCTGTTCAAATTGGAAATTTCTAGCCATCACTCTAAGCAGCAGAATTAGTGTTAATGGCACTCTCAGTATTTTTATACATTTTTTCCTAGAATTTTTCAATGTTCTTTAAACCTTTTATCTCTCTTCCTGCCCCGTGTAAATCTGCACCTGTTCAACATGCCCTATATGACTTTATGCTTTATGATGGACAGCTGGCACTTGATCTGAAGGCACTTACTGAATCAGGGTGCCTCCTGTCAGCTAGGTCTCATGACTGCAAAGCATCACTGTGTAGTCTTTTACCAAACCAGTTGTAAAGGTACACTTTCATTATTGTGTATTAAGTTATTTTTATACATGGTGCCTGTTTCCGCACTCGGGCAACTGTTTAGTTCAGTACAGAATTGGACCTGTTACATTAGTTGTCTATGAATTAAACTTTGTAATGGGACTGAGCTCTCTAGCCAAAATGTAGCAACATTCTTAGCCGGGAACATGGTTCTGAGGTTGGATGGGACCTGAATCAATTGGCAGAGAAAAATGACAAGAATTGTAATATATTGACTATTATATATTGAATGTAATAATGTTTTATTAGCACTAGTTAAAGCAAGGGCACTCCATAGAGAAGCTGGAGGTATAAATCATAGTTGCTAATGTGGTTCTTTGGCCTGTTGGGCAGTAAAGGTTTCATTCTCTTACTGATCTATGGGGATGCAAAAAGGGAGTACTTAACCATTATATACCTAATTGTACTGTGCTTTTTGTGGGTGAAAAATAAGACAGTAGCTTAAAATTTTTCATCATAATACAAAAGACCAAACTTCAGGCTCTTCATTCAAGTTACTGGGAGTGTTGATTTCCGTCAGTGTGCTGGACTTACACCTGTGTTTCAGATGGAGCTGGAAATCTTATTTTATTTCTGTATGCTAACAGCTTCTGATCTCTCTTCCAGACAAAAATATACAATAAAATTATGCAGCTTTCAACCTCTAACATGTCTATGGGGGAGATGACTGCAGGCCAGATCTGTAACCTGGTTGCCATAGACACAAATCAGCTGATGTGGTTCTTTTTCCTTTGCCCTAACCTTTGGGCTATGCCAGTACAGGTAAGGAGATTGAATGTGCTTTTGTTATGAATGTGCATCAGTCTGTAGTGATTGGTTGCTTATGAGTTTTATGAAAGTAGCAATATTAAACAAGTTAACTTGAAATAAGATTTCAGGCTATTAATATCTAGAAATGTTGTAGGTAATGTATTTTACATATGTAACAGGACTCTAGGTACTTAGGATTGCATTAGGATCTTGACTGCTGCCGTACATGCTTTGCATTTGTAACAAAGTAGGGTACAGCAGATTATGTTATCCCAGTGCATTCATTTATTCTATCAGTGGAATTAACTGGGATGTATTGCAATCATATGTCTTCTGAATCCCAGCAGAAGCAAGAGAAGCAGCAATTTATTAAAAATTATGATTGTTCAGAGATGATCCTTTGGACATCCCTTTAAACTACTGCTACCTCGTGGATAACAAATTGTAGCGATACCTTGTTTTATGAGGCAGTGAAAGCAATTACTGGATGCTCAAGAGATGGCTAATAAAAAGTTGAACAAACTTCATTCTTATTTAGAACAGATTTTTGTTTCGTAGCTCGTAGCCTAACAATCAGCATTTCAGCATCTGTGGATGATGTGGATTTTGTAATTATCCTTGACCAGAAGACCTAGCCATTCATAACAAATTAGGTTTTCTACACAGTCCAGATAATTTGAGCCCCATCTTTGCTCTGACTGGAGTCAATAGGAGCTTTATCATCGCCTTGAGTTACTGTTTGAAAGCCATTGTAATCACTGAAAAGAGGCCTGGGGATGCCCATCAATTGAAAGAAGCCCTCACTAGGTTTGGCTCAAACCCTGAGAGCAAAATGAGGCCTTATAAAGGCTTACCTCTGCCTCCATTTTATAAACAGCCTTGCTTGATTTCATTGTGATTATTAAAAAATCCTGTATTCTCATATCACTGGTTCATTGGCAGGGATATCTTACAGTTGCAATGAAAGGACGTTTGTCTTTTTCAAAACTGTCCACAAAGCAGTTTCTGGCTGAAAGTATTTGCTATCTTGATTTGCTATCAAGACAAAATAACTAGAACTATTGGTGAGTTCCTTACTCATGATACATATCTCTGGCAAGTAAGAGCTTTGAGATTTTGATGAGAAGGAATCAAAGTGTTTCATTACAGAGTTGTTTAAAAATATGATCATTACCTTCTCAGAAATATTGAGAGCCTTCCCATTCCTAGATACTGTCCTTCAGCAGTTCAGATGTTATCTATCTACTGGTTATTCTTGACTGTGTAGTGTGCAGTATAAGTACAGAATTACTTGCCTTAATGCTTACAGATTTCAGCCCTTTTCAGATAGCTGTATTGATATGCTTATATTGAGAATATTTGTTTTGCCCCATACATGATGAATGTATTTTAAAAGTTTGCCCTTATCACAATATAAAGAAGCTGAAAATGGGATCATTTCAGTCTATTGAAAACATAGAATTTTTATTGCAAAGACTGACTCTCAACAGGCAGGATGGCGGGGGGAAGCAGCCGTGAGCTACCAAATCCCTCAGGATCCAATAGCTGCATAGCTTTCCCCTTGTCTACGTGAGAAGCTGAGGCTCTATTTCTAGAACGAGCCATCCCATAACGGCCTTGACATCAACCAGTCTGCCCATGAAGAAGTAGCTGGGAATTAATATCTTGATCTGTAAAGATGAAGACCATTTCAAGTTTTGGAGGGGAGCTCTGACAGAGGCCTTGCATGTTTCCTTTAGATTCATACACTCTTGGATTTTCTGACTTCAGATGGAAGGAGATTGCTCATTTACTCGTCACTAAAAGATCTTTGATTTATAATTTTTATATATATTTTATATATTTTTTATTTTTATAATCTTTGCTCTTACTAGATTTGTGGTGTATATACAATAGGACTTCACTTTCATTTACCGCATGTTTCCTATATTAATACTGTGCCTCATGTTAAGAGTCACATCTTAGTTTAGTTTATCTGCAGAGAGACATCAAAGAACAGTCAAGAAAAAAAAAACTCTGTATTTTCTCTCTGTGTGCCTTAAATTCATGAAAATGTCAAGATGGAAATGTGGAAACTAAGGACTATGTTTTTCTTCATGGAAACACCCCATTCCCATAAATATGTGTGGGAATGGATGGGTGTATGACTACTTTGAAATGATGGAAGATGGTGTTTTTGTGAGGGTTATGAGAGTATGCAAATATAGCAAGAGTAGTAGATAACGCTTTAAGGAAATTTCCAATTTTTTTGTTTAATTAAGGGAAATGATGCATGACGTTAGCTTTCTATCACTATCTCTTCTGATTAATTGATTAACTTATACTGATAGAGTGTCAATGCTCCAGATAGGTCAGGGGTGAGTCATTAGATAAGCGGTAATTAACATTAGTAGCTTGTATATCTTGTTTGCATTTATCGAGCTGTTTACAGTATCACTTTCCATGCAGACTGTGGTGCTCTCTCTAGGTTCTTATTCATCCAAAGACGTTTTTTCTTAAGCTGTTTCTCTAAACTTTTTTTAACAGTCATTGGCAGTCTGGTACTGTGCATCCTTAAAACAGTTCCTTGCATGTTTATGTTAGAGTTTATTTGAAGTGAAGGTTCTCAGTGATATGGTTTATGATGTTTCTTCTTTAGGTACTGGTCACAATAATGTCAACATTTACAAGATCAGTTATATTTTTAATAGTATTTCACATTAGTTTCTATAGTAAGTAAAGAAGCATTCCTTCTTTGTGGAAATCCCATGTGTTGTAGACCAGTGAGTTCTGATCAAACTGGGAAATGTAATTTGTCCCCTGGTGAAAAAAAGTTTAAATGTCAAAGAAGAAAAAAAAATTGTAAGTCGAAGAAAATACATGCTATGTCATCTGGCCAATGAGGAAAAAATATTTAATAGTGACTGTAAAGGGAATATCTCAATGTGTGACTTGGAAGTATATTTTTAAAACTTTTAAATTTTATTTAAAGATTTTTTATAAATGTCTTTATTTTTAAATAAATTTATTTTAAATAGCTGTGAGTTACATTATATAAGATATGCAAATCTGTACAACCTTCTTCTGTTTTTCATAATGGGGAGTCCATGAAATGGAAATATACAGAATCCACAAGCTGGGGAGGAACACTGGGTGGGTGTATTTTGTCCTCTGGCAGAATATCCTGACTGAACAAACCCCACTGTGCCAGCCATGCAGAAAGTGCGATGTTTGGGGGTAGGGTTAGCTGCAGTGCCTGTTGTTTTTAAACATGTGGTCCAGTTACTCTGTGATTGGTCTTTGTGATGCACGCCCAAAGTGACGTTATCCCAAGCCTTACCCTCACTTTCTTTGCTTCCGACAGATAATTGTAGGAGTTCTTCTGCTCTACTACCTTCTTGGAATCAGTGCCTTAATTGGAGCAGCAGTAATCATAGTCCTTGCACCTGTTCAGTACTTTGTAGCAACAAAACTCTCACAGGCCCAGAGAAGTACATTGGTAAGTGTCTTCAAACTCATACATTATGCATTGGTCTGTGTTTGTAATTACAAAGCTAACCATGGACATTGACCAAGAACTGATTCTCAAACGTTGGTTCTGTTCAAGAATGTAAAGTTTGAGAATGTGAAAACATGATGAGCATAAGCAGTAAGGATACAGTTTTTGGGGTTTATATTTTTCAACAAGTATGTGTTTCCTTAAGAGCAAAAAATCTGAAGATCTTTCTAACTTGCAAATGTAAATGGTCAGTAATCATTGACTGAAACAGCTTTGTGCAGTCATATTGTGCAAAAATAAATGAATCGTGCAGGGCAAGCTGTCCAATAGGAAAGGAAGTAGGTATGCTGCATCCAAACTCAGACCCCAGATACACCACCAGTTTACTGGGGGCCGATGGGGTCCATCTGTCAAAGAAGAGGAAGATTATCTTTCGTCATAGGCAAGCCAAGCTGGTGAATAGGGCTATAAACTAAAGTTGCTGGGGGAGGGGAACCTCAATCCATCCCACTTCTACCAGTTTGATGCCAGTGTCAGCAATAGATGCCCAGAGCCTGGTGAAGGATCACAGGTCAGCAGGAGAGCACCTGAAGAGCAACACAAAGGAATTCCAGCTACTCCAGCCAGTAAATCGGCTTCGCTGGGGGCTCAACTTAAATGCCTCTATGCAAACCCAAGTAGCATGGGGAATAAACAAGAGGAGTTAGAGATGTGCGCATGCCTGCAGGGCTGTGATCTCATTGGCATCACAGAGATGCGGTGGGATGGCTCTTATGATTGGAGTGTTGGAATGGAAGGATACAGCCTCTTTAGGAAGGACAGGCAGGGGAGATGACGAGGGACTGTCACCCTCTATGTCAGTGACCAGCTGGAGTGCATGGAGGTCCACTTGGGGATGGATGAGGAGCCAACTGAGATCTTACGGGTCACGATTAGAGGGAGGGCAGGGACAAGTGACATTACAGTGGGGGGCTGCTACAGGCCACCTGACCAGGAAGACCAAGTGGATGAGGCCCCCTGTAGACACATAGGAGTAGTCTCACGTTCACAAGCCCTGGTCCTCATGGGAGACTTCAACCACCCTGATATCTGTTGGGTGGACAACACAGCATGGCATAAGCAATCCAGCAAATTCCTTCTCCAAGTGATAGAGGAGCCAATGACGACAGGTGCTATGCTGGACCTTGTTCTCCCCAACAAGGAGGGGGTGGTGGGGAATGTGAAGCCTTGTCTGCAATGGTGGAATTCAAAATCCTTATGGCAGCAAGGAGGGTGCCCAGCAAGCTTACTACCCTGGACTTCAAGAGAGCAGACTTTGACCTCTTCAGGGACCTGCTTGGTAGAGTATCATGCAATAAAGCCCTAGAGAGAAGAGGGGTTCAAGATAACTGTTTGATGTTCAAGGATCACCTCCAAGCTCAAGAGCAATGCATCCCAACAAAGAAGTCAGGCAAAAACTGACTTCTGCGTGGAAGGAAGGGAAGCCATCCAGAGGGACCTTGATAGGCTTGAGAGGTGGGCCCATGTGAACCATGTGAAGTTCAATAAGCCCAAGTGCAAGGTCCTGCATGGGGGTCAGGGCAATCCCAAGCACAGAGATAAGCCAGGTGAAGAATGGATTGAGAACAGCCCTTTGGAGGACTTGGGAGTGTTGGTTGATGAGAAGCTCAACATGAGCCAGCAATGCGTGCTTGCAGCCCAGAAGGCCAACTGTTTCCTGGGTTGCATAAAAAGCAGCATGACCAGCAGGTTGAGGGAGATGATTCTCCTCCTCTGCTCTGGTAAGGCCCCACCTCGAGTACTGCATTCAGCTCTGGGGTCCCCAGCATAAGGACATGGACCTGTTAGAGTGAGTCCAGAGGAGGACCATGAAGATGGTCAGGGGGCTGGAGCACCTCTCCTCTGAGGACAGGCTAAGAGTTGGATTTGTTCAGCCTGGAGAAGAGAAGGCTCCAGGAATTCCTTATAGCAGCCTTCCAGTACCTGAAGGGGGCCTACAGGAGAGCTGGAGAGGGACTTTTTACAAGAGCATGCGGTGATAGCACAAGGGGTAACGGTTTTAAACTGAAAGAGGGTAGATTTAGGTTAGATATTAGGAAGAAATTCTTCACGATGAGGGTGGTGAGACACTGGAACAGGTTGCTCAGAGAAGCTGTGGATGCCCCCTCCCTGGAGGTGTTCAAAGCCAGATTGGATGGGGCTTTGAGCAACCTGGTCTAGTGGGAAGGTGTCCCTGCCCATGGCAGGGGGGCTTGGAACTAGGTGATCTTTAAGGTCCCTTCCAACCCAAACCATTCTATGTCTCTATGATGATTCTATGATTGTAGCTGTGGAAATCTATCAAAGTGATTTATTTAAATAAGCTATTGACAGTCCTAACTCCAATAGCATGCTCCTCCACGGAGGAGCTTAGAGTTCTGCTCAGTCACAAGCTGTTCCTTGGTCCCTTGCTTGGTTTATCTATAATTTGAATCGCCTGCATCACTGCCAAGAAAATCACCTTGGTTCATTGGAATTACCATGCCCAGCTGCTCTGAACTTCATCCCCACCTTCAGCCACTGTTGCACTGCCGAGGAAACCTTGTGAACCTGTAACGGAGCCAGACAACTTGCTGAGAGCTCTTCTACCACAAATCGCGTGTGACAATGAGTTATTCGTGCACCTTCCTGTGCGAAAAGTAATGCCCTCCCATCAACAGTATACACCCTTCTAGAAATGTAGACAATGTTATCCCTGTAGCACCCAAGCAGACAGTCAGCATCACCTAGAAATTCCTGGAGATGGGAGCAGTATGTTTTGTGCTAGATGTGGTTCCACTGCACAACATAGTGTGGTACAAAGTTTCTTGAGCTAGCCTGAAAACTGAAAGCAGCGTAACTTCCAGTTATGCTTTACTGGGAGTATAACTTTACCAATGGGTTATTGTGCCTGAGCCAGCTGGCTCTGCTCAGAGTCAAGATTTCCTACAGGATCACAGCTTCTTGCTAATGTGGCTTTTCCACTTCGAAGCCTGGCACCATTGTTTCCATACCGTGTTGACTGGACAGAGTGGTGTGCCCAGTCAGAGCTTGTCTGTGTGTTCTGATCTCCTCTCTAAGTTGTCAATGTGCCTGTTGAAAATCCAGCCGGTGTGCTGGGCAGTAGAAGTCATGAGAGGCTGCCCTACAAGTGATCGGAAAGCTGACAGAGTAAAATATTCAGTACAAGCTATATGATTTAGGAGTGCAAACTGACAGCTTTCTCACTTGAGCTCTAGGGAGGCTCACCTTCGTGGAAAAAAACAAAACATCTGAATGGACAGAACTAGTAAAGTATACCTGCCTGATTGCGAGGGGCTGCTTCAAAATTTTGTGTTCTCTTTATGTTTAGCGCACACGTGCTTTAATTACACTCTTTAAGTAAGTGTGTATGTACATGTTGCAGGAGTACTCCAATGAGAGACTGAAGAAGACAAATGAGATGCTTCGAGGCATTAAGCTCCTTAAACTCTATGCTTGGGAACACATCTTTCACAGCAGCGTAGAGGAAACCAGACAAAAAGAAATGACTAGCCTCAAGTCTTTTGCCCTTTATACCTCCATATCCAGTAAGTTTCTTCATTCATTCTAATCCACTGTCCAGCTGAAGTGCTACTGCATTATTGGCTTCTAATGAGTGCACCGCTTCTCTGTTGAGATTGTTTCAGTTGCTTTAGGCTCTGATCCATACTCCTCGCTTTCCATCTAGTCAGACTTTCCATTTAATTCGGTAGAATTTTGCACGTGTGGGAAATATGCCTAAAAGAGAAAGTTAAGATTAATGCTTCGTAGCAATAACTTTTCTGGAGAAAAGCTTTTAAGGGAGTTTTTCATGGGCTACCTTCAGACAGCAATATTCTCCTCTATAACATAGCATTCAGGAAGAAGCCTTTGTTGATATTTTTTTTCTTTCTCTTGCATTTTGCAAACTGCAGTGTATCATATATATGTGACAGGCATTGTCTTTGCATTGAAGGTCCAATAGATGCTACTTACAGTTCGTACTCAAAATCTGGATTTCGTTTGAAAATACATGATTCTTAAGACCATTTCTATATCCTGGAAAGGAAGAATATGAGAATCCTGGCAATTTCATCATTGCGTATCCAGACTCTTTTGTCTCATGTTACTTTTCAAGCTGCTTTAAGGCATTTATCATCCTTTTAAAAAGACCTAGGGCCAATTGAACTCTTTGTTTGAAGAGATCATATGCAACACCTATATAATTGCTACTGTAATACTTTAGAAATAATTAGTAAAGTCATAATAAAGAACACTGTTCATGTAACCTGTAAGATATTAATGAAATGGAAACTTTTAGTGAGAAGTATTCAAATGCTACAAGCGACCTGTACAAATACCTTCTAGACTAATAAGGAAGATTACTCCTTAGGAAAATAACTTCCAGTCTGGTTAGTATTAGTTGATTACATTTGCCCTAGAGACATGCAGCTGATCTTCCCTGCCAAATGATCACATAGGTAATGCACTTTGAGGGAAAGGTCCTGATCCCACTGAATTTAACTGACGTTAAGTTGAGATGTTCCTTGACTTCTGAGACCAGAATTTCTCTCTGGGGATCCTGAGTTCTCTGTGCTTTGAGAGTAGTTTCCATTTTGACATAAAACAGAGTTTAGCTGGAGTAGGTTGTGTGACCGGAAAATCCATCCCACACCTAGATCAACACAGATGGGTTCCCAGTGTTTGCACTGCTTCATGTGGCATTAAAATCTATTTATAGTCAGAGCCACAGGTTCAGCCGTAGGACTGAAGGAGCTGTGGAGGCTTATTTGATTTTAAATCCTCACAGTATCATTTGTAACAGCTAGGAAAAGGTGTATTCATTCCAAGAGTACTGACTTTCTGTAATGAAATAATGTCATAAATAAGAACATGTGTTATTAAAAACAATTCTAAATATTTAATTATGCTTCTTGAACCATTCAATGTTTGCATTTGCATTCTTGTTTTGTAATATGTGTGGTATTTGTGTGTATGTAAGACACAGTAGGTCAGCTTCTCAGCTGGGGTAAACCAGTGCAGCTTTTTACTCTTGATTTTGTGTATCATTTTGGCTTATAAAGGGTTCCTATAATTTCAGCCTAGGATTTCCTTACGCTGACCTATACAAACTTGCACTTTAGCAGACTAAAAAGGGAACATAAGTATAGGAGCACTTGCCTTTTTTCTTACCATAATTATAATTACAGTGACAGGTATAATCAGCACAAAGTGTATTTGCTAATATTATAGTGAACGTATTATTTTAATTTTTTTTAAGAAAGGAAAAAAAAGAATGCAAAAGGCAGGAGATAAGCAAGATTTTATGTATTATTGATCAAGAGGAAGGCAGACACTTCCTAGAACAATAAGAAAGCAGAAATGGGATTTTTATATATATTCTTTTTTTAGCATGCAGTTTTGAATAGACTCTGGAACTCTTTTCTAAATACACTTAGCTATTAACATGAATGAAAGAATGTGGCTGGAGTTACTTCTATTAACAAGGAACAGATTTATGTTGGGTTACAGAAAATACAGCTACAAGTTTCAGGGCGATGTTGGCTAGACCACAAGAAAATTCCATTTCAAGACTACATGGAAATCGGATCTCATCTTCCTTGCCCCTGTGCCTGGATCCAGTTTGTACGTACATTGAATTGTTCATGTGTACTTAAAGAGCTATTGTAGAAATTAGCTCTTCCTATAATTTTAAGTAAATGTACCCTCCAGAATCAAAGCTGGGTTGCAAAGTTGGTAGTGACACCTGTTGAGTTTTGGCAGTGAATTCTTTAACCGTAGCAAAGAAGATTCCTATGTAATTTCTTTTGTGCTGATCAGTACGGTAACCCTATGTTTGGTTTTACAGTATTTAGTATACATTATATATTTAGGAAAGACAGAAAGAAAGGAGTGGTTTTCCTATATCTATGAATTTTTGCCTTATCTGTCAGAAGCAAAGTAATTCCAGGTTTTCTCACAGGAAAATCACGGTAGTTACTATCCTAAAATACTCAGAAATTACTGAAAACTTTTTTCCCAGTTTTCAGTCTGCCTTTTTCCAGTAACAAAGTACTTTTGACAGGGTCTAATTAAACCAAAAGTGTTAGCTGCAAAATAAATTTATTTTAGAAAACATTTTATTATTCTGGACACTTGCATAATTGAAAACATAAAAGTTAAAAAAACACCCCACAAATTCCAGTGGCTCAGTAAGCCCTTATTTCTTTCCTTGAAATAAGATGTTTGAAGTTAAGCCTTTAGATGTATTCGTGATCTCATGTAATAGCAAAATTCAGATCGACTTCTTGGGAGCCACCAAGTGACCCTAGCTATCTTAGTTACAGCAGGCTTTGCCAACCCTACAGCATATTTAATTCATCCAACTTCATACTTGACAGATATGATCTCATGCCGTAGACAGCAGAAGAGCAGGATCCATCTCCGAGAAGTTTATCAGCTTTGCTAGATTCCCTCATCAGATTAGTTTATAAAAGCAAACTGATGCACTGAAGCAGTCTCAAAGGCAAATTGCAAATGGAAAGTTTTAATAGAATTAACTCCATCGTTGCAGGCAGCAAGTTTCTCTTTTTTTCAGAATTTCTATGCCGTAACTGCCTCAAGTTTATACAAAGTGTGAAAACAGGGCAGGAAGTAGAATTGTTAGGAGAAATGAGAGTCTGAACTGAAGCTGCTTTGTATTCCAACACAGAAAAGAACATTTTCCTCAGAAAAATTTATTAATTTTTTTCCCTAGGGTGAGGAGTAAACTATGAATTTCTAGGCTTTAAAACATATTAGTCTTTCAAAGGCTAAGCTTCTATTTTGGAATTGTATACACAAACATACCTATATTTTCAAATACTCCTCTCTGTCATGGAATTAGAGCTACATGAAATAGCACAGCTATTGTATTTAAGCTTGAGTACAGAGCTTACAAGTATGTTACAGGATTCATTAAAGATCTTCTAAATGTAGGAAAAAGGAACATCTGACAGCATGTTAAGTTCTTTGGGGGGTTTATGCCCAGAAAAGGATGGCCAAACAGTCAACCAGCAGTATTTGCGGGTCAAATGATAACGCTCCACTTCAGTTGAATTAACTGGGGAATGCTTTTACTGTCTGAACCTTGGCTGTACTTGATAGGAAAAAAGGACAGGCGTAGTTCAAACAAAAAAGAAGTGGCTAGCCTCTCTCTTTTCTGTTACATATGTACTTATCTTTTAATTCTATTTTAGCTATAGGTTTTATGTTCTTTCTCTGTATTGTTTACTTCATTAAATAAAGTTAAGTGAAAGTCAAAATGAAAAGGTGATGATTAACTAATATCCTCTGGTTGTGACAGGGGACAGATGTGTGGGGTAAGATTGTAGCTCTGGCTCTGACTCAAGCTCCCAGATGGATAACTGGTTATTATTGCATTCTCAACCCATATTTCTGCCCAGTCTAAAAGAGATCCCTATACAGAAATGGTATATGCTTGCTTCTCCCCATCCATCTGTTTAATAATCTCTGAATGCTATAGTGTATGAGTTGCTATAATGAGGGAATCCAGGGCACCAAGACAGACGCTGTTCGAGGTCAGGGAGGAAACTGGTCTGTTGTTTTAATAACGGAAGGCTCAGCTGAAATCAAAGCTCTACCACATTAAGGTACTGTTAGAACCTGTATTGAATTCCTCAGGATGTTTGCAAAGTAGCCAAATCTGACAAAGCAGGAGTGATTATAAGTAAATCCTCCATAAGAATACTCTAAGTCAACGATACCATGCACGGTTGCCAGTCTTTCCTTACCCTTTGAACTGCATCCTGAAACCTGAGGGGGCCACAAAGCCCCGTTCCTCAGAAGTAGTGCCCCAGAAGTAGGTCGCAACTTGACGTATGTGCCAGCGGCTCTCCCAGGAGGTCCTGCTGCTGGGCTGCGGGATGGGGCAGAGCCAGGTGTGCAGCCGGCCTGCGGGGCAGTCCCAACGCTGTGACCTGTGCAGCCTCTGGTGGGTCTCCTTTCCTCTCACTGTCAGGTATTCAAGTCACTCACCAGGCCTTGTACCAGCTCAGCCTTTCTGCCTGTCATGAGACGGAGATCTGCAGCGTTCCTCACCTGAGCTGCGTGTAAGCTGATCACAGCTCAAAACTGGTAGATTTGTTGTCTTTTTCTAGGGTGCACTGCTGGTTTCTGTCTGTTCCGATGATGTAAAGAGAAGTAAACTGTAGGCATTTTAAAATAATGTACTGACGTGTGTAGATAGTTGTGCATTTTTCCTATCTTAAGCATAGAAAATACCATTGTAAACCACTATTAGTAGTATTTTAATGTTTAGTATGTCTGAATGGATATTGTTTCTAAATGTTCCTACGTGTTTTCCTTCACAGTCTTTATGAATGCAGCAATACCAATTGCAGCTGTGCTTATAGTAAGTATGGTCTTTTCTAAGTAGCGTTAATTACAACTGCACTTTCAAGTATAAGTGATGTGGAAAGGAGGAAGGAGGAGGACAGGATGCAAACCTGCTACACATTTGCAATTCCTCTGGGAGAGAATGGAAAATGCCCGCTTGTCATCTGTGACCAGAAGCAGCCTGAAGTATGGAGCACTCCCCCAGCTGTTCAGAGAGTATAAATTAAGATTCTCTAAATGAAATGCTTATGAAATATGAAGGCTTTGTGCATTTCCTCTTTATGACAAAACGCCAATGATGATGTCTGTCTCTTTGTAGACGTTTGTGGTTCATGCTCATCTGACAAGAAAGGCTGACTTCTCCCCATCCGTGGCATTTGCCTCCATCTCCCTGTTTCATATTCTTGTGTCTCCGTTGTTCCTGCTCTCCAGTGTGGTTAGATCCACTGTCAAAGCATTAGTAAGGTGAGAACCATGAAAATAGTATCTTTGCTTCTACCTCTCTGACTTTTGAGAGTGTGTCTATTGCTTATTTTCCAATTATAAGTTTAGAAATAGTGTGGTGATTACTTACCTGTTGTTGTTATAAATAGCTTCCCAACTTTTTATCTTGCATGGTTCCCTTGGTTGTAGCATGTGGGCCAAGTTCTTTGCTGTTATAATTGTCACAACCAGTATTTTGTGGTCCACAGCTGGTACTTAATTGTGTACTGTATTGTACACTATTGTACAACACTGTACTATACATATACCGTGTACTGTATTGTACACATTGTATATTGTTCACACTATAGTGTGAGCTATATTGATACGGCACGCAATGTATACGTGGTAACAAGAAAGGAAGTGAAAACTTACTAAAGATTTAGTTTTGTAAATCACCCAAACGTTTCCCCCCTCCAAGCATGTAGAAGAGAAAAAGGTAATCACAGAAGCACGTGTTTCAGCACATGTCTGTTCGGCTGTGCTCAGCCTCCACCCCTCTGCCGGAGAGGTTGCCTGTTGGTGGAGAGTTAGACATAAACAAACAGAACTCCGATAAAAATCACTGTTAAGTGTAAGTTAATGACTAAATGTGTAGTCCAGACTTGATAATTTTTTACTTTCTTATGAACATGTTAGTTGGTGTTCAAAACCTGATACATCAACCAGTAGAACTGCTGTCTCACTGTGATTTTTACTCTGAGTATCAACAGATTTGTGTAAAAACCTCTTAATGCTTTTCACATGCAGTGTAACTCTACTTGACTGATAGGGGAGGAAGGGAGAGTTTGGGCTTCTTACTTCATTAGGGTCTCTGTGACCTCCCAACATAGCTGCCTTAAGGCTTGTCTAAACTATGGGATAGACAGAGGACACCAGCCCTTGCTTAATTGCCTTTGTGTTGCTTTGGAGATGGAAAGGAGACTACAGCAGGAGCCTGAGATTGCCCTGCTGTTTTGAAATTCCCTGACGGTGCAAAGTCACAGCTGTGTCCTCTCCTAACAAGTGTGAAATCTGAGAGTCTCAGCGGCTGGCATGAAATATTTTGCAGCTACTGTGGTAGCCCCTGGAGTCATGGCAAATTGTCATGCTAAGATTGCAGCCAGCAAAGTATCTGGGGGGCCACAGTGGCACTGGTAATGGGCATTTATTTTGGCTTGTCTAAGAATTTCTTTGTAAATGAATTGTGTGCCTGTTAATGCTGTGGGAAGAATTCTAAAGCAGTTGGTATCAACCAAGTATTGATGGTTGCTAGCTGGGAGTGTTTCATGAGTTGTTCTGTAGTTACCTTCTTGTTAGCAGGCTTTGCCCTGCCATTTGTAGTGCAGACAGGAATCCCGGGGTTCAAACTGTAACAAAGTTGATGTAATCCTTGTCTTCCTGGCTGTCTGTAACACAGTAACCCAGGTAGTGCTCCGGAGTGCCTTGCTCTATAGTGCTGCTGGTGCTACTCTAGGCGTGTCTTCTGAGTACCCCATCCTTCAGTGCAGTGTTTTGGAAGCATGTGCCAGATATTTTCAACCCATGCAAACACATGCTTGCTTAAATAGTTTGGTAGATGTGAAAAAGCAGACAGTTATTAGAAAGCTGTGTTTGTGCCAACTGAGCACAACTGATGTTTACTTGCTGTAACTATATTCTGCTGTTCTACATTCCTGCTAATAAGTAGCTGATCGGTAAGATCAGGTAAAGGTAACTTAATAAACATTGATGAAGTTGTACTTCACCTTTCTTTAGGCTGAGATATTCTAATTGTTTTTAGCAAGTGTACAAGACAGCTTCTCCTGTAGGGAAGGAAAGGAACTGCATGAAGCAGAAGATGATCCAGCAGTGAAACCAGCAAGTACAAGATAGTAAGAAGGTGTTACTGGCTTTGCATCTCAGGCACTTGACAACCCTTACTCTGTTGATACAGAGTACACTCTGTGATGCCAGATGCTATTAAGGACAATAATCTCCACAAATAAACTTGTCCCTATCTTTAATCATTACACATGTTCCCCGTTGCAAAGCATCCTCAGGGATTGTCATTGACGCTATCGGAACAACTGTGTGATTGATTCCAATGGTAAAACAGATTTAAAGCTTCTGTTTCACATAGGGCTCCTGCAAACTTTCCAAGTTATGGGGCTAGGGTGTTTGCTTCTGAGAGGGGGAACTGTTGAAAGTCTTTGGGAAGGTGAGAAATTCTGTTATCTCTTAGAAAAGTTTTTTTAATATGTAGAGTGTTTGTGCCATTGAAAATTAAAACTGAGCAGCCAATTGATGTATTTCTTAAATGTGAGGTCGTCAAGGACAAAGGGTACTGTCTACAATTTTCCATCAGAAAAGGTCAAGTGGCAAGAGTGGCATTATGTATCTTACTGGGTTTAATATGAAACCGCTTTTTGAGTCAGCTGTGCAAATAACCATGTTTTAATCAATACATCTATTCTGTGGTTTAAAAATAACCTCCTCAGTGGAGACATTGGAATACTGCTGAAATTGCGATGTCAGCAAGGGCTCGGCAGAGAACATACTTCTTTTATTCTTTAAGAGTGTAGGATGGTGTGGCAGTCTGAAATATGAGTTGCTGACTCTAACAAAAGATTTTCTCACAGCTATATTGTGTTTCCTCAGTGATTGCCACAGGAGTGGCAATTCCAGAATTAAGCAGCACATTGGGCAGAGGGCTTGCAGAGAGAAGTCTTGGCATTGAAGAATACAGTCACCTTGATACACAGCCAGAGAGCAGAGAGGAAAAATCAAACTATTGAATGGCTTTAGAGCCAAGGTCTTGTTTGGGTATGCACGGTCCAAGAATACGTTTGCAATCTTCTGGTTCTCCCCCTCTAGACCCTGGAGCAGATAGACAGGGGACTTCTCTGTCTGCTCTTTATACCTTCAGAGCAATTATTCAAATGTCAGTGTAATTTTCCTATAGAGAATGTAGGTGTAGCTGCGTACCAACTCCATGTAGGCAGCATCTAAACCATCATTTGGTCCATTTAAAGACATTTAAAATGTTCTTTTAAACATCTTGTTCACTGAACAAAAGAAGTAAGATCATTCCTAGCCCTGTTTTCGAGAGCTTTGTACAAATAGATATAAATATCTCCGGTGATGGGGCTTCTAATTTTTTCCTTTGAGAAAATAGACCTTCCCATTAAGGAATTTTGGTCCAACATTGAGCCTGAATTAATTACCACTCCTCTTGTCCCATCTCAAATAGTTATTCTCCCCGTTTTCAGTTGCTTAGACTGTAGTACCTGCTCTAGCTAGATTCACCCCACTGTAGCTCTCTCAGTCCTCAGCTGCCATTAGTGAGTGGGCTGGTTGACAGAAAAACCGTAGAACCATTTCTCTCCTAGGGACTCCTCTACTTGCAGGACGAGTGCCAACTGTACGAGGACTCTGCCTTAGGCAGTGCTGTAATGCCTTGGTCCGGGCACTGTTTTGGCACCAGTGGGGTATCTCACGAGATTCTCAGAGGAAACTAAGTCTCCTGAAGAAGAAATCGCTGGCAGTGGAATGCAAAATAAATGCTGGGATTTTTATTTTTTAAGATTTGCATACTAACAGATAGCCACCTGTCACTATGCTACAGTGGAATCGTTTGCCTGTTTCTCCCCAATTAGCCTAAGGCTAGATATTGAAATCAGGTTTTGCAGTCCTTGTCCATAAATTTATTTTTAGGAAATTAAGGCCTTCTGGCACTTTATCATTTTGGAGACTGATAATTGACTTATTTCTGGCTAATTGAGCCTCTTTGATGTTGAGTTCATGATTCAATCTACGTCCTTTACAAATTTCATTTGCTGTCCCCGTGAGTGGATTAGATATACATTTTATACAGTCAGGTACAGAGATAAAATTGTTGTCATGATCTGTTAAATGTCATAATAAAGACACATTGTCTCATAGCTAATTAAATCTTAAGCAGCTTGCAAAGATTTTATGCATTCTCCTTTGTCGCTAGTTGTCACGATTCCTTTTGTATCTCATCTGTTGAACACTGTTCTGTTAAGGTATATTACTTTATTGTGTTACCTTCATACACTTTGTATTTAGCTGGTTGAATTTATCTCACAGTGTACAGATTTCATCAGACATGTAGTGTTCATAAGACCGTTCAGTAGAACTGACTGTGCAACATTTCTGTAGCATAAAGGACATTAATTCTACTTTAGCATGTGGCTTCAAAACGAGCTACTCTTGTAGCTGGTCCGCAGCCCACTAAATGCCTGAAAAAAATCTTTTGTGTAATCCTTCTAGTGGTATCAGAAAAGACAAGATTTGAGAAGCATCTGCACAGACCATTAAAAGATCATAGCTGTTAATGGACTACAGGGCATGTTTTGTCAGCTTCCTTGCAGTAACATCTTATTGCACATTTTCATATGCCTGTGACAAAATGAAAACAAACTATGCAGCAGACAGTGGCTGAAATCCTAAAAGGGATGCTCTATAATAAATGTTGCTGTGAATAAAAGTTTTGCGTTACAGTTTGAGGTTTAATTCTGATTTTTCCCTTTCAGTGTACAGAAACTGAGTGAATTCCTGTCAAGTGAAGAAATTGGAGAAGAGCATGATAAATCTGCAGAGCTAAGAAGTGCAGATAATCACAGCAAATACCAGGCAGTAGTGAGTAATGCTGTTTCTTTGTGGGTAAAGTGACTTGAGTAATTTGTACTGAGGACAAATTTTTTACTTTTCCATTTCCTACTGATTATTTCTTGCAATTGCGACAACTCTTTTTAATACTCTGAGCTGTATAGGTCATAACATGGTTGCTTGTGTTTAGGACATTTTGGTGGTACTGCCACCAATTACTGCTTATTTCTGTCTTTTTCTGATTTTGCACAGCCACTCAAGGTTGTTAACCGTAAGAGGCCTGCCAGGGAGGACTGGAACAATTACAGCTCTCACATGAGAAGACCCATTAACATCACAGAAGCAGATGATTTCTGTGTAAAGGTGATACGAAGGTCACGCTAATAGCACTGTTGTTATAAGGTCACTAATACTCACTTTTGTATTCTGATGGCAGTTTCAAATTCAAGAACCAGCATTTCACATGAACTGTCAGACACTTGTGCTTGTGTCAGAGATTAACCTCCACATTTCTTTTCTATGTCTTTCAGTTTAAGAATTGACTACTGACCTCTGTGTTGTGATTAGCTGTGTATATCCCTCTAGATTTCAGTCAGCAATTTTCTATTTGAAGTGTTTAAGTCATTAGCCCTGTTCTCATGACAAAAATTTCCAACTTAGAACATAGAACAGCCCAGGTTGGAAGGAACCTGGAAAGATCACCTGGTCCAACCTTTGAAATATGCCAGACTCTTTCTTCCATTTTCAGTGCCTGTACAGAAAAATGGTATGAAGAGAAAATTGAACAGAATTTGTCACAGACATTCCTAAAATATTCTTGTCATGGGTCTTCCCTTTCTCTTTTCGAATTCCTAGTAGCCTTTCAAGACGAAGTTAAAAACTAATCCCCAAAGACCTAACTTCTTTGAAGAAAAAATTAAAATTACCCATGCCACTTTGAAGACTGGTCTTGATTTGCTGTAGAAATGGCCAAAAGTAATAAAAATCCCGATGGTTGTTATAGTGATGATACTGTTTATTCACTAAGTCTGCTATTACAGTTGCATTTTCAGCACAAGAGAATGAATAATTCAGTTTCATGTGACTAAGTAGGACGAACGGTAGTGCTTTCAGGTTTTTTTAGAGGCTGCCATCTGACATGCAGCTTTGGTGCAGGATCCTTCATGAACAGACTTCCAGGAAAATAAGAGGAATATTTCAGAGAGCGTTTTAGGTGAGACATTGAATCAAAAGACAGTCTGAAGTGACAACAAAGAAGTTTGTCACAAAGGAGAGGCCACAGCGGTAACCTCTGTAAGGGCAGTATTTATAGGGTCCTGGATAGAAAGCCAGGACCAGCTATAATCTTTGGCTCCATCTGCTGACATTGTCGTCACTGGCGGCGCCTGGGTCGGGGAACTTCTGTAGTTACTGTCTGTCTGCAGCTCATTGCCCATCGAGGGGTATTTTTTTTGAGAGAATCCTCTGGCTGCCTTTGGTAATCTAGAGGGAGGAACACTGCACTTTGTTTTACTCATTTTTTCAGGTTGTTTCACAAGATAAAAGTATCACTTTTTTCTCCAGAGTAGGATGAAAGTGTCCCATTCCACTCTTCTCAGACGAAAAAATGTTGTACCGTGCATTGCTGAAAGACTTTGAAGGCTTCACTGGCTCTGAAAAAGTGAGAGAAGAGGGGCCTATATAAATACAGGCCTTTTAAAATTGTCTCCTGTTTCCTATTTTTCACAGTATCCATGGAAATCTCCTCCATTTGAAGTCCTGAACAGGCTTTGTTTCTTGGTTTTAGTCTTTCTCAGTGAAAAGATTTCTGTATCTAGGAAAGCCAAGGTTATCTGAGAACCCTATCAGAAATACGAAAGAAAATACTGTAATAGGCAGCAACATTTAATTTCTGTGGAAAGTTCTGCAAATCTGCTTGGAATTTGGACTGTGTAATTGCTGTATATGCTGCAGTGTGTCTAGAGTGTGACATTCACTGCTCTGCAGATAGCAAACTGCAACCCGTTGTATAATTCAGTAGTGTCAGAATCATTTCACTAATTTCATGTGCCCACCTTACAAATAACAAAACAAAAAAGCTAAACAGCAACTTCTTTTTTCTCAGGAATTTTCCATAATTTTCTAATTGTTGTGCTTGTTTGAGTTCAGAGATTCTTGCTCATCAGAATACAGACCTTTACAAAACCAGTCACTCGAAGGTCTGTTTCCTGCATTGAGCAAAGGCTAACTCTGTTCCTATGCTCAATGTAATGAAAACAGAAGAAGTGTTTCTGCTGAGAAAAGAAGTCAGCTCCAAAGCTGGTTTTCTGTTTATTTCTCTCCAACTTGACTTAGGTCACAAATGGATTTTTCACTTGGACACCTGAAGGTCCTCCAGCATTGTCCAACATCGATATCCGAATCCCTCAAGGTACAAAATGACATCAGATATACAGAGTAAGATGTTTTTCCACGAGCATTTGGTGAATCAGAAGCTTATATATACCTTCCTCTCTTGCAGGTCAACTGACAATGATTGTAGGACAGGTTGGCTGCGGTAAGTCATCTCTCTTGCTAGCCATACTTGGTGAGATGCAGAAGATCTCTGGGAACATATTCTGGAGCAGGTAGCGCTATTTAAAATTTCAGGCTTGAGTTAAGTAGTAATGCAGAAAAAAGCCGAAATCTATTATGGGAACCTGTTTGTGGAGTCAGGGATTTTGTAGGCATACAGTCAAGAGAAAAACCTCACCCTAAGTGGTAGAGGAGCGCATCAGATAGAACCCCCAGCCAGGGTCAAACAAACTTTCTATTCCAGTACTAGGAATAGATAACCATACTTGGGCATTCTGCACTCCAGCAACATAACCTGAGTGAAATTGTAACTAATGTGGAATCAGAATTAATTAGCTTAAAGTGTTGTGCTGCTACAGAATGGCATTTGTACCTTCAGGCCTGATAATTTTTTTTGGTTTTGAATGGAACTATAAAGAGGTATTGGCTCACTAGGAGTAGTCCCTGGATGTGCTTTTAGATGTGTACTCTATCCCAGCACTGGTCCTAGTGCCTGAGAAATTGAAGTTTTTTATAAGTGGCAGTGACCTCAGGGAAGTGCCCCAGTATATCCTGCCTGATTTGACAAGACGCAGATAGTCATGTCCTTCCCTCCTTTCTCAAGGGGACGGAGCAGCTGCGCTCGGACAGCCAGTTATAGATTATACTTGTGGCTAACTTTTGTACCGGCCGTGAAGGGAGGAAAAAAAATGCTATGGAGCTCCAACAGCTGTACTGTTAGGGCTTGGTGTCTTGGCCCTCAGACTAAGTGACAGGTGGTGTAATATATTGTAACTCCTTTATGTGGTTTCCAGTAAATTACTGTCATTTCTAGTACAGTGTCTGATCAATGTGTGTGAACATTTTTGGCTTGTTTATTTTACAGTACTAGACTTCCTAGCCATACGGACTATACTTTGCCTTTTGGGATACAATTTTTGTAGGTAAAGCTTGACAAATTGTAGAAGAACCTAGAGAAACAATTAATTTTCTTTCCAACTGATTGGGAATGAAGGAACAACAGCACAACTGTAAGTCAAATCCACCCACTCTGATGTACAGAGGGTCATTGTTACCCAGTGGGTTGTGCACTGATTACAATTCTCACAAATTCCTTGAGTGTTTGTAGAGAGATATTATTTATATCCAGCCTTCGTGCATAAGCCAGTCACACTACTAAGAATTGCACATGCTTTAATAGTAATAGTACAAGGAAGAAAGGTTCCCTTTCCAACCCTTTACAGGTTGGAAAAATGAAACATAGGAAGCTGACCCTTTCAGCTGGTGAGGGAGAGAAGAACAAAAGCCAAAGTTCCAGAATGTGACGATCTATCCATTAAAACATACTTCCCTAAGCAGAAAATCAGAGTATGGTGAGGAGCCATACAGAAACCCTGCAGCCTTATTAGGTGAACAAATTTCGTTTCAGCAAGGCTGTAATTTTTTTACAGATGACATAACATGATTAAGAAGTGTAATTTGAATGTCTGATGCTGAACTAAAACAGATGACATGATGGTTCTGATCAGACTGTGGTTTTAAATAGCACTTGTTCAGAAGTATGTGCTTCCCAACAGTGTAAAGGTCAGAACTGGTTTCATGTCTTCTATATGTGCCAAAGTATCACAAGGTAAAATTCAGTTGTTATCGCATTTGCTTTGCTATCTGTCAGATACGTATAAAGGGGCTTGTGGCTCAAACAATCTTAGCGCTGTAAGTGCTGGGTGCACTGGGACAGATTATGTTTTATCTCATCTTTCAGCGCTGCTACCACGTGCGCTGGTCTATTCGGAACGATAGATGCGGTCAGTGTAGGCTGCACACCTGTGTTGTAAAGCTATCAGATGAAAGCTCCCTTAATTTGATAAGAAAATACTAATGCCTGACCAGGTACATGCAACATTACCCCAGGTTCTGAGAGAGTAGTCTTATCGAGTAATCACCAGAGCTCGTAGTCTTAGCTCAGGCAATAAAATGTGTCACCAAAATTAGCAAGATCCTTGTTACAGCTCTTTTTTCGGGCTGAGATGAATGCTTGGCTTCAATTATTCACGTTACAGAATAGCTCCGGATTATTTCATTCCAAATTTCCTTCCCCTTTCCTTCCTCCAAGGTCACGGCTATGAAGATGAAGGATACACCCTTCTGACATGTCACTCAGTGCTCAGGAAATCTGGATTCTATTCCTGGCCCTTCCCTTAGTCTAATGGATAACCTTGCACAAGGCATTTCCCTCCTCTGTGCTTCCATGCTCTATTGATAAAACAGGATTAACTGCATATTACCTTTATTTGCTTCCTATAAAAATTATTTGTTTCAAAACCTTAAAAAGAAATGTAATTTATTCCTGGGCTAGGAATTGGCTCATCAGAAGTGAGCACTGGCTCATTTGTGATTTTATTTTGTTGTTTGTATTATAGTACGTGCCTGGAAGAGCCAGCTCAGATTACTGCCCCTTGTCCAGAGCAGGCTGAGAGCATCTCACATAAAGATTTTATAATACGGCTAGAGATTAACAAAAAGAGAGAAATCATTGTTTACATTCTGAATGGATGGTAAATAGTATTGGTTTGACTGGTTATTGAGTAAATCATTATAGTATATGGCATGCTAATTTATTCTGGGCAGTATCTCACTTCAAATAGTCCCAGTTCAAGTCCAGGGAGCTGTTTATAGTATAACTCTTTGGAGTAAATAATATCAGAAAATTGACCTGAATGAGAAATAGTTTGCTCAAACAAAATTATATAGTTTGATTCTAAACAGGACATACATATATATCTCCATGTGAATCTAGAGTCCTTATAATGTGAAGGAAGTGCTAGATTCGTTAAGATTGTAGATTTTCTTCTACTTGACGTGCAGTTGACTGTTTTCATCAAATGACAATATTTTTAATGTTATTTTGATGCCGGAAAAGTACATCAATTTTTATAAATTTATGTTTACTGGGGTTTTCAGAATAGAAACATCCAAGTACTTTATTTTATTTAAATTGAGAATAGATATTTGAAGGCTTGAAAATCTTGGTAGCACATATTTGCATCTTTAGATATCTGTATGCCTTGGAAAAATTACATCTAGACCTCATTATCAAACATACATGACTTCGACATTTCGACACTGGTAGAAGATAAATACACCCTTATTGCCAGGAGTATGCAGGAAAAAGGGGGAAGGAAGGATGAAGCAAAGTCCAAGTGGGGAAAAAGTAGGTTTAAAACTCCAAATGGAGAATTAATTTTTCCAGCTACAAAACAGAAACATGGATCAGGGAATTGGTCTACCAATACTTGCATACGAAAATTGTNAAAGGCGGAAGGAAGGATGAAGCAAAGTCCAAGTGGGGAAAAAGTAGGTTTAAAACTCCAAATGGAGAATTAATTTTTCCAGCTACAAAACAGAAACACGGATCAGGGAATTGGTCTACCAATACTTGCATACGAAAATTGTGGCACCTGTGGCTATATGGCAAAAGAACATGGTTAACAGAGGAAGTTGGGACATCGCTGTGCACTGCTGCATCTCATGTTACTCTCTGAGAATCGTTCTTGCCCTGTGAGCGTGGTGCTTTGCCCTGGTTTCTGAGCAGAAACTGGAGCTAAGTTGCCCACCTGCAGTAACCACAGGTAAATTGTGCTAGCCACGAGGGATGCTGCTGATCTTTGCTTCTTGAGCTACATTGATGGATTATATGAGCTGCACAGTTTTCTGCATGTCTCGCAGGCTGCTGTAGAAGAGCACCGTGGACGGAGCTGTCATGCCCACATACTATGTTTCAAGTTACTGGAGTGTTCCCCGGTAGAGTGGATGCCTGGTCTTCTTTGGGGTGGTCCATGATGCAGGAACCGATGTTTGTTGTTCAGGGTCCTTGTGTTGTGCATAGAAGGACTGGAAAAGCTATTCCCTATTTCAAGCCCTTGATAGTTTCTGTAAAGAATGTGTTGCTACTTAATTATATGCAACAGGTTCATGGGTTTTTGGAGAAGGTGCCTCTGAGTTCACACAGCCACTAAAGACCAGTGGAGTACGAGATAACTGTGGAAAAGCTTTGTTCAGTACACTGACCTTTGGAATGAAGGTGCTAGTGGCTGACTGGCTCTCTCGATTCTACAGTAAATTGAATTTAGATACGGTCATTGCTTACCAAGCATAAACTTTTCGGAAGTGTCCCAAACCAACCTTTCAAACTGCAGACATAGTTTTCTTACTTGGATATATATAAGCAAATGGTGTTAGCATGAAGTCAATGAGACTGTTCTCTTTAAAGCATGAAAAACTTTATTCCTCCTTTATTTCATTTATAACACTTGACACATGGGCTTTTCGTTCTTTTCAATGGCACTGAATTTAGTATCGGTAATAAGTATGGCCAGTCTTCCTGTGAAAACAAATCTGTCTGTCAGCATCTTGGTACACGTTCAAAAACAGTGAAAACAAAATCTGTCTGTCCCCCAGACCTGCTCACACTTACTTACACAGGCACATCCCCCCAGGATAGGGCTGATTTAGAATGCAGCATGTTGCAAGTCAACTGAAGGTGGGATTTGGTGTTCAAACTAACCTGTTGCATACTGCAAAGGTGCGGTTACTGCCACGGAAAAATACAGTATCACAAATTATCAGTTTGTTTTCCCTGAAAATGTCCTTTTTTTTAATGGAACTGCGTTCTTGTCACACTAGGACTTCTCAATTCTGTTAGCACCTCCAGGACAGAGTGGAGATGATTTTGTTTGTTGAGTCAGATTAAATGTTTATAAGGAAAGGAGGCTGTCACTAAAATTTTTTTGACTGCGAAAATCAAGTCAGTTTGTGTAGAAGGAGCAGATGCTGTGCTGCAGCTCTGTGATAAATACTGTTTGCAGTCTGTGTGCTAAGTGGAATTTAATAGTTTTTCTTTCTGGGGCAGATTGCCTGTGCTTACTCAAGTAAACAATCTTTGCTTTCTATTTGTGATGCAGCTGTGCTTCTGACAGTGAGACGGGGGAAGATGTCAGGTATGGTATTGTATTGATCTTCGTGCTAAATTGATTGCAATAGGTTTCTAATTGATGGCAAAAGGTTTCTAAAATCTATACTTCAGATTTTCAGAGTCAGAATTCCGAAAATCAGTGAAACTTTCACTGTATTAGTTTTTGAATTTTTGAAACCACCTATGTGACTGATGAAAGTAGCTGGATTTCCTTATTAAAACATTGCTGTTGGCGATCTGAAAATCATGTCCTAGCTTTCCTGTATGTCTTTGAAAATCCTGCTCTTAAAGTCTGAACCAGATTATTCCCTAATGCTACACTTTTAAAAAGTAGTATCAAGTATTGCTTTAGAGGTTTCATTTACTAAAGCAAATTCTCCCCATTACCCTTCTCTTAGTTTTTTTACATCCTGTCGTAAGTTTATTTTCTCACCTAGCATTCTTCAGGCACACACAAACTGAGAAGTGTGAGGAGTAGCATCTGCTGGCAAGGGATCCTTGCATGGAAATTATTTTACCTGATTAACATAGCTCAGGTTGGATTTTGGGAATATCTACCCAATCAGCGGAGAGCAAAGCTTTCTCACATGGTTGTCATTTTAGTGTGGCACACAAGCCTCTGGAACAGGAAACCTTGTAAAAGTGACAATCCTATCCCTGCTGAAGTCGCTGAGAACTTTGTTACTGAAATTTGCAGAGGAAAAATGTCATATGATGTCCCTTCTCTTGACTTATGCTAAACTGTGCCTTTTACTGACCGGAATATTTTCTTGGTTCTGTGACACGCCAACTATTCTACTGCCTTTTCTTTAGATTTATCAGTCTCTTCTCTCCCGTTTACCCTGTTTCTCAGATTTGTTACCTGATTGTCAGGCTGAGTCCTGCAAAACTTCTACTCCCATCTGTGTGCAGCGTAAGAGGGAGTTTCGTGTATCTAATGACTAAGCCTTATGGTAAAGGATACTTGGAAATCTCGCACTTCTTTCTGTATAAGAGAGACGGCAATTTCTGGGCCAAGCTAAAGTGAAACCATTTGAACCCATTAAGATACAAGAGAAATATGATCAGAATTAGACGTTTAGATGTTTGAAACTGTTGTGGGGATGGACAGCAAACAGTGACATAACATGCACAACAGTATGACAAACGTATTAAAAAGTAGAAACGAATATTGCACTGTATGAAACAATTACCTATGTTATCCTATGTTCTGGGAATCCTAGTTGTGTTGGTTAAGTGCTGTAGGAATATGCCTGATGGGTTTTTTGCACTAGCATCCTGTAGAATGCTTTTTGTGTTCTCACAACAGAGTATTTTGAGCCAAGGTCTTGTGAAGTTTTGAACATTTGCTCATAGGTGTTGAATACTTTCTACAAGGTTGTTCAGCACTTCTCGAAACAGAAGCTTTAACCATACCTTTTGTAGGTCGATATTGCATAGTACAGAATCTTAGCATACTTAAGAGAGTTTTCTTTCTGTTATGCAATCATTTCATTATCTTTTTAATTATAGTGTAGTGATAGTGTGCTAAGGTATTATTTACATTGTCTGAAATGATTGATTTTTAAAAAAACCACTTGTGTTTGTTTTCTGCAGCCCAGAGAAAGAATCTCCTGTTGACATGGAATTCAGGTACACCACTTTAAAAACTAATGGCAACTCCAGAGGCCCCTTCCAACCTCAACTACTCTGTGAACACTCTTCAGAGGTGTCCACGCTTAATGAGTTGTTCCTCCTTAGAAGGCAAATAGGTTGTCTCTGTATGCAGCTACCGCAAGATTTAGAAGTAAAACCAAGCAAGTGACCCTTGCAGTTTAACAGCAAAAAAGTATGCTCCTGAATACTCAGGAGTGGCAACGTCTGAATGTTCTACTACCTACCATCAGGCTGAAAATAATGGAAGCACATTTTTTTGTTCATGCAGTAATATTATAGGATAGGACAGGACACATTTTTCTCTGATCTGGAGAACAATTGATTTTGATTTGCTGACTGATATTGAATTATGAATTGTGCAAAATCATCGAGATAAAACTGTAGGCAGCAATTCAAAACACAGGGAAGGCTTTGCAATGTATTATTTCCTCTACCGTTATAATCATACCTCCATTGCATTTTAAGTGCATCTATTTTCTTTTTAAAATCACCAACTCGGTAGGTTTGTTAAAGCACTGAGATCCGTATATAAATGTCCCTTAACTAGTGTTATTTTCAGTGATCTTGAATGCATACTGGACTTAACAAAATGAAATGTAAAGATAGAGTTAGAGTAATAACTTTAAACAATTTCAAAAACAATCTTGACAATGTTGTTTCTGGTTCTAAATTAATGAACAGGCTCGATCGTGTATTAGCCAAAGCTCATAGTCTCCAGGGAGCTCAGCGAACGTTTTCCCTATTTATTGTAAGGCTGGATTTTGCTGTCTACCTCTCTGTGGTAATTAAGAGGCTATAGTTAGTCTATCTGGTATTATCAGAGGGGAAAAAAATAAACTCCATTGATGAAAATGCCTGTTTATGCAGTCTGGGGGTAGGAGGCATGTACTTTCACCTGCAGAATAAATTCCTCTTAAGTTTTTGTCTGCGAAGCCATTTGTTTACATTCAGTCTTTTAAGTGTGAAACCTTAGATAGATTGAAGGCAGGCTCTCAGAGAAAGTGTTGCACACTGTATCCGAATATTTTGTTCTCTGGATTTTCGGCTACATGTTTCTCACAGTTTCAGTAAAAGTTTTGTTTGCCTCTTTAAGAAGCACTGTAGACATGCAATAGATTTCTCATATGATCAAGCACTTGCAAGCTTTTTGCCTATGTCAAAATACGATCTGCCCTGATATGTCACCCTTGTCACCCAAATATGTCTATTTGCAATTAAGATTAATTTAGATGGGTTTATTAAATTCTAAGTCCGTAATGAATTTTGGCAAGCTCATTGCTTGTTCCCAGATTCCTTGAATTAATTAAAATTCTCACTGACAGCCTAAAAGCAGAATGTAAGCCAAACGTGAATGATGTTCTCAGCACAGAGTGCATCTTATTGGCAGTGCCCGTATTTTCACTGAACAAAAGAACAGTTTTTGCAAAAGTTGTAAAAACATTTTCCTCAAAACTTTGCTACTGTTTTTCAAAAAATAAATTAGAAGTAACTTTTCAATCACATTGAGAATTAAGAGCAGCAAAGGCACAGTTTCAAGTGATGAAAAGGAGGGGAATACATGCTCATCTTGGAATGCTCAGAGCAATTTTTTCCTCAATCGTTGGGTTGAGAATTTCATACTAATTGAAAAAATGCTTCCCTCTTGAGGCAGAACTGAATGCTCTTTGAATTAGATTTTGGGACTGCTGACTGGGCTGCTTAAAGGATTTTTTCTGTCTTTTTTTTGGTGTCTGTTTGGTTTTCCTATAAAGAGAATTCATAAAACATAATTAAATTCTAATGAGCCATCAGACATTTGAACTTGGAAGCATGTTAGCAGGGTAGCATAACTGTGTGTTCTTTCAGGTCATCAAAGAAAATTGGATCCTATAATGACTTCTAAGCTAGCTTGGTGAAAGCCTGAAAAAACAAGCAGGGCAAGTGACCTTAACTCCTGATAAAAAAAGATAAAGCGCCCGGTGTATTTTGGCAGCTCATGGTTTGAATTGCGTTCAGGTCCAACTAGAAAGAGGCTGCTGTAATGGCTGTCTAGCAGACAAAGGCTACGTTTGGGCGAGAGGTCCTATCTTTTTATTGGATTAGCTGATATAGCTGGAAAGAAAACAGCTATGCTTTTAGGCTTATGATCCCTCTTTTGGCCCTTTTCTGGAGAAACTATGATACGCCAATGAGTTTTCCAACAGTATCAGTTGCTCTAAGAAAAAATGTTGCCCTTCTCTCAGCTCTGCCTTACTGAGGGCCTTAGTGCACAACAGCAAACAAAAGCACTACTACTTCACTAGCAGGCACATACTTTTCTTTTAAAATAGTAATAATAATAATCTCTATGAAATTAAATATGCACGGTGAGATCCTGTTGACCATATCTGGTAAGTTGTCCCTTCTGATGGTTCCATTATGGGGACAATTCCACAGGGGGAAATTTAGCAAGTGTTTTTTGCTTGTGTTTTTTTGTTGTCTTTATAGGCATAGAAAGATTTTACCCGTGGCTATACATTTACTTTATGACTCAAGTTCTCTCCTTAGAATAGGGAAAATAAATGTGTTGAGGGCGAAGGGAATTGCTTTTGTACATGTGTGGAGTGTTATTTTTTTTTTAAACATCTTAAAAAATATCTCTTTAGAACGTCCCTCCTGAAATGTGTGCCTAGCTAGTCAGCTGGTATACATTTTTTTATTAGTCTATCCAAACAGAGCTGGGATTCAGTCTTTGGTAATTTTCTTCCTGCCATCCACGCTGTTCAAGAGGCAGCTTTACTGAACTAGCCTCTCCAAAACCCACCTCACAGCAGAAAAACGGAGAACAAACTGAAATTCAGTTGGGTGAACAATTTCAGTATCCTGTTGGAAATTGAACATCTTACGTATTTCCTTGATGGGAGAACTATTGATTGTCCTAAAGAAAAGAAATGAAAGACAGCATTTTTGAAGACTTATTACCAGTTTATTCCTTCACAAGAAAATGGTTTCCAAAAATGCTATTGCACTTGTAAGCTGGAAACTCTGAGTTGGTTTTTTTGGGGTTTTTTTCCAGGAAAAGGGGATCGGTAGCATATGCATCACAGAAGCCTTGGTTGCTCAATGCCACGGTGGAAGAGAATATCACATTTGAAAGCCCTTTTAACAAACAGAGGTAATGGGTTTGAGCACTGTTACGTGCTTTACTCGTTTTTGAGCTAAATAATGGAGTTGCATAGGCCTCAGTATGCACATAGGTCCCAGTCTCCCTCTAGTAACCAATGTACTGCACCTGCCTGAACATGACAAAAGACCTTGAGTTCTGTGCCATCCCCCTTTAACTGTGTTTTTCCTGAAGGACTCCAGGGACAGAGTTCAATCTCACTTGAACTGAAGTGTGGAAGTGTTTTCGTTTCCAAGGACCGTGTTTCTTTAGCATGCAGTTTTCTCTTCTTACACCTAACTGACTAGTTTAACTGTCTTAGAAGGGCATTAGCCATTTGGGAGTGGAAATGTTGTTTATTACAGCTTCAGTGTTTGGTATATTGTGAAGGATTAATGGGCTGCCTTTTTATTCAGTATAAATGCCCACCAAACATTCTAAAGTATTTAGAAGTTAATTGCTGGTATTCTGTCCCCCCCACCCTTAAAAGAAGTGGTTGGCTTTGTATTCACATCCTACATAAATTTTTTCTGTCATCCTTCGATACCGAAACAGGAAACGGTGGCTCTGGGCATGAAAAAACTTAAATGCTAAACAGTAACAATATACCATGGAAGAAGTTGTGCTTGTTTTGCTGGGTTTTAACTATTAAATATTTTTCATTGAGAAGCTGACCTAAGATGCTTTTTCTTAGCTGAAATACCATTTACTTGCGTGTCGTTGAAAAAGATCCCATTAGAACAATTAGGGGCCAACAAATATGTTTTCCACTGTGTGATTTTTCCAGCTGGTTAATTTTTGTTCCTCTGCAGGTAGGAAATGTGCTTCTTTAGCAGTATCTGTGTGGATTTTGCGTTACCTTTTTTGTTTCCGCAGGTACAAAGCAGTAATTGATGCTTGTTCCCTCCAGCCTGATATTGACATTCTCCCTCACGGAGACCAAACCCAGATTGGAGAGAGGGTCAGTAAACAGCTACAGGCTTCTATTTTTGTTTTAAATATACAGAAAGGTTTTAATTATTTTGTTGTGTTCTTAAAATCTTTCTGGTTATTTGGCAACAATGGTATTCTTTTAGTTAAGTGTACGTTTGGGTCATTAGCCTGAAAGCTCGTTGCTCGGTAAACATGGAAACACTGTCATTTATGAGAGATGCAGTGATTTAAGTATGCTGCTATCAGAATGTTTGACTAATTCTGTGGCTGCTATTTTAGATATTCTGACTTACATGGCATTTTTTGGTTTCTTTAGGAGTAACATAAAACCAAATAATTCATATGTTTTCAGAGCCCCTTCATTTAAAAAAAGGCAGGTGTTTAATCATGGCAAACTAAGCTTCATCACATAAGGGAAGATTAGGGAGTGACAAGAAACAGAGGTCACAAATTTGTATACAGTTTACTCTGGCATATACCAGCAGTGTCACAAACAAACAAACACACACACCCTCCCCAAAACCCAGAACCACAACAAACCACCCCTCCACAAGGATACATTTAAGGATACATTTCCATGCCTAGTCTTCACACTGGCTACCATGTTCATTTTCAATGGATTAGTTCGTAACCCAATTCATTGTGTAGTCAAACGTTTTTTGACAGGAGCAGGGCAGTGGAGGGGAAGGAGAAGGTGGAGTAGTGGCTTTTGGCAGCAGTACTGGCTTATGAGAGCTTCAGGTGTTTGTGAAACTGCAGGTGGATCACAGGGAGGTAGCAGGGGACTAAGGGCCGAAAACAAGTACAATAGCAACCAGGTAATGTTCACCTCAGCATGGTCTGACCTCCCAGCTAGCACCTACAGATGACAGTATAATATGGAGCTGATATCGTATGACAGCATACGATTAGAAAAATAAGTAAAAAACAGGGCACAGCCAGACTCATAAGGCTAACTTTTGAGTACAAGTCTGGTTTAGACTGCCTGCAGAATATCTATGCCACCTACACCATTACGTCACCACAAACCATTAAACATTTTCCATCCCTCTGGTTTGTATGGACTACAGCTCTGGACAGAGTGCTCTGGCGTTTCTAACAATTTGTGTACTGTGTTCCCAGCTGAACTCCAGGCCCACACTTCTGAAAAAATTTCTCTAGGTTTCTTTGTCCAGAAAGTCTTCTGTGGGTAATCCAATCAGAATATGAATATTCAATTAATGTTTTTATAACTGTCTGATTGTTTTTCTTCTGCTTATCTCCAGGGTATTAATCTGTCTGGAGGGCAGCGCCAACGTATCAGTGTGGCAAGAGCACTTTACCAGCAGACAAATGTTGTGTTCCTGGTGAGTAGGTGCCATTATGTTTATGCTCCAAACAGAATCAGGAGATGCAAGCATTTAGAGTATTTCACGGGTAACACACAGAGAAGAACATTGTGCTTCACTGAGCTAAGCCAAATGTGCACTGTTTATTTTATATCCATTGTTAGCTAGCCTGTGGGTAATAAGCATTTTGTAAATGCTGCAGACAGGCAGATAGGTATTAAGATAGAAATTGAAACGCTGATGCTTCCCCTCTCAGCCTATTGAAATTTCTTTTTGACCCTTGTGTTTATCTTTGGTATTTAGAAATGTAATAGTTTCAGCAGTATTCATGAAATTCCTAAGCTGTCTCAGGCCTAAAATTAATGTTGTCCTATGTCTGAGGTGTTTCCTTTCTGCAACAAACTAAGCTGTCTTCCCACCCTGAACTGCTTGTTGTATATCCTGTCCCAGCTTCAACAGAAGTGCTGTGGAAAAAGGAGTGAGAGCAGGCTCTAAAAACTTCATAGGTGGGAAAACTAATGCATCCTACACACTTGCTAGTAGTGAGCTTGCTGGCTTTCCAATTTGGGACTTCCTCCTTAAGTTCATCTTTCAGGGAGCTTTGAATACAGCTGTCTGACAGCAAGACAAGAGTCACATAGGATTAGGGAAGCTGTGCGCGTTAGAAGGCTTCCCTAAAAGTCTGGGAGGTTACTTGGACCTTTCCCTGTAATTAGGCTGATCAATATGTGCTTGCTTCACGTGTAGAGCATTTCCAGGCTATGACCAGAATGCAGGAGAGTAGAGAGCAGTTGAGCCAGGTGTGGCAAATCAGCAGATCCAGTACTGGGCTGTAACTCAGTTTTGTCACGCTTGTCCTTTTGTGCAGGACACTCAATAATCTCCTAATAATAGGTTTGATAATGTAAAAACACCTACAAATAAACTTTTTTCCAGTTCTTAATTTTTCAGAAATAATCAAGAATCTTGTATGTTAATATTTGCACACACTAAGTTCTTTTAAGACTGATTTTGTAAACAAATGCTTATGAAACTTCTCTCTCATAAGCGTGCACCTCATATTCATATTTTGTATTCCCTGAACTTCTTGTGATCGTTACAGACGTGAAAAAAAGTCATGTGATAATTCATCGCATATTTTATTCTTGATTACGTTAATTTACTCAGCATGTTTTATTTGTCACACATTAGGCTGGTCCTGTAGCTTGAACTGATTTTTTTCAGGTGCCTTGTAATCAGTGGATCATTCTAGTCATATATAGTGAGTGCCGCCTTAATGAACAGCCTCGCCTGACTCCACAGTGCAATGTCGTGTTCTGTGAACTGGCATTTACAGTTCGCAGAAGTACAGCATTGCATACAAGGTGACTGTGCGCAAGCTCAGCGCTCGGAGTGATGTTTAGGTCTGTGCCAGATCAGAAGAGTGCAGCAGGAAAGCTGGCAACATACACCCTTGCCCAGGGAGCGCAGTGTGCGCACAGTTGCACACACATTTTTGAGAACAAATTCTGTATCACGGTCAGAAGTTACTGTGTTTCAAAGGCATTTTTGAAGTGTTCTGTGTTATGATGCTCTGATTTATTAGAATTTCAGTGGTCCTATTTATCTTACTGTTGATTTCAGATATTTTTGGGTTTGTAGATACATGAAAGTGACAATCCTAAAGTATCTAATGCAATCACGATATATAAATTGTTGCAAAATTGAAGGGAATAAAAGTTCAAGGGGGTTTTCTAAAGCACTTACCTCCTTGCTTATACCTCTCTCTAACTGGTGGCAATTATGTCACTCAAAAAGCAGAATTAATTCAAATTCAACCCTACTTCATCATCAAACATCTGGAGAAAAGAAAACAAAATTTGATTTTTAAGAAATCCTGGTTTTAGTGTAATACAATAGTAAGAAATAATAAGACTAAGTAAATCCTACAGCCAGTATCACTAGTGCAAGCAGAAATAATAGATTTGTATTTCCATATAAATAGGATTAGGTACACAAATCCCCCAAAAGATGGCACAGATTAGCTTGTGCCTAAATTAATTGCATCTTACTCATTGATTCAATAAGATAATCTAGGTTTTAAATCAAGCATCTGAGCAATCATCAGAATTATCAATATTTCTCCTTTTGTGATTCTTTGTTAATAGAGTTTTGATTTATAGATTAAAAAACAAAATCAGATGGCAATTATGTAGAAGGGGAACAAAAATGTGCTCTTTCTCACTGTCCCTGGAGCAGTTATGTAATATGTGCCACGGACATACATTGCTGCTTTGTGTTGAGTCTCGTCCAGACTGCAGGTACGTGGGCTATGAAACACATCTGTTGAGGAGCAGTTCCCAGAAAGCCTCATGAAATCACAGCATTTACAAAGCTGACGTGCCCATATGTCTGAGTACTTACTGCACAATGACAGTTCAAGATTTTTTTTTTATGTAGTTTGAAAAAAGCATTCCTCAGAACAATTTTGATCTTCTGATGGCCTCTTCTGATTGTCTGTATTGATCTAACTGGTTTTACGGGTTTTTAAATCTGTCCTTAAATCCTGTAAGTGCTGGCACCAAAAGCTGACCTTTTTCCCTCGAGACAGGATGATCCATTTTCTGCACTGGATATCCACCTAAGTGACCATCTCATGCAAGAAGGGATCCTGAAAATGTTACGGGAAGACAAGCGGACCGTTGTGCTAGTAACTCACAAGCTGCAGTACTTGCCCCATGCTGACTGGGTAAGAAAGCTCTTCCCATTTTTTTTCTGAGGCCGCGAGAATGTGGCACGAATATATCTTGCTACTAACAAGGCTTTCGCTTCATCCTTCCACCAAGTGGTAGTTTAGTAGGAAGACACATCATAAAGATGTTTTGAAAATCAGCCAGTGAGTTTGGGATTCCCATCTTAGAACACCTAAATAGGCTGGATTTTCATAGAGTTAATTATTTTCTCATGAAAGCAGGCTGCATTTAAAATGTATTATTTAAAACCATTAGTTATATTGGAAAACTTTGCTCATTTTTTATCTCAAAACAGTGAGAGGTTTGAGTAGCCTATTTGCCTCTGCTGGGATGTTATCGGGAATTTGTGCTGTCACAGAAAAAAGTGTGTTTATGGATATTGAGGTGCATGAAAATATAAGAAAAAACCAAGTATATCCTTGTTGTTAGTAGCAGTACAAAATGTATTAAGAACATCTTTACCCTTTGTATGTTGGCAAACTTTTAAGAAATGTGTGGTATTCATTTGCTTTATTAGGTTTCATCGTTATATCTTGTGGATTACTGAAAAAAAAAGAAAGTATGCTTTCTATAAGAGTTTGCAATTGCACATGCCAAACATGAAGCAAATCAAGTAGGATAAGGAGGTTTGATTTTCTTTGGTTGGTTTTTTTTTTTAGTTCATTGGTTCACACTGGTCTTGCATTTAGTTCTCCTACAGTTACCCAAATACGATGTTGTAGGTCTTCTTGCCCATGAGGGTTGATGCCTGCAGTCATGCCCCTAGCAGGATTTCTCTCTCATTTGCAGCTTGCACAGTCTATAGCAGCAGTTACTCTGTCTTAAGAAAGAATCATGTTTCAGCTGGTTTCTGTTCTTCGTATTGGCTTGCTATAAGGTTGCAGATAGACATTAATCTTCTGATCGTGGTTTTGGCGGGCAGCATTTTTCCTTTACGGTGTCTGCTGTGACCCCGTCCCTCAGTTGTACACCTTTAAGAATTACTACTGTTCTCAACACGGTTACGGTTTTCTGGTTAGTGTCTCTCAGGATACAGGAATTTTCTGCCTTGTTCCCCTCCCTATGAGATCCATCTTAGCTTCCTCTGTGCCAATTGTTTTGTATTTGCATTTTTAAAATATGCACGGCTGTGGCCTTGTACCAGTATAATCTTTTTCATTTTCTTTATGAATGTCAGACCCATTTGTAGGTGCTTGTGTTGTATGGGATACTCTATCAGAATTATTTTATTTTAATTATCTTCTATTTGGCTTTCAGTAGTGTTTTATGAAATGTACTGTTCCAAACAGCCTGTAGGATGGGAAGGATTTGTATTAATTAAGTTTATAATGAAAAAGTATTTATTAAGAACTAGTTCAGGTTTTTTTCCTAAGCACAGGTCTCTTTAAGCCTTAGCAAGTACTACCCAATGGAGTGCAGCAGGTACAGAATTTTAAATAAAAATAGAATTTGAAGTATATGTGATAGCCCTCCTAAATCTTGTAGCAAAACCCTCAGAAAAATTCAAGGTCCAGCCCAATTACAGGTTTCCTGAATAAATTGACCCCACGAAGATAATTGTTTGCTTTATTTTTTCCTTTTCTCTGGTGTAAATTCTTAGCAATAAGTGGAATAGATTATTTCCCCACCCCTGGCCATGGCAATTTCTGAGTTTCCAGGGAGAGAGAAAAATAAATAGTGCGTTAACTATTTTCTAATGATGTCACGTGAGTTTACAATCCACATGCCTCATTTTCCGATTCTCCTTGTGAGCTCTAAAGTGAAGGTGGTTATGGTCTGTGTGTGATGTAGTTACAATGATATGAACCTGCAAACCCCACCCTTCAGACTTTGTCTTGCATATATAAATTTTTTTTCAATCTGTGTCCACTATTTATGCTTTTAAAAGCTTTAGGGATTCAAATTCCCTAGCTTTTCCTTATCAGGTCCATGATATCAAACAGACGGTGGAGCCAGCATGCTCATATCTAATTGCCTTGAATGAGGGCAAAACATACTGCACACAGTGTGTTGCTAAAAGCCTTTTCTTTTTAGGAGGTAAGAGAACTCTAAAATCTTGTCTTGCTAATGACCTGTATTTAGGAAGAGTAATGCACTCTCATGGCTGCTGATCGGGACCCCGTTCTTCTTTCTGACTTAAAAGCAGCCTTCCTTTCTGCAAGCCTGAATTGTGGGAAGTTTCTGTGTTTGCAGCATCTGGAGTTAAGGGAATAGAGTCAAGACATAACTTCACTATCTTTTCAGAAGACAGATTGGTTCACAGAAATATTCTTTATTTAAGAAAAGAGAAAACTGTCCAGGCACCGCAACGTAGCTTTGAAATAGAGATGCGTAGCAATTTATCTCACCACTTGTGTTTCTAACTTTTTAGATAATTGCAATGAAAGATGGTAACATCCAGAGAGAAGGAACACTCAAGGACATTCAGAAATCAGAGACTGAGCTCTTTGAACACTGGAAGACATTAATGAATCGACAAGACCAAGAGCTGGAGAAGGTTTTTGATGGGCAGGGCAATTGATACTGGCAAAAAATGTGACCTTTTTTTTTGTCTTAGGTTGAAAGCATTAGCAAGGCTTGAGATGCTGTGTGTGATTTCTGACTTAGTGTGAATGGAATATTGCTATTACCATTATTTTGGATCTATTAAGCGGAATTCCTTCATTTGGACATCTCTTACTTCCTTGCTACTCTTTCCTCTGATCCATTCTTGATAGGAAGCCCTATCAAAATATTCTTGTCTAAGGAACATTCAACTGGGCCATTTTAGCAAAAGCATTGGTAGTGTCCAATACTGACAACTGCTTCTATAAATATGCCTGAATTTACTCATTGCATCGGGTAGAAGTTTTTCAGATGTGCCTATATCAAGCTCTCTAAATCATGAACTCATGTTGTCTTTAACACTATAACAGAGGAAGAACCAGATATTTACCTTAGTTCTCATTAATTTGGAGATATCTGTCCAAGTTAAGATTCCAAGAGGGTTGAGATTGACAGCCTGAAATTGATGTCAAGTATCTAATTTATGTCCTTTGGTTTTACACAGAGGTAGCAAATCAATCACTTGTGACTGCCTGCTGTAAGATTCTCACTTACTTTTCACTGGTGTTCTGATTGGAAACAAGTTTTGTCCCAGCTAGTAATTTTTTAATTAATTCTCTGGTTGAAAACACATGAATTGTCCCTTTCTTAGGAGACTATTATTGAAAGAAAAACTGTTTTGGAAAGAACGAATCTCCGGAGGACTATGTATTCCCGTGAAGCTTTGCTGAAAGATGATGAAGAGGACGAAGGTAAATAGGCACCCTTTGAGCCCAGTACCAGTACACTACTGTTTCACGGCTAAATTAGATTAGAATGAATTAACATAATTCAAACCAGCAAGAGAATACTCATTTTCCAGATGGGTCGTGATTCGTAAGAGTGCTGTTTCCATTGATCTTACCTGTGGACTGCAGTGATTTCAAGCATTCAGAAGTCATAGCTTACTCCAAACTTTTGAGGTTTTTTTCTTATACTTGTACTTGATTTGATAATGAAAGAGGAATAATCTTGAATAATTTATGCTGAGTGAGCTTCAAACCTGTCAGTAGCTAAGCACACTTCTTTTAAAGTTTTACATAGCAAAAAAATTGCAATTAATTTTTATCAAGTCAGTACGTTTAAGTTGCAAAAACCTGGCTGAAGACATTGATCGCCTAGTGCTAAGGATTTTTGCATCCTTTTGGCCTGCATTACTACTAAGTTTATCAGGTTAATACCTGCATGCCTGAGCAGTTAATTTCACCCGGAAGCCACTCTTTATCCTGTATAAGACCGGTTTTGTAGCTGCCACTTGCCAATCCCTATGAAACATGTGTATGAGCAAGTCAGCGTGGCTGTACTTTTTCCTTGCACATTGCAGAAGAAGTAACAGAAAGTGATGATGAAGACAACCTGTCTTCGGTGCTGCATCAGAGAGCAAAGATGCCTTGGAGAGCCTGTGGCAAGTACCTCAGCGCAGCAGGAATCCTCCTCCTGCCGCTGCTCGTTCTGTCCCAGCTGCTGAAGCACACGGTAATGGTGGCCATCGACTACTGCCTGGCGCGCTGGACCTCGGATGCCATTTCTGGGAAGACAGAGCTAGAGCTAAAAAACTGCTCTCACTCTGAGGTGTGCAATGCCTCATTCACCTTCCTCTTACGCTTGAACCAGTGGTGATCTCCCACTGTCAACCTCTGCTCCAAGCTTTGTATGTGATGTGCTGTATTTCTAGTAATAGAGTCACTTCAGAGTGTTTTGAAGGTTAATGCAATATCAAGTACACAGCGCAGTACAATAAAACAACAGTTAAGATTCGTGCATTTTTGTTCTCCTTTTGCTAGATTTGTTGTGTTTTCATCATCTAGCTGATACACCTAAACCTTGTTCTCTAAAGTAACTTTGATATCACAGTTCTTTTTTTCTTTTTCCTATACTGTTGCATTCTCACTGCAAGTAGGGCTTTCAGATTTTGTAACATATGGGACACAGATTTTTTTTTTTTTTTTTTTTTTTTTTTTT
>VZSC01007240.1:275654-286491 GCA_013398225.1 Steatornis caripensis
TTTTTTTTTTTTTTTTTTTTTTTTACGATGAACATGATTTTTTGGTTGATTTCCGTGTGAATTCCACATGGAACTTACCACAGTATTGCCTAGCAGGGTACTCTATGTACAAAGCAGTAGCGGAGAGATTTTGTTAGAACTGAGATTTGCTTCTTTATCAGTATTTAGTGCTTGTAAATAATCCACATTAATGTTTGGGAGGTGTATGTATGATTTCACTGGATTCACGCTTTCATCTCTCAGTATTTCAAAATAAAAAAGATCATATTCTGTTTCTATTCAAAAAATACACAAAAACAACAAAGCCATCATAAATGCTTTGAAGATGGTTTTTTCCTTCAGATGAAATTATCAAATATATCTTTTCAGGGTTTTTTGTAGCAGTCTCTGATATTAAATTTCTGATTAATCTCTTACTTGCATGCAAACACTCCTCTTTCCAAAGGATAACAGATTGTGGTTTAAGATGATTGAAAGTCATCGGCAGTTTAATTTAGGGAGGAAAAAGTATTTAATCCTTACATTTTTTCAGTCCTGTGTTTGTGTTTTTACAATAAGTTTTAAACATACTTACAGTGAATAATTTTTATACTCTTTCTTTGTTTCTTAGGAATTCAACCATTCTCCATATTCAAAAGTATTCAGCATTCTCTGCTGCCTTGGGATTGTATTATGTCTTGTCACATCAATAGCAGTGGAATGGACTGGCTTGAAAGTCACCAAAAAGCTACACTCTTCTTTACTAAATAAAATTATTTTGGCTCCAATGAGGTATTCCTCTGATTGTAATACGAATTGTGTTGTAGTCATTTTGTGTCCCTTACTTCAAGGGAGTCTTTTAAGCACAGTTTTTAATAAGAAGTGACTGTGAATCACTTTCTTTTTTTTTTAATGTGTCATTGAAAATCACCAGGTATCAAACTACTGGGCAATTTTTGAAAATGGTGCCCTGGCTGCTTGAGTTCCTAGACACGAGTCAAATGCTTCTCCTGCCTGCCTGTGACTTTAGAGATTTACTTCCTTGCATGTTTAATTTCTCTTTGTTGCTTTTAATTAGGGAGAAAACAGTTATTGATCAATATGTTGTACAGTTCATTCATAGCGTGCATCGTAATCACTGGAATTATTTACTGTCAGGCAGTGATTGTACAAGCCTATGAAAGATAATGAGCTTAGACAAGTGTCATCACAGGCATCATTAGAGTACACGGGGATGCACAGATACCTGTAAAGGCCTTTGTTGTCCTGCATAAGTTTTCTTCGTAATGCATGAAAGGAAAGGTGTAGCTTGATTCAAACCTGCAGCTGTTTTTGAACATTAGGAAAAATACCTTCTTATTTTTAAGCTAACTGTATTTGACCCAGAAATCGTGGAGAAATAATGTGTGGAAAACCTCAGATGTTTTCTTCAATTTTTTTTTTCAGTATAGAATTAGAGTTGAACTTCAACATGAGTTATGGAACAATTAACGAGCATTAATGAAGTTTGCATTTTTTCCATATGGAAATGTAAAGGTCTTTTAATATATTATTCCAACAGCTGTTCTTAGTTATGTATTTCTGTTCACAGAAAAATGCAAGACTTGCAAATGAACTTTGTTTCCATTTTTCATGAGTTGTAGAGATCTCAAATTGCAAATCTGGAAGGATTTTTTAAAATATAATCATGTGATTTGCATAGCTTAGGCAGTAGAGGGAGCTGAGGACGTGCTTGTTGTCATTGCGTTACATGCAAGACTGCCATTTTATTGGAAAGCCATGGTTATGGGGAAAAATGAGAAACTTTACTGTGGTTGTCAATTTATTTGCTGGTGTCTGTGATACAGTACCTATCTTAAGGAAAGCAGGAAAAAAAAATTAAAACTACTCTAGTATCAGTATTGAAATCTTTCCCATTCCTTGTCTCACTTAGGTTTTTTGAAACAACACCTCTGGGAAGTATATTGAACAGATTTTCAGCTGACTGCAATACCATTGACCAGGTACTGAATAAATACATTCAAGCTGCCAAGTTATCCTATCTTTCCCAGTCTGAAAGAATGGATTTTAATTTATTGTACACTCATTTATGTGAAGTTTACTGATGATCTATAATTTTGACTGCTGTATCAGTTTGCATCATGATTTTCTAGGTTTAGAATTAATTCTTTATCTTAAATGCAAATTGAAAAACCATTTATTTGATTAAGATGCTCTGTATAGAAAAGGGAAGCAAAATTAGATCAACAGTGGTATCCCCAAATTAAGAGGATCTACTTTTTTCAAAAGTGGGTAAACACATTAACTTGACGCATAGGAGCAAATAAAATGAGAAAAAGGCAAATGCTGTTGCCCCAAATAGAAATGACTGACATTCAAATTACCAGTATTTACCCTAGACTTGCATTGCCAGTTCGTAGGATTGATGCAGACGTTGAAACCGTCTATTGCATCCCATCTGTAATCCTCTGACCTGAGGATTGTGGTCCACAATGCAGACGTGGAGCAGCCTGCAGAAATCCCTTCAGGCTTTCCCAAAACCCATCAGTCAGTTCAAAAAGAGGACCTGTATGTTTAGTTCTTCAAATCCTCGATTTTTTTCCCTTGTGTAAGTGGGAGAAAGGAAAATGAAATAATGCTGGTTTAAACTTGGTAAGTTATGGAAGATTCTATGTGCTTATTCTTCTTTATCTATACAGCACATTCCAGCTACCCTGGAGTGCCTGAGTCGCTCCACTTTGCTGTGTGTATCTGCTCTTGCTGTCATCTCATACGTCACACCAATGTTTCTCATTGCCCTGGTTCCCCTCGCAATCATGTGTTACTTCATCCAGAAGTACTTCCGAGTTGCATCACGGTAAGAGCGTAAACCAGTATCATTCTGGCCATAGAAACACCTGCGATGCATGATTGCATTGCAGAATTGCAGTGCTGGGGAACTTCTTGTTCAAATTCGGTCCTTCAAAGCCACGGCCCTGTCTGAAAGTGAGCCAAATCCACTATAGTGAAAATGGGTCATTTTACAAGTGCCTTTGTCTGCAGCTCTTCAAGCAGAACTTCTGGGAGGCACGAGCAGGGTCTTTGTCCCTGATCACAGTTCCTTAGAGTTCAGAGGACACAAAAACCCAACTGAATTCTGTCGTCCCCAAAGGCTGTGTGCTGGGCACATCCAAGAAAATGTGGTGACAGAACTGATGTCTGCCTATCCAGGTGGAAGTGGAAATGTGTAAAGCCAGGGAGAGGCTGGAGAATGCAGTATAACCGTGGTGGCACTGCTGCCCATTGGGGGTCCAATATGAACAAGCATCCTCTCTTGTTCTGGGTGCCTTTTAGTTTTTAACAAGTCGAAAAAATTTAGCTGTATCTGTGATTTTTCTCCTTCTAAGGTCATACAGCTTCCCTCCTGGTGGCACTCAACAAGCATTTGCAGCAATGCTGCATTTATCCCTTCATGTATGCGTGGATCGAGAGGGAGTCTGCAACCCATTTACTTCCTGCTGGAAGGAACTGAGACTAAATAGAATTTCATTCCACATATGCTTCCACTGATTCGGTGACTAAACATGATGTTAAGAAGCACAACCTCCACCGAGCATATGAGCTATACTGTTAGCTCAGTGAGAAGTTGTCCTGTGAGCTGGGGATGGAGAGGAGACAGAGGGGAAGTTGCATTTTCCCTTCTGCTTAACTCGAGCTCTTACTTGCAGTATCCCATTAAATTTATATTCAGTATACAGCCAGAATGATGTTTAAATGAATAAACAATTGAGTATAAGAATCAGGAATACAGGAGAAATGAGGGAAGGCAGTGAAGGGAAAAGACCCATTCAGAGCTCCAGCACTGTTTGTGTGCAAATTTTAAAAGAAAAATCGCCCGTGTTCTTCATTCCCTGCTCGGGGACATGCAGCACTGCCTTGCAATCTGTCTGAACCTCACACGTATAGTTATTGTGATCATCTTCCCTTTCACTCCCTGGGCCTGTTTCAAGACAATAACTGCACAACAAAACTGGCTTTTTACAAAATTATTTTCATAACCCTCTCCAGGGACCTGCAGCAGTTGGATGACAGCACTCAGCTACCATTACTCTCCCATTTTTCAGAGACTGTTGAAGGTCTTACCACCATCCGAGCCTTCAGGTATAATTTTTTAAGAAAGATATATTACCTCGCTTTTGAATATCTATCTATGATTCTGTTCTGCAGTTGTGTGGTTAGAAGTAAAGGTTATTTGGATCACCTGGAAAATTAGAGTCCACAAAACACTGGTAAGAGGGAACTCTAAAACACTGGAGAACTTGAAGGATTTTGCATGTGAAGGAGTTACTGTAGAAAAACAAGCTAATGTGTGTCAGCTGCTCTGCATTAACTCTCTATACGCTTGCACGCAGCCTGAAAAAACACTTGTGGGCAAATGTGATTTAAGAAGCTAAATTAGCTTGCAATTACCGCAGCATGCGGTGTGGCAGACTATGCACTTGGACAGTTTCCATGGAACAACTAACATGCACTAACTTGTTACGCCAGAGTAATTTGTCTGAGCTGATGTCCTGGTAAGATAAACTGTGCGTGCTAGTGACTTCAGAGGATACAACAGCACCCGAAGTTATTTTTCAGGTTGCTAGCTGAAGATGTGGTTCTTTATACTGATTTTGAAAAGGCACAAGCTGGAGAGGAAGTCTTTCATTGCCTGTTTTGATCCATTTTTCCGTCCACGTAAGCTCACGGGAGCAGCCCAGGAATACCTGATACCGTGCCTGGGTTGTGTATCTGTGTTACAAAAATGGCAGTTGCACTGATACCAGTAGAGGTACGCGTAAAACTACTGCTGAGCTTACCAGCTGCTTTCCTTACACGAGTGCTATTCTTCTCTTTTCCCAGTTGACTCAAATGCGGTCAGCTGTCTTCCGCGCTGATCTCATCTAGATGTCTGCACATTTTATCGGTTAATTATTACTGTTACCATTCTACCTCTGAAATGGTAGTGCTTATTCCTCTTAACCTCTAATTTTGTAATAGAAGTAATGCACAAAGTTAACTTTCCTTAAACTATTCTAAATAGGATATAAGTAGGACAGTGAAAGAACAACCAGTTTAAGAGCTTGGGGTTTTTGACTGAAGACAGCTTCCTGAAGAGTGGTAGAAGAGCATAGTATTTCCCATTATTAATTACAGTTATTGGATATTTAATTCATTAAGTGCCAACAGTGCTCTCTAGTTTGTAGCTATGCCTATGTTCAGTTTTAAGGAAATTCAAGTTCTCTTTTAATTGTTGCTTTTCTCATTTATCCATATATTCTTCTATTTCATCAAGAAGATCTTTAGACTATTATGGCTGTATAGTTTCAGGTGTTGATACAATAAATAATATTCAATGCCATTAGCTGATATTTTCAGTCTTTTGGAGCATTCCCTCTTGATTCTTCCTGTCACCATGAAATGAATTCCTCTGTCTTTGGTGCCTCCTTTTTCTTAAATCCTGCAGTAATTGATGAGTCTCTGACCCAGTAAGCCATGTGCATTCAGTAAGTTCTGTATTCCATCTGCCTGCCAGCCTTCCGCATCAGCTGGTAACCTAGCTATTTTTAGGGCTGTGCAGCTTTTCAGCTGCCTAACATATTAGCAGGAGTGGAGTTTAGACTTGCTAGCTTGAGCTTCCCTAAAAATAACACTAATTCAGGAATCCAGTCATTAAGTTAGGAGATGCCAGTTGTTCCTGAAGTGTCCTTACCCTCCGTAACTCTCTGTCTGCACTTACTCAGAATGCATACGGAAAGAAATGTACAAAAGAAATCCAGGGGGAGATCAGAAAGACAGCTACTGCTGCAGCTATAAATATACCTTCAGCAGATGCCATGGCCTGATTTATAGTTTGCTATCTGGCACCTCAGATAGCGGTGGTGCGAAATAATCGATAAAATGTAAATTTGAGGGCTTCTGCAAAGACTGATCTGTATTCTGAGAGGCCTGGTAATCTGGGGACACTTTCTGCAGAGAAATTCTGGTCTTTCTGCAGTATTCCATAAACATTGGTAACTTTGTCTGCATCCCCGTTCCACGTGCATATGCATGACTGACTCATGACGCATACCTCACATCTTCTAAGGCATATCTGCTTCACAGAATCCCTCATAGTATAGAGATACGAAAATTAAATGTGACTGACAGGCAGGGCTCCCTAGCTCTGACACTGCGTGACGCTAGTCCTCGCTTTCAGAAACGACCGCTCTAGACTGTGCAAACGCACCGACACGCTCGGAGCCAGCCCAGGGCGCTCTCCATTGCACGCAGCAGACACGTCTCATGTCTTGGAATGTTAGCTAAGTTGTGAACAGCTAAATTATTTCCACAAAGTGGCACTTATTTCTTATCCTCAAAAGCATAAACGATTTATGTGAAGTCGTAACTTTATTATACTGTACTCAGACGAAGGATTAAGATACTCTGCAGTGAACAAATCTGAAAGCTTCTCTAAGTTATGCACTGCATACTTAAACCTTGTCATGTCTTTCTCTCCTATCAGTATAAGGAGAGCTGAGTTTATAAATAAGTAGTGCTTGTTGCAGCCATAATAGTTAAGGATATAAATAGGGCAAAGTTTTATGGGGGAGATTAGCAAGTTTGTTAAACTTGCTAATATAATAAAGGGAGGAAAAAAGGCAAGCTTCGCGTGCTTGAACTAGAACTTCAGGCCATTAAGCTTCTGTTACTGTCCTGGAAAAGGCTTTTGTGCCAGAGTTTTTTATTATTAGACGTAATTATTTATACACTTTATTATTAACATTACATTAATTTACACCTGTGCAAATAAATATGCCCAGCTGAAAGGGGTGACTGGCTGACTTGCATGCTTGCCAACACCCCAGTCTAAATAGGCGTAGCAGGGAGTCATCTTCCATATCTGCTGAATCCAGGGCAGAATTCATTGATGCAGCTATTCTGACGAGTGGGTGCAGACCCACTATAATAAACTGTAAACAGACCTATTTGCCATTAATCTCATTAATCTGTGTTCTGTGGCATATTCATTTTGGGGGGCGTAACACAATTCTTTCCAGTCTGTTACTTTTTGTTGCACCACGTGCATGGACTTTTGTTTTCCAAAGTGATCTCATTTGTTTAGTGATAAGAACAAACATGTATGTCTAAATAGTAGCTTCATGACTGGAGCTACTTTGAATTTATAATTTATAAAGAGTTACCATTTCTAGGCACTGCAGTAATATAAATTCTAAGACTTGAACTTACATGATTAAGTGAGAAGAGGAACTGCATTCTGCAGCATTAATACCTCTTCTCACGAGTACTCGATTTGTCCGTTTCAGGTTTGTCTCCCTGAGAGTTACCATATAATAAAATACACTTAGGAAGTGCCCAGGTTGATCCAGAAGTCCGATATAGAGTTTCATCAATGCAATAGCATCTATTTACTCCTGAAGGTTCTTTACAAATACAGTTTGCCTGTGTCTAATACAAGTCTACAGACGGTGTCACTCTGAATTATTCATAGGCTGATTTAGACCCTGTGTCAAGCTGCGCATGAGCATATATCCCCAGAAACCGAATTTTACTTTTCATTTTTCCAAGACCCCAAGGCCTGACCCCCCCCTTCTTTTTTTTTCTTCTTTTTTAGGTATGAAGCCAAGTTTCGACAAAAACTTCTTGAATACACAGATTCCAACAACATCGCTTCCCTTTTCCTTACAGCTGCCAATCGCTGGCTGGAAGTCCGCATGGCAAGTACATTATTTTTGTGTATACACAGTGAATTTATTTGACTTCATTCCAAGCGATCTAATGAGGCATCCAACAGTTATCTGGCCTCATCTGTGTTTCAAAGCTATACCTTTACCCTTTATATCTATATCTCTCTATCTGTAAGGAACATGTGCCCAACCCATCCTGGAAACTGAATGGAGTAGAAATTTCCCCATAGCCTGCAGCTGTTTCTCCAAGAATAGTTTTTATAGGTCACATTGACTCCTCTGTGTGTGAAGAGTGATCAGAGCTGGTCGAGCTGTGCCGCCAGCCAGGACGCCTTTATGGGACTGTGTTAGTCAGTGCTAGCAGGCCTTTGCCTTGCAGCTCCCCAAGAACATTTCCACATCTTGGAAGCTCTCTTAATAAGCAGAAGGATGTAGACAGGTTTGTGCATGTTCTGGGTCATCTGAAGAATGCCTCAAGAGATTCACGTGCCCGTTACCTTAGAGCGCTCTGCAAAGTGGCATGGTATAAGAAATGATTTATTAAAAAAATTCCTTGAGAAGCAAATCAAGGAATTTTATGTTGTGGATGGTGTGTGATGTGATATTTGTATCAGACTTTGTTAGATACAGGTGTCATACCGGTGTTGTAGTAACATGGGCTGCTTTTATATGTTCTAAGTGTATGTTAACTCATCTTTCATGTCACACACTATACCTCCATTTTGGACTCCACTTTAGCTGGTACATGTTGCTACTTACATCCAGATACTGAGTATGACAAATAAAATGTTATTACCCTTTTATATGTTTAGTCCTAGACCATCTGAAGTCCCTAACTCTGATCAGTGCACATATCACTAAACAGTACAAACATAGATGAGTGACAATTTCCCTCCTACACAGTTCATTTTCTAGTCTATTACATAATTTTACTCAAAGACTTGTCCGTGGGAAGTCAAATCACGAATGATTTAAGTTAAAGCAGCAAAAGCCCATCATGGCTGGGCACAGTGCGACTAATAGGTACATGCTGTGCAACAACAGCTTGTTTGAACAAATCTGGATGGTAGCCACCCAGCAACTGCAGTGCCTCCCAGCAGACAACCACCAGCCACAGAGAGGATCCACTGACGGGGGGATCCCATGAGCATTTCCCTCCTACACCAGGTAATATCAGCTGCACGGTTTCAGCCACCTCCATTACGTGCTTAAGATATCTGTGTTGACCTCTCCAGAAGAAAATTAGGAGTGTTGGTACAACTCTTTCTCTGTACAACGGCATTTCCAAACAGCACACCCGTGCTGAAGGCAATGAGAAGTGGGTTCCTAGGCAGGGTCTGTATGGAGTTATGTGGTGTTTTCTGCCTATATTTCAAACTGTGCTGTAGGTTTGTTATTTGGTATGCAAAGTTATAAGAACGTTTTAATCATTTGTAGACTTACAGTGATGGAGCTTATTCGTATTTCTTCAGGAGTACATTGGAGCATGTGTGGTACTCATAGCAGCTGTCACTTCTATTACCAGTTGCCTGTATAGTAAACTCTCTTCAGGACTTGTAGGCTTGGGACTAACCTATGCTCTTATGGTAAGAATCTCAGGACCCTTTTTGTCTCTCCCAAACATTTTCCTGTAATTCTTCAGGGCACAAAGATGAACAGGAAGATCGAAGGTGTCTGTACATCTATAGTGGGTACTGTGACATCACTGAAACCATGTGTTATCTTCAGTTCGCGTTCAATGGTTGACATATTTGATTGTATGCTTTCTTCACTTTTTAGATAAAATACTCGTTGAAGTTTTAGTTCAACAAAACAAGGCCAAGTTGCTTTGTATTTTTTTTATATTGTCTTCCATTGTGAAGAATTTTTTCAGTGCATCAGTTGTAATTATGCCCCAGTACATCATTCTAGACTGCCACACCTTAAGTTACCAGATGATGTCTTCTCACCTGTCTTTACTGTCCCCCTCCCTCTTACCTCTTGGTGTAGATCAGATCTCCATAGTACCAAAGTATCTGTGCTCTTCAGTTAGGAAATTTAACCTTTAGCCATTGTTGTCAGCCTGTCGATGTGTACCATACAGTTCGTTCACAACTTCAGCTTATTAAGGCTAAACAAGTGTTACTGTGGAGCAATATAAACTGCATGCTGGTCAAATGTTACAAACTACTAAAAATCTGGAATTTAGTAGTGTATTTGCTTTACATCAGGTGTCTAACTATCTGAATTGGATGGTTCGTAACCTGGCTGACATGGAGATCCAGCTGGGTGCAGTGAAAAGAATCAATGGCCTTCTCAAAACAGAAGCTGAAAATTACGAAGGGCTCCTTTGTAAGTGCAGTTTTGTGCAGCATGCAGAAAGAGCTTGCTGAAATTTTAATGATTATGCAGTGTATTACCATGAAAAACATAGTAACTCACTTAATGAGCTGATTAATTTATTATGAGAGGGTTGATTTTTTGGTTTTGTTTTTTTATTTTTTTCCCCCTGTGCTCCTGGTATACAGCCTCCTCACAGATTCCCCAGAACTGGCCAGACAGAGGGGAGATCCAAATCCAGAACCTCTGTGTCCGATATGACAGCAACTTAAAGCCAGTGCTAAAGCATGTCAATGCCCACATCTCTCCAGGACAAAAGGTAAAGAGCTGCAGTGATTTAGTTCTTTAGACTAGCACATCAGAGAAATCACAGAGCTCAAAAAACACACCACAGTATGTTTTGATGAATTACATAATTTTTTCTCTAAAAAATGTAGCACACTGGAAAGGTGTCTGTGGGTTTCTTAGTTTGGTGTGTTTAGGCATACCTTGGAGTGACAAGTTAAAACTGCATAATGCTTCTCACTATCCCAGTGCCCTGCTGTCAACACAGAGTGCCAAAAGAAGCGACAGTGATCCCTTACTGCGTCAGATCTACTTGCCATCATTTCCGTGTGGCTCTCTTGCCTTTATTCCCATTGTTGCCACTCGCCTTTTATTCCTGTATGTAGGACTAGCTTTGATTTATCCCTAAATGCTCAGACCCCTAAAGACAAAGAGCGAACTTAGGGAGTCTGTTACGGCCAGTTCAATTTGACTGAACTGGCAGGAGGACATTTTGACACTGTCTCCCACAACATCCTCATAGGAAAGCTCAGGAAGAGTGGCTTAGA
>VZSC01007240.1:287177-302128 GCA_013398225.1 Steatornis caripensis
GTCAGACTCTTCTCAGTGGTGCCCAGCGACAGGACAAGGGGCAATGGGCACAAACTGGAACACAGGAAGTTCCACCTGAACATGAGGAGGAACTTCTTTACTGTGAGGGTGACAGAGCACTGGAACAGGCTGCCCAGAGAGGTTGTGGAGTCTCCTTCTCTGGAGATATTCAAAACCCGCCTGGATGCATTCCTGTGCAACCTGCTCTAGGCTGACCTGCTTTAGCAGGGGGGTTGGACTAGATGATCTCTAGAGGTCCCTTCCAACCCCTACCATTCTATGATTCTATGACCTGAGGATCATGTGGATCAGAACAGTCCTCCCTCCACTCATGTGAAGTGTCAAATACAGACATTATCCATTTCTGCTCACCTAATGTTCCATCTGCTTTCTGTGTCACAGATTGGGATCTGCGGCCGAACAGGCAGTGGAAAATCCTCCTTCTCTCTTGCATTTTTCAGAATGGTTGACACTTTTGAGGGTAAGATTACAGTTTTGCATGTCGGTCAAGCAGCAGCTTTGAAGTGCGATTTTTGAATCTGCAGGACACACTCTCTGGCCTTGTTTAAATATGATATCATCTGTCACCTAACAGCTGTGCCATTGATAAGCTGGATCAATAAAAATTCTACTTGACAGAAGCAAAAGTCCTTTTGTGCTGTTAAACCACAACAGCAGGAGCAAACCATAAAAGGGGAGAGTGTTCAAGTACAACGAAGGATCCACACACTGGCATAGATAGGACCCGCTGGGCCTGGAAAACCACGCAACTGGGGACTGCTGCCCTGGAATTCCCTGCCATATTTCCTGCTGTGTGTGCCATGTCCTTGTGCCTCACGGGAGCGTCTTCCTATGCATCTCACCTCAGTTTCCCAGCCACGTTGCCCATAGGGCCCTTATGCAGAGCCGGAGAGTTGTGACTGGAGATAAAATTTCAAAGTGCTTAATAGTAATGTGGCTTTTTGAATTGCTTGTTCTCCCTGGTAACTAGTCCCTGGTTGAAGTAACCTCTTACCTTCTTGTTTGATAGGTGTTCATAATAGCCAAGCAGATAAGTAGTGTGTTTAATCATTCATAAAATACTACAGGTCCACTTTGTGTTCCTCCCAGCTAAGACTTAGTCTCAAGACAATTGTGCTTGCTGCTTAACCATAACTTGTTTCATTAGTGAATAAGGGGATATGCAATTCAAGACCTATTCCCGCTGTACTGTACTGCAAGATGAAAGTGAGGTATGTCTTTGCCAGCAGCTGCATGGCACAATAAACAGTCTAGCAGAGTATCCATTTTCTTTTCAACAGGAAGGATTATCATTGATGGTATAGATATCGCTAAGCTCCCCTTACAGATGTTGAGATCCAGGCTGTCAATCATTCTCCAAGATCCTATTTTATTCAGTGGAACAATCCGGTAAGCATTAAGCATCAGCAATAAAAACCATATGACTTATATGCCATTATATATTACAAATATACCATACAGAGACTTTTACAAATTCCTGATGGCAAACTTCAGTTCTGGTCTCCTCAGTTGGAGTAGGGAGGATCACTGCCCTCTGTCTGTGCTTTTTACCCACTCCTCCCTGACTGCACCTTCCCAGTGCCTTCTTTCTCCTACATCTGTTTTCATCTGTCTGCCTTAAGAAATGAGATGGAAAAAATGAAGACTTAAAAATTAACATAGAAAAAGAGGAAGCAATAGAACAATATCAGAAGTGATGGGGGAGGTCTGGGGTATTTTATCCTGGAGCCTGTATCCGTCTTGCTCTTCTAATCTTTGAGATGTTCTTTCATCTGTGAAAATCCTCTTTCTCTGAGAGGATGATGCGGTAGAAACAGTGGCAAAGAGCTCCACAAAAAGCAACAAATGTCTTTCCCTGTGTCTGTGACATTTACCTTAGAAAGGAACAGTACAATCCTTAGTGCAGAGTTGCATCACCTGCAGTTACAGTTTCTACATAAAAGTCATTAGAGTTCACTGAAAATTATACCGACTTCTGTGGTTTGCTGACTCCACACTAATACTGATCCCAAGATTATCTCCTGAACTTGCCTAAACAGGGCATGATTCATTCATGTCAGATTAGGTGACTGTATACCCTTGCTTTATTAATTAACCTATTAAAAATATGTATTTAGGACAGCATCAGTCATTCACAGCACATACAGTAGGAGTAAAAAGTAAAAATAAGTGTTACATACCATTGAATCTTTTATTTCTGATTATCATTCTGTATATTAATAAGATGAGATTCACATTTTTTGCTATCATTTCTGGGCTACGTCAAGTTAAATAACATTCATCTGTTCATAAATCCAAGATTTGTTCAGTTGTAGCGAAGACTTGCATTTCATAATTCAGTATGAAGCTTCATTGTTCTGTTCAGCATTTCGACAGCAGTAATGAACAGAGAGACTGAGTTAAAAGGAGAGATGGTAGGATTTGGGCCTTTGTTAAAAAATGAACATTAATTTAAACCAATTATAGGCACAGCTGTTTTCTTCAGAGCTTTTTCTAGTAAAACATGAGAACTTCTTCACTTTATTCAGAACAAAATAAATTCTAAAATCACAAAGATTTCTGCAAGAGAGGAAGCTTTTCCTGTTCTGCTCAACTGGAAGAGTCAAATTGTGTTCTTGATCACATTGGTATAAATGTCAACAAAGCCTGCAAAACTCAGTGGATTTATGCCAATGATAGATCAGAATCAGGCCCAGATCTTGAGCATATGATTCTGATTATTTGCAAGTTTGTTTCTAAGCACAATAAAAGAAGAAATACATTGCAGAAGTTTATATTGACTGATATTCTTGCATTACACATAACTGTAGGTTTAACTTGGACCCTGAGAAGAAGTGCACTGACAGTATGCTGTGGGAAGCACTGGAAATAGCACAGCTCAAGCACGTGGTGAAAGCGCTCCCAGGAGGCCTAGGTAATAAGACTTCCTTCTTCAGAAAATTGCTTCCTGCATTCACAACATCACTGTTTCACATTTACTATTTATTAAGAAGGTAGTTGCTGAAGAAAAAGCTTTTTACGTTTATGGAAGGTGGTAAAAAGTGCTTGCCTGCAGGCAGAGGCCCTGTATCTATCGAACTCCCTTACCAACTGCAGCTGCGGGGCAGAATCCATGCTAATATTATTATTTTACTTCAGTATGTCTTCATTACGAAGTGTTGAGGTTTTACAGGTCTTGTGAATTCAAATAAGGTCAACAAATCAGGTGTTATCTAGAACATGTTATTTTGTATTCTCCAGTAGTTGTGTCCAGGGAGGAAGATTTCAGAAGCTTAAACATGTGAATCATTTGGCCATGCAAAAAAAAAAAAAACAAAAAAAACCCCCACCCCAAACCAAACCCCTTGAAAATGTTAAGTTATACAGCTACTTTGATGTCTAACAGATATGAAGAATATAGTGAGGTGAAACTACTGGTTGTTTTGAACAAAGGAAATAAACTGCAGATTTTGGTCACCAGCAGCTGTAGACCTAGGAAATGTTACTTTGAAAATCTTTATGCTGAAAGCGAGTAATTGTTTTCCAGGCATATGCTCTACTCTCATCTCACGCTCATACACCCCATAAATACTGGTTTTGCTATATCATTTCCAGATGCTATAGTCACGGAAGGGGGTGAAAACTTTAGCCAAGGCCAAAGACAGCTGTTCTGCCTAGCAAGGGCTTTTGTGCGGAAGACGAGCATCTTCATCATGGATGAAGCCACAGCATCTATTGACATGGCGACAGTGAGTTTGGACTGTTTCTGATTTCTCGCTTTCCTTGACGGGGAGACACCTCCTAATATGCGAAGAAAAAGGTGGAAAGCAGTTCTATCTGCTCTGTAATATGTTTACACCATATTTAGTGCAGATGTGTTTACAAGTCCAGGCAGTTGTGAGTCATTGCTAACTAATCTAAAGAGCTTTTAAATAATTTTGCTAGGGATTTAATAGTTATTCCAGCATTACTTGCATTAGGAAAATGAAGCATGTTCTTTTCATTGGCAGTGTGATTTCCTAAAGCAAATAAAGCTTTGGAAGGTCAGCGGGATGGCCAGTGAAGGGTAAATTGACAAGCAGACAAATTTTGCTGACATGGCGGTCAGGACAAGCCAGGAAGTTAGAAGGCTTGAAAGTAGAGTCAAGGAAATAAACAGAGACATAGAAAAGACATATTGGATTATTGCATTAATTGCCTGAAATTGATAGGCAGAGGTTAAACCACACCATAATAGTGCATTTGGATTTGAGCCAAATAGAACAGTAGTACATTCTTAGGGGTTTTTTTTCCCCTCTGTTAAGTTGCTATGAGAAATGTTTCGGTCATCTCCATTCTATGAGTAAAGAATATAATTGGAGGGGTTTATTATAACAGCTACAATTTTTAGTTCTGTAAAATGATAGTATGTTGGATGTCAGTAATGTTGGGAACTATCCTGTACGCAGCCCGGTTAAAACACATTCTGAATTTTGACGCATTGAGGATATAGTTCCTCGCCTGAGATACATATCTAAAGAAGAGACAATAGTAAATAAAGGTATTGGTGCTAGTGACATTTCTAGGCAGCTTCGTACACAGCATGTTTCCTAAATAGCAAAGGATGAGTACTTGCTGAGTGAGAACTATGTGTATTAAGACCATCTTAAATATCATCTCCACTGCTAAATACGCCAGGTACAGCACACTCCCTTGCTTACCCCTGCCACCGCTTGGTGTTGGATGTCCCCAGTGTACTGGGACATTCCTGGGCTTCCAGCAGGGTGAAGAACGCACGGCAAAGGTGCCGCGTGCAGGCAGCCTGACAGCACCCTGAACTCACCTTTAATTTCCTCGCTGTAAAGCTGAGGTCAGGATAGCAGGGGGTTGGCAGCCAGAGCACGGCTCTCCCAGAGGCAGCGGCGTGGCAGGAGCAAGCAGAGCTGTCTAACGGGGAGACCAGGCTCTGGCTTAGTTCTGATATATATTTGACTTTTTCATTTCTGCAACGAAGGATGAATAAAAGCACAGAATAATCAGTGGTTACCTAAGCCTTCTTAGTGTCTGTGTGTCTATCGTGTAACTTCTGTTGTTTGAAACGCAACAAATGTTTTTCTTTACATAGGAGAACATACTCCAGAAGGTGGTCATGACTGCATTTGCTGACCGTACTGTGGTTACAATAGCAGTAAGTAGTCTCTGCCGCCGTTTTAATACAAACAAGAATCAGAAGTGCCACCTTAGTCAATTCTTGTCAATGTTAATAAATGTGTTAATTTGGCCATTAGTCTTTTTTTTTAATGTGGTGTGTAGGTGTAAGCTTTCTTTTCCGTTTTGCACTACTTTGTTATTTAAATACATAACAAGAGCTTCTTAAATTTGTTGCGTGATGCTAAATCTGATTGCCTCTAAAGGCCTGTGACATGAGTATGCAGTTACCCATTTTAGGCTAATTTAAAATATAATACGACTTCGACTACTATGAAATCTAAGAGTAAGTTTCATCAAGCTACAGTAACCATTTAACTAAGGACAAGTAATATTGTGTGTTAGTTCTGCCACCGGATAAAGCAATTATGTTTCAGAATTTAAACAAATAAATTAGAATCTTGCTAACTTTTAAAAAGAAACATTCCATCCCTGTTGACAGTGATTGAATTTAAGTTTGCATATTCTTGAAGTGATTATACAAAGATCTCAAGTATCTATAAAAAAATTGTTTATGAAAGAAATTTGACCTGAATCAAAGCAGTTGGCTCAACAGATATGTCAGAAGCAATACATATTTTTCAGTCCTCTATATTCTAAAAATACACATATTTCAGGGAGATGAAATAAAGTCACTATGCTTCTTAACATTTAAAAATTAAACACAAGCCAAGAAATCTATGCTCAGGAATCTTACAGCATCTTTTTGTTTTCACCTAGCAAATGTGTAATAGAAAACACATTTGTGATTTATCTTAAGGTGCCTATTCAGTGCGTCGTTATTAAAAAAGTAAAAGGAATCATTCCTGATATCTCTGCAGGAAAATTCTGAGTAGCACTGCATTTTGCATTTATGTATCTTTTTTAGTTTGTTTGGAGATAAGCTGAGAAAGTTCATTAGTCTTTCACTGTCTTAGTGAGTTTTAAAGCGCACAGTTCAAAGAAACAGCATTTTGGAATAAACTTACTTTGACTGGTTTTACTTCCAAATGTAAATGTGGTTTTCAGCAAGTGGGTTTGCATTCAAAATGTTCTGTACTAAAACATAAGGGGGGGTGGGGTGGGTAGTGGTTTGGCTTTTTGTTTCATTGGGGTTTTTTTCCTAGAGAAAGCCATATATTCCTAATTTGTGCTTAGGAAGGGTAGGAATAGGAAGAGTATATTATTGGGTCTGTATTATCATCAATGTTACTTTAATAGGATGGCAGCACTGATTGTGTTATACTGAAAGAGATCAGACAACAAGGGCAGCAAGTACAACTGGAACATGATATTTCAGTCCCCTCCCCCTGCATGTGGACTGGATAAATGTCATAGAAGGACTGCAGCAGAGATGAGATTGGTAGATGCCATCAGTGATTATTTCATGGACCATCTGGCTAGGAAGACACAGAAGGAAATACAAGAGTTGTTTTGGTACTGAGGGTGCCCAAGATCTGATTAGGAACCTTATGGGTGAAGAGCGACTGTGTAACAGGGACCACAGTATTCTGAGATTAAATATCCCTGCGGGAGTAATGCAGACCCAAAAAATCCAATGCAGTTACACTCAACTTTAAAAAGTGTAATTCTGTTAAAATGAGCAGGCTTGCTAAAAACAAAACCCAAAAATAAATGGGGAAAAAAAAAAGCTAGAAGAGGAAGCTAAGAAAATTGAATCTGACAGGGATCATGGAAATTACTGAAAGATTTTATTCAAAAATCCCAGAGCCAATGTATGCTGTTTATTAGGGAAGGCTTTAGTAAGGATAGAAAGAAGCTGGTATGGCTAAACAAATAAAAAAGACGATTGGAAACAAGAAGGCATTCTTGTAAAAGCTAAACTCATAGCCAAATAAAGAGAACTGAAATGATCATGAGTTCTGGCATCTTACAGGTGAAAATGCAATAAAGCAGGCCAAAAAAAAAAGTATGCAAGCAGCTTCTGGAAGCTGTCAAAACTAATAATGAATCTGTCAATCCCTGAAACACACTGGGAGCAAGAAGTCTGCCAATCTGTAGGGCCATTTGATGATTGATGGAATCAGGAAAGGTAACGGCATTGCAGAAAAGCTAAATTAATTATTTTCAGTATTCACTGTGGAAAAAACTGGGGAGGTTTCTTCCTAATAAAGTAATCAAATATTAGAGCTTACTAGAAAAAGAGTAGAGAACAAAAAAGAAAACATCATTCCACTGTCTTAAGTCCATAGTTCACACATACCTTGAATATCGTGTGTAGTTCCAGTCTCATCCTCATCCCCGTAATGACACATTACAACTGAAAAATGGTGAGAAGCACAAGGATGACTGGAGGTGTGGAACCGCTGCTTAAGGGCAGCAGCTGAGTAGGCTAGGCTTCTTGTGCCTGGAAAAAGGACAACGTAAGGACGTGTGAGAGAGGTCTGCAAAATCATGAGGCAAGGGGGAAGACAGATCAAATGAAGCTCTGAGCAGCGAGGCCCAGAGCATACGAAAGGGGGTACTTGTTCATGCAGTGGGCAGCAGGCCTGGAAAAATCTTTTCCAGAGGATGTGGATGCAAAATGTGTATGAAAGCTCAAGACATGGGCAAGGTCTTAGAAGAGAGATCTATTCAGTTTTGCAAATAGACAAACCACACCAAGCTCAGGAACCCACCAATCTAGATGTACTTCAGGACTGGCAGAGTACTTGCACGCAGCGCCACACTCATGTGCCCTGTTCCCACTCTTCTTGGCTGCTTTCTTGTGGCAACGCTGCAGGCTAGGGACATCGCAGCCGGAACTCATATGACTCTTCATACTCAAGCATCTCTGTGCAATTTAGGTACTTGAATATCCACGTGGCTCTTGGTCTGTATATTTAGCTGCAGTATGCGCACAGTAAATTAGGATGAAAAGTAGGATAAGTAGCCTTAATCAAACTTGAACTTGGCAGGAAAATTAATTTCTGGAAACCTGTCTTAGCATGGAATATATTTGATAGAAACACTGAACTGGCATTTTGTTCTTGTTTTTCAGCACCGTGTGCACACGATCCTCAATGCAGATTTGGTTATTGTAATGAAGAGAGGGGTTATTTTGGAATATGACAAGCCTGAGGTTCTGCTAGAACAAGAAGACAGTGTCTTTGCTTCTTTTGTACAAGCAGATAAGTAATAAGAATAAATGAAGCATTTTAAAGTACAGTTGTATTATTTTCTAAAAATGTAAAATACCTGTAAATAAATATTATTTCATAATAAATCAAGGGTTTCCTTTTTTAATAAAATGAGCCATTTTTCTCCATCTGAAGCATTAATGAATTATCCATGTACTTTCCTTTTTTGTATACTACTACTCCTCTTTTTATTTGCTACCAAAGAATCATGAATATAGTTGAAAAAAACTACATGGGTGAAATACGACAGGATACACATCAAATATACACAGCCAGCATGGAGTTTTTATCTAACTCTTAAACCTCTCCTGTAACTTTATTAACATGTTATTTTTTATGTGTCGTAGCCGTACAGTAGATAATGCCATGACTGACTACTGCAGAAGGAAAAGTTATATACCAAAGGTACTTCTCAAAAGCTTGTATCTCTTTTAATCATACAACTCTGTAAAGCTTTAATATTTAAATATAAAATCTATAAAACTGTTTTTATATTGTGGTTTATTGATAGTGCCTGTGTCTCTTGGTCTCTCATTTAATACCTTTTAGAAATTAATCACAAGCTGATTCCTTTAGTCTTTCTTAGGCTGCGTCCCCTCTACCCCCATTGAATCATACTGTACTGATTACAAACGGGATTGAGCCAGACTCCTTCCCAAGCTGTGAGGAAGCTAAGATGAGGCAGGTTCTGGTGAAGTATCGGTGTTTAATGCACACTGTTTATAGACTAGTACAGACATACCAATTATCCCTCAAAATCTGGTAAATAAACAGTATTAAGCCTTTCACTGTAACTCAGAGACATGAGACCTTGACTCATTATCTCCTAGTTTCGTATGTTTCACCCGCTGTCACACTGTTTCTAGATTCACTGTGATCCTTGCCAATAAATTATGTATACCTATTAAGATAACTTGTAACCACTGAAATTATCCTAATTTGACTGGACAACCACTTATCCCTGCCCTATCAATTCATTGTGACAATCATTCCAGGACTTATTAATTGCTAAGAGGTTAGAATGTCAATGAGCCAATGGAAGGCTACAATGAAATTTTCACCATTAATCTTTTTATAGCAGCTTTGGCTTTACATCCATTTTTGTCCTCTTCCCCTTTTTGGAGAATCCCTAGCTTGGGAAAACTCCGTTCTCTCTTTTAATCTCTTCAGCCTGCTCAATTAATTTGGAATCTGTTTTTTTAAAGGCTTTATTTTCTAGAAAAAGACATCTCGGTGTTCTCATGGGATCCGTGGTATTTTTAATGCATTACTTCTCTTCTAGCACTGCAGCAGAGAGCAAGGAAAACTGAAGAACTGCTGTTGCTGTTTAAGTAGTTACCAGTTCCACAGAGGAGTGCTTGCAGCATCTGCCTGCTGTTATTTGTACAATACCTAAGGGCAGTAAACTGAGGCCAGGGAACATATAACCAACAGGCGAGTGCAGGATGAAAAACGGTAAAAGCGGGGAAGCAGCATACAGTTTTGCAGATGAAATGCACGAGCTCTGTTATCGCTTGCTACAGCTGAAGCGAGAAATGGGCGGTTGGGAGATGTCTTCTCCTCCAGGGAATCATTTTGCTGGGCAGCATCAAAGAAAACATAGCTGCAGAACTATTGGTGTATTTTCACCCTGGGATACCAGGCATCCATTAGGGCTGAGAGAGGAGAAATGGGAGACAGGTGCTTATCCTTCCAGGGCAGCAGAAGGGCACAGTGAGCACAGAGCAGGTCTCTACTACAGCTACTCTGTGTGCTGTCTTCTAGCTGCCACACACTGGCCTAAGGCAGGATCAGGAAAGGCTCAGGAAAACAACACTGCAGGACATCTCAAATGCTCTAGAGAGACATCCTCAGAAGCTTTGTAACCATCTGTGGAAGATCCTAAATCCTAATGGCAAGAGGAGAGATACAGAGAAGTGAGGTTTCATGCGCTTTTAATAAAATGCTTGGGATTTGACCCTGCAATGTGGACTAGCTCCTATTCCATAAGCTTCTGACAACCTTACCTGGAAAGGAACGCAAGGGAGTAAAGGACGCAGCATATTGCTAGGACTGTATTATATCTCATGATATTAAGAAAGAAGAACTCAAAGGACAAGTGCTATCTGTCCCCATTGTAAATGGGGTTTGTATTTCACGAAGCAGTTTTGCAGGGGAGTAGGGTGACTTGGTTTGTATCCAACGATTATACATCTTTTTAATGGTACCACACTGCTCGATTAAGATGTGTGAACTGGGAGGCCTCTTGGCTACCCCTTGGATGGAACACATGCCACACTTCCTCAGCACATTTCGTGTAGTCTTGTTTATATAAGGCAATGGGGCCTTGTTTACATGGGGCCAAGTCCCAGGGAGTTTCTGCCCCCTGACTCCAAAGGGTTAGAGTCTCGACAGTGACCAGAAGCAGTATCCAAGAAAATTATTCTATGGGGAGAGGCTCACTGCCCTTATCTGAGTCATTAAACCTGTTGCATCGAGACAGGCGTTCCAGAAGTTACTATTGAATCTGGCTCACAAATGTATTTTGCATGGCAATGAAGCGTTACTAAGCAAAGTGCTGTTCTAAAGTGGGTGCAAGGCAGCTATGTGAAGCTACTGAGGGGAGCTGCCCTCTTCAGACTTTGTCTGCTCTGGGAGGGGACTTGGCTCAGTCCCAAAGGTGTTAGTGGGATAGGGTGCCCCTGGAGGTGCAACCAAGGTTTGTTTTATTTTGTTTGCTTTCTACGCATGTTCCCATTACACGAAAAACCTTAATAGCATTTATCCCCTTGTCTTGGTGTGGCCATTTCATCCCGTTCTACTTATTTCTAAGGGAACGCTGTTTCCTTGGAAGGCCAGGAAGCACAGCGTGCCTGCTGCGTTAGCCCTCTTCCTAGCTCTGCTCATGCCTTCCTTTGCGGCTTTGTATAACCAACTCTGATCTCTTTTGTTCTGTCTACCTCATACAGCAAGGTGATTTGTGAGGCTTAATTCCTGTTAGGCTAACACTGTGCAGCCTTTGAAAGAAAGGTCTGCTTCTAAAGGCAGAGTCATACCATGGTGCTAACTAAATTTTAATGTAACAGTTATAGTAATATCTTCTTTGATAGCCATTAAAATTAGGATAAATTGGGGCCGGAGGGGAGTTTTGAAATGTAAAACCTATTTTGCGGGTGGAAAAACTTACCCCTCATGATTCAATACTACAGAGTGGGATTGTTCGTTCCTGTGAGCTCAATTTGCTCAGCAGCTCTTAACTCAAATATGTTGGCTCACTCAGAAGATCTGTCACTTTTTTCTTTTAAGTATCTGTCAGTTGATCCACAAAGACAGGCCTTCTTTTTATTCTGCTCTGGAAATTCTTCAGCAGAAGCCACTTGCTTTGCTGTCCCATCTCAGCCAACAAGTGCTCGGAGGTGAAGGAAAAGAAGTCGCAAATGACGGTTCCAATAAAGAACAGACGGGGGAAACAAGGAAACACCCTTCTAGCTCTATAGAGCTCGGGATTCCTAAAACCAACATGGTAAGCGTGTTCACGCAACACCCCTCGCTGTAGTAGGCTCCACGGGTCGTTCCTAGCACCGGACCGCACAGCAATTGACCTTTCCCTTTAAAACACTCGTCCTCGAAGCATTTTTTTTCATTCTACGTTCACGTAGCTACCGCCCTCTGGAGGAAAAGGTACAGAATAAGACAACGATTAGAAAAGAGCAAGGAAAAATGGCACGAAAGGCATGATTGCCTCTTGAATACCTATGTCCATCTCTGCAAGAGGGCATGAAATGTTACCAGTGAATGCTGCGTGGTGTTATAGAGCCTCTTTATGCTCACTTCAAAATGCTGGAAGTAACTATGAGCTGCCATCAGCTGGAGAACCACGCCTTTGACAAGTAAATCTTCAAATTACTTCATTCATTTGGGTTTTTTTTTTAAACACTTAGAATGAAAAGTATTAAAAAATACAAGGTTTTTTTAAGTTAAATTGTATATAAATCATGTACTTAAAGTAAAAGTGTAAGTGCAGGTGACACTCACAGCAAGCACGCAAAATACGTCTAGCAAAGTGATACGGAGAAAGAAAATCTTTGGCTAAGCTCGGCGGCCTGGCAGACAGGTGCCAGGGCACCTTGTTGCCATCTTCTATTTATCAAAGCAGCAAGAAAGATGACCCAGAACAAGAGAAAGCGTGGAGTATTGGGAAAATGACCCCTCCAAAAGCAACGGATGTGTCCAAGGACATGCAATTATTCATACATCAAAATCAGAAATAGTCTAAAGTAATAGTAATGGTTTAGTTACAAGACCTATAATGACTTCCCAGAGGGCTCAGAGTGATTACTTAAAAATACTATTGTGAAATCCCTAGGTGGGCCACAGTTAAGTACCTGTAGGTGGTGAAAGTTAATTTCAACCCCAACTGGCCGGCTCCCAGCCACCGGCCAGGAGATTGCCTTGCGTGGGCAATCAATCAATGCCTGTAACTGCTTACAGTGTGTACCAAAGCACTTGGGGCCAAAACTGAAGGGACAGTCCATGGACACACGCAATTTGAAAAATATAATCATGAATCCACTGGCACTAAAGAAAAACCTCTTACCCAGAATATCCTAGAATGCTTGAGCAACTCTACAGCTTTGGTGTCTAAACTGAAACAAAATATTTAAATCTGAGCAAGTAAAGAGATGAATGAGAATACTGCTATTCAAACAGTGGAGCAGTCACCTCAGGGTGTTTTAAATAACGCGTCTTGTCACAAAGGTACATCCTTATACACATACACGTGTGTATTTATATGCACACAGATATCATACTGCACACACACGAGTTCTGGCTTCCTGCCTCCTTTGGTCACCTCTTCTGGCGATTCTGATGTCTGTCTGTCTGGAAGTTCACGTCACCGTGGGTTAACCATTCGCAGACGGATCATTCTATTTGGACAGTAGACGTTTTCCTGAGCAGGCACAGCTCACGTCGTTTTGTGAGCTCCTTCTTTCAGAAAATCCTGCCTTAGTCAAGGCTAAATAACTCTAGCAAGCTTTATAGTTGGGAACCGCTTTAGTTCCAGGTCTCTGTTCAACCATTACATACTTGGACTTGGCCTCTTCAAGCAGATTTCCTACCCCTGCCTGCCCGACTCATCGTGACGAACGCCCTCCTCCTACACACAGAAAGACGCACAGCTGAATTTCAGGTTTGGGGTTTTCTGGTTGGGGTTTGGTTTTTTTTTTTTGCGTTAAAGATTTCCTTTAAAAAAAAAACCTCCACCACCATTTTGTTTTCTATTTCACTGAATAATTGCCCAACCTGAAAACCACACCATCCCGCGTTAACGGAAGCCCAGGTACTGGCAGCAAATCCATCCTCGAACAAATATTTACAGAAATCGGCTCCGGGGAAAGGTGATGGCTCCCACAGCCGAGGCCAGAAACACGACCTCCCCCTTCCTCTGGTGAAAAAACCGTACGACACAAAAAAAACCCCCACACAAAAAACCAAACAAACAAACAAAAAAACCCAAACCAAACCCTAAAACCTGAAAAGACAAAGAAACGCACCCAGCGCTCACCGGGGAGCAATCGGGCCTCTGCTCCCCGCTTCCCTTCCCACAGGGCGACGCTGAGAAGCGGCGCTCAATGGTTTTTGACCGCCTTCCNCACAGATATCATACTGCACACACACGAGTTCTGGCTTCCTGCCTCCTTTGGTCACCTCTTCTGGCGATTCTGATGTCTGTCTGTCTGGAAGTTCACGTCACCGTGGGTTAACCATTCGCAGACGGATCATTCTATTTGGACAGTAGACGTTTTCCTGAGCAGGCACAGCTCACGTCGTTTTGTGAGCTCCTTCTTTCAGAAAATCCTGCCTTAGTCAAGGCTAAATAACTCTAGCAAGCTTTATAGTTGGGAACCGCTTTAGTTCCAGGTCTCTGTTCAACCATTACATACTTGGACTTGGCCTCTTCAAGCAGATTTCCTACCCCTGCCTGCCCGACTCATCGTGACGAACGCCCTCCTCCTACACACAGAAAGACGCACAGCTGAATTTCAGGTTTGGGGTTTTCTGGTTGGGGTTTGGTTTTTTTTTTTTGCGTTAAAGATTTCCTTTAAAAAAAAAACCTCCACCACCATTTTGTTTTCTATTTCACTGAATAATTGCCCAACCTGAAAACCACACCATCCCGCGTTAACGGAAGCCCAGGTACTGGCAGCAAATCCATCCTCGAACAAATATTTACAGAAATCGGCTCCGGGGAAAGGTGATGGCTCCCACAGCCGAGGCCAGAAACACGACCTCCCCCTTCCTCTGGTGAAAAAACCGAACGACACAAAAAAACCCCCCACACAAAAAACCAACCAAACAAACAAAAAAACCCAAACCAAACCCTAAAACCTGAAAAGACAAAGAAACGCACCCAGCGCTCACCGGGGAGCAATCGGGCCTCTGCTCCCCGCTTCCCTTCCCACAGGGCGACGCTGAGAAGCGGCGCTCAATGGTTTTTGACCGCCTTCCGTTGTGCCCGTTGCTCAAAGACCGTTACGCGGAGGCGCGCGCGGCTCCTCCACACGCGGAGGCGCGCGGGAACGCCTCAGCCCCTCGCCCCTCCGTTTCGGGCTCGCCTCGGGGCCGGTACCGCCTCGGGGACCGCAACACCGAGGCCCGGAGCGG
>VZSC01007240.1:302749-372454 GCA_013398225.1 Steatornis caripensis
CCCTCCTCCCGCCCCTCCCGCCCCCGGCGGAGCGGCGGCTGCATGGGGCGGTGCTGAGCGGCGGAGCGGCGGCGGGGAGCCATGCTGTCGAGGAAGGGGATCATCCCCGAGGAGTACGTGCTGACCCGGCTGGCGGAGGATGTGCCGGATCATGCCCGGTACCGCGCCCGGGAGCGGCGGGCGCGTTTCGTGGGCAAGAACGGTGCCTGCAACGTGGCCCATAAAAACATCCGGGAGCAGGGACGCTTCCTCCAGGACGTCTTCACCACCCTGGTGGACCTCAAGTGGCCCCACACGCTGCTCATCTTCACCATGTCCTTCCTCTGCAGCTGGCTGCTCTTTGGCATGGTCTGGTGGCTCATCGCCTTCGCCCACGGAGACCTGGACCACAGCACCCGGCTGCAGCGCGACCCTGGGGAGGGGGCGGCAGGGGCCCCGGCCGGCTTTGTACCCTGCGTGACCAGCATCCACTCCTTCACCTCTGCCTTCCTCTTCTCCATCGAGGTGCAGGTGACGATTGGCTTTGGGGGACGCATGGTGACGGAGGAGTGCCCGGCTGCCATCCTAGTGCTGATCGTGCAGAACATTGTGGGGCTGGTGATCAACGCCATCATGCTGGGCTGCATCTTCATGAAGACCTCGCAGGCTCATCGCCGGGCCGAGACCCTCATCTTCAGCAAGCATGCGGTCATCGCCCTGCGGGATGGCAAGCTCTGCTTCATGCTGCGGGTGGGTGACCTCCGGAAGAGCATGATCATCAGCGCCACCATCCGCATGCAGGTGGTGAAGAAGACTGCCAGCCTGGAGGGGGAGGTGGTGCCCCTCAACCAGATTGACATCCAGATGGAGAACCCCGTGGGGGGCAACAGCATCTTCCTCGTCTCCCCACTTATCATCTACCATGTGATAGACAAGAACAGCCCTCTCTACGACATCTCCCCCCTGAACCTTCACCACCATGAGGACCTGGAGATCATTGTCATCTTGGAGGGGGTGGTGGAGACCACCGGCATCACCACTCAAGCCAGAACCTCCTACCTGGCGGATGAAATCCTCTGGGGCCAAAGGTTTGTGCCCATTGTGGCAGAGGAAGATGGACGATACTCTGTGGACTACTCTAAATTTGGCAACACGGTGAAAGTGCCCACCCCTTCATGCACTGCTAGGCAGCTGGAGGAGGACAAGAGCATTATGGACACCATGCCATTGTCCCCTAAAGGCACAATAAGGAAGAGGTCTGTTAAGCTAAAGCCCAAATTTACCATAAATGATGAGCCGTCCTGATGGCTTTTGACTGGGAAACTGTGTTAGGGCTTTGTGTCTGAAAGATCTCATAAACTCAAAACACTGAGGTGGCCTCTTTTTTTTTAAATTCAGGTTGGTAGCACAAGGTATGTTCTGGTGTTATTTATTGTGGGATAAATCTAAAGCTAATTCTATTTTTTTAAAGGTGTGAGAGATTTCAAGCAGTACTGGGAGTAGGAAAATCATGGTCTGCAGCTTTAAATTTCAATTCAGACTGTCATATTGAATTGCACGGTCATTTTGCATTGATTAATCCGCAGGTAATGAAATATTTTCTCAAAAAAAAAGTGTATATTTATCTTCAGAGATCGCAGTACTTAAGGTCTTGTAGTGTCCTAAAGTCAGTAGTCTTAAAGTGTGGTTTTTTTTAACTTGAACAATCCATACAGCAAAATAAAATATTAACTCTTAATAAAGCAGGCTGTACTTAAATTGTAACAAAAAGGTCAGGCAATGTTATGTAGGACACAAGACCAGACCTGGAAGTGTCTATGTGTTATACTCTATATCTCAAAGAAATTAACTGCTAGATTTGCTTCATCCATATTATATTGTATGGACCCACTCCTACCACATGCAATATGAAATGGATTTGAATATTTACTTCCGTTTATTTTAAAACACTTTACACTTCCAGAATAAAACATTCAGGAATACGTTTTTGGGCTGTGCATTTCTGATAGCAGCAATGCTTTGCCTTTAAAAAGAGTAGCAGATAGTATACAACTGAAATTAGTTACAAATACGAAAAATTCTGTATTCTAATTGTCTAAATGAAGAGAAGCAACATCCCCAAACACACAGAGCCACATGGCAATGGTATACCCTGTAAAAAAATTAATCTCTCCCTTAGGTCAGAGTGAATTCTGTTAGATAATCAGGGAATATAAATAGAATTAGATATTTTAAATGAAAGGGCAGTGCTGAATCCTGAAATTATATCTGCATGCAATAGGCAAAACCTTTCACTCCTTTCCCTTTTGTAAGCAGAGGTTTCTGTGCTTAGGGAAAGGAGGGATGTGTAAGACAGCGTGGTCACTTCTGGGATGCTGTGTCACAAGACATACTCCTGCTGAGGAAACAATTCCCTGTCCGTTTGCATCCTGACCTCCCTACACAGCCGGTGCCTGCCTCGGTTTTTGGCTGAATTCAGAATCTGGCATTTACTGGCATAACGAAGGAGCCGTGTTCACCCCCTCAGTTCCACTGTGACAATAGGAGCAATTCTCTTTAGCACACTCCTGCAAACCCTCTATCTGCGGACATTAGTAATGGCAGCAATTTTATTTCTATGCAGGCTTATTAGGAGATAGCAGCAGTATTAAATACAGTGTGCTATTAACAGGGCAAACTGCCACTCAAGTAAAAAAAGAAAATGTCCTAATAAAACTTAAATGAGCATTACAGAACTGATCCAACACCTGGTTACACAAGCTGTGCAGAGAGGCACTAAGTTACTTTCAAACTTAATTATTCAAAGAGCTTCTAGTATCAAGTTCTTGTGTGTTATGTAGTTCACGACAGACACCTGAAATGGTTTGTGTTGGCAATAACATGGCAAATTTTTGATGCCTTGTCAGTGCAACAATATGACAAACTCATTCAAAAGTGTGACAAAACTTCTATATTGACTATGGGGTATTTTCAGGCATCTATAATGAAATGAAATAATGTTTGGGTAAAATCAAAGGTTGTTTAAAATGATAAAGTAGTAGTTATATTTTCAATATTTACGTGTTTCAGTTTTATGAAGACCTGTATCAGCATTATCAGACTGCCAGTTAAGAGAATAAATGCCTGCTCAGTTTCCAGATTCCCAGTACAGCGATCCCATTCGGTGAACAGCTCTAAAAATGTGGCATGTGTTTCACAATGAAAAGGCAGTCAAACTAGCATTAACAAGTAGGCAGCAAAGAAAATCTGGAAAGGCATATTTTACATTTGTAATAATAAAAAAAATCCTTTTTTTTAAATAGGTAACGATTAAATGCCTTTGATGATTAAATTTCTTCTGTAAGACTGAGTCTAATTGTCACATTATTTTCCAGCTTTCCCTTGTACTCCCTCCATTCCGTCGCCCATTGGAGGGGCTCTTACAGTACAGCTATTTGCATCTCCTAGACACCTTTGCTCCTTTGAAAGTTCATTGTTCTTTATTACCTGTTGCAACACTGCTGCTCTATTCTTATAGGAGTCCATAGGTAAGACATTAGAGCTAGCTTTCCAGTGACTTGAAATCCTTGGCTTCTCCTTAGTGCCTTATTCTAATGTGTAAGATGCACCTTAAGGTTCTCGCATAAAATCTCTTCAGCTCTGGTAGCATTTTAAAGCTCTTGTCAAGATTTGACCTAAATTTAAAGCAATTTCAGCAGCACTACCATGCAACTATTTTCAGGAACCGATGTAAGCCTCTTTTTTCGCTCAGGGAAATCTGTGCTACAGAGAGGTAGAAAATTCTCTTTGTTCGCTGTGAGATGGGAGGGGAAAGACGGGAGGAAACAGCTTGCGTTTGCTGGGCTGCTTTCAGGACCACCTTTTGTGTCACTTCTTTTACAAGAATCTGCCTAATTTTCTAAAGTTGTGCAATAAATAGGCACCGTAATATTATGAGGAAGGCAGGATTTGTACTATTAAAATCACCATATTGAATTATTTCAATCAAAGTGTTGGTGATTTTGAATCTCAAAATTCTTGTAATTTTAAATTCTTCTTTCACCATTTAAAATATTCAGAAGCATATCAGGGGCAAAGCGAGGAAGAATAAGTGTATTTATTTTGTACTAGGGATATTACTTCTTTGTGAGGATCCTTTCATTTTTGTGATTTACAAGGTATTTGGGAACAGAAATATCTGAAATTGTTCTTAAAGTTTTGCTTATGCTGACTGCCCCTACTCCCTGTAGGAAGGTTCTGAAGAGGCATCAGTGCTATCATTTGGCATAGGAAAATCCTCATTTTTAGCAATGAGCAAATGCTGCGTTTTCCATAGTTGAAGTCCGAAGTCAGTGGACTTTTGAGCTTTCTCTCTCGGCCTACATCTGCTTTTTGATAGGTGGTATCGCAGTTGGGGTCCTGCCAAGCAGCTGGGGGGCGTGCGTTCTGGCTCCCATTGCCGCTACCTCTCCATGTCCCCTGCACAGACACCAGTGTGAGGGAAGCTGGGGATACATGCTCAGGGCTTGCCCTGACCGAGGGGAGGACGTGGGCACAAGAAGCGGGAAGCTGTAGGTTTGGTAGTGGCCCGCTGCTGAGTTTAGGGTGTGGCGGAACCAGCTGTGTCCATGGGAATTGCCTTTCATCAGCGTTAGAGTCCGGAGACCATTATCAGTTTATATATAGTCATAGCTCACACTGTTTAGTGCATTCAAATTGGAGTTTGTTCAGCTGTTTGGATGGACAGAAGGATCGTAGAGCTTATTAATCAGAAACAGAGACTGGAGGACACTTGTGTTATGTGCTATGGTTTTAAAATACTTGTAGTGACTGCTAGTGAGAACATAGCCACTGGGCGTATGAGTTTCATGTTGCATTTCCTCATGAAATCAAGTGACATATGTATACAAAATTAGAGTACAGCAAGGTCTGACTTTGTGTCTTTATCCCCCAAGGCACTTAAATATAATGTTATAGCAGTGTGCTTCAGTAGGACAATGTCCCTGTAAAATAGATACAAACAAGAAGTGAACTCAAGATGCTGTGTATTAAGGCAAAAGAGGGTCAGGGACGCAAGGGAAATACATTTAAAATCCACAAGTGACACAGTGGGAAGACAATTTCAAGAAGCAATAAACTACTTTCTGTTGAAGCCCTTCACACCAGCAAATGTGTGACAATGCTGAGATGAGAGATCAGAGACCCTAAAAAGCGGATGTGAGAGCCTGGTGTAAAAGTCTTTCAAAAGGCCAGAGCTTACAAACTAGCATAGATTAGCAATGGGGTCAATGTCAAAATTCAGTCTGCCCTGTAAGGCGAGACTGCGGGCTGGGCACAATCAGCATTGCTCAATCCGGTGGGTAAATATTGCTGCATGTTGAGCAAGGTACAAGCCGTAACAGAGCCCTGTTGGAAGCAGTGTTAGGAGGGCTGTGTGGTGACTGATTCTTGTGGTTAGTTATTTATTAATAGTTATTAATATCAATCTAATGAATAATTAATGGTTCTTTGACAACTGAATTTGTTTCTTCATGTTTTCCTTCCTCTTCCTCTCTTTCTTCGTACATCAGTCACCTCTAAAGGTAATTAATCATAGGTCTGCTAGCACGGATTGTTTTGATTTGGGATGAATTACAAGAGTGCTTTGGGAAGTAAAGTAGATAGTAGAAACACAAAAAACTCTGTGAAATTGCCACGCTTGCAACTTTCACAGATTCCTTGTACAAAGCATGGCATTCCTAGGAAACGGATATTAATAAACTACCGTAGATTGTTCCCTGTTGTTCATTTTGCAGGTCCCTGTGGAAGGGAAACTCATTTAGCTCTTCAGGTTTGGACTGAGGGAGAAGGTACAAAATCACTGCATTTTAAGCTCCCTGGTTACACCTTTCTCTCTCCCCGTGCTCAAAGTCATACTGGTGTTGCCACTAAAAATGGGCAGGATCAATGCTCTTTGCAGTGCATGTTTCCATGTGGCACTGCATTCATCCAGGGCCAGCTGCCCCATTCCAAGGTGGATATCTCAAACCTCGACAGCTCTGGAAGGCAGTAGAAAATTTCCCATCCATTTCAGTGGATTTTTGGATCGAAGGAAATAATCTGCCAACCTGCTGCAAGCATGTGCTGCAGCAGAAAGAGAGATTTAATCAGTGCTGCAGATTTTACTCAAGCAAAGCTGCGGTTTGAGGTGAGAAGACCCTCGCTCAAAGGAGGCCTTGGGTAAGCTGGACCAGAGCAGGAGGTGGGACGCATGCTCAACATGGCTGGTGACTGTCTAACTGCCTGTAACAAGTGACTCAGTGTACTATTTTTGATCCAGCAACAGGAGAAAGATACGTGATACAAACCTCCCCCCAGCCCCCTCAAGGAGAACTATTAAAAGAGCAGAAGACATTCTTGAGAGGCTGCAGATACTGCTGCCTCCCTCCTGCTCCTCGCCCTGCTGGGTGCCTACAGAGGATGGTATGCTGCATGTTTCTCTGGCTTACGCCCCTATTTTAATACATAATGTGACTTTAAAGAATTGTCACAGGGGAATGACTCAGTTTAAAAGTAATTTTCAAAACTCATAACCTGCAGCCCCTCATTGCCACTTGCCCCTGTCAACCTTTGTGCCTGACTGACTTGCTGAGTTTAAATGCAGATAGCAACTCTGTGAGAGGTTTCCTAACCTGCTCTCTTACTGCAAAGCTGAGCACCCTTAAATAATCAATCCCCTCCGAACTGGAGGGGGCGCAGAGGCCTCGTGATAGTGGCCTTGCAGAGGAACATCTCGTCTTTCCTCACCTCACGAGAGCTTGGGCCTGCCCAGGCAGGAGGCATCAGGCATCCCATCCTGTCCATCTGCCCCTGCTGCCACGAGGGAGGTGACGTCCTGAGCTGGGAGGAGGGCTGCCACGTGCTACGGCAGGAGCTGGGAGCCATCCTTTTCCTTCCCTGGCTGTTCCTTGTACGTTTGCTATTTTAAGTGGCAAATACCTGCTTACTGTTTTGCATTTATGTTTTCTCTGCCCAAGAGAGGGTAGGCATAGTGTGTAAATAGTGGTGGTGGTGTTGTTACAGTCATAATAATGTTATTCCTGAGTGGAGCTGAGGCAGAGATTGACAGTGAGCATCAATGCGAGCAGCAAGAGCCGTTAACTTCAGTGAGCTTCAAATCAGGGCTGTATATTAGATCCTGGGCCTTTAAATCCAAGAGAGCTTGCCAGTGAGTTCATTAGCAGCAGGATTTCCCTCTTAGGGGTGGGCTTTATTAGGTTAACGGAGTGGGCTCTATTAGGTTAACGGAGTGGGCTGCTGACCCAAATACTCCCTCATGGTGCCTTTACTGCACCAGCAATGCTGTTCCCTGTGCTTTCTCTTAGAAGTCTCCTTCTGCTTCAGCATCTCCTGGGAACTTCTGCCTATGCCTTGTGAGTAAAAATCTTGGTTTATTACCTTTTCTCTAGCGTGACGGACTATGGCCCTAGTGCGTATCGTACAATCCTGTATGCTGAGGTGTTTGAATGACTCAAATGTTTATGTTGTGGTCTGAGATGTGCTTGTCAAATACCTGAAAGGAGGCTGTAGTGAGGCCAGCGTTGGTCTCTTTTCCCAAGTAACAATTAATAGGAGAAAACAGCTGCTAGTTGTGCCAGGAGAGGTTTACACTGGATATTTGGAAAAATTTCTTCACTGAAAAGGTTGTCAAGCACTGGAGCAGGCTGCCTAGGGAAGTGGTTGAGTCGCCATCCCTGCAGGTGTTTAAAAAACACGTAGATGTGGCACTTAAGGACATGGTTTAGTGGTGGACTTGGCAGTGTTAGGTTTACGGTTGGACTTGATGATCTTAAAGGTTTTTTCCAAAGATTTTATATTTTGAAGTTCTCTCTGTCTCCTGGTGAATGCACGCAAGTAACAGGGACAATATTTTTCACACGTTGCCTTTGCCCCAGATGCATTTTCCCTGTGTTATTAGTTCTACTTTAGCTTTAAAATTTGAGGAAAAAAAAGTTAGCAAGATAATGCTTCTTTCACAGGATGGGTAGAGAAGAAGAGCAGTGAGATGAGCAGAAAGATCGGAGTGTCCCTCTTGCAAAATGTGTGGATTTTGTTGGCGTAGAGAGCGTCTTCTTTATGTAAAATAATGGTAAATTTTGGCCCCGAGAGTGAGTAAGTTACCCTATGCAGCCATCCCTGGTGTCAGTTCCACACTGGCCTTTGGATGTCCAGTAAAGCACTTTATCTTCAAAGGGTTAACTGCTTCTTGGCTGGATGGACCAAAATCTTTGATTTTATTTTTTCAGAGAGAAGAGGATAAAAGTCTTGGCACCAAAGCCACTCATGTTAGCCAAGTGGTTTGTGTTCTACTATTAAAATTGTAATTTTCACATTTCTCTGATGTCCCATAACATTAAATATCTACTTGAAGGCACTAGTACAAATATAAGACCCCCTGCTTACTTATTCCCCTTGTTTGGACTTGGCCTTGAGCAGGCCTAATGTGAAACTATGGTGTGTTCAAACACCTTCTCCGTATCTCTATGAACATCTGTCTGGACTGCCAGAGATCCCTTACTGCTTCCTTCAGGTGACTTCCATAGCAAACAAGATCTTTGTTGAACAGCTAGTATTACCTTCTGGACAACTTCTTTGGTGGTCGCAGACAAGATACATCCTGGCTCTTTACATGCACGTTGCTGATCCCAAACCTAGAGGCCTGTAGGAGGCACAGGGGCGCACAGATGCTGTATAAGCCATCCTGCCACTTACCGTACCTTCCAGTAATGTTTGCCTGGTGAGGCGGGAATTGTGCTTAGGAGTGATGTTGTCAGAAGGGCCTTTAAAGTTTTGGTCTGTTTTGAAACTAATACTGCAAGGGTTCTGTGTGGCTCTGATTTGCAGTCAGAGACAGTTTATTAGTAGCACTGTTAGGTTCTTCTACGAAGTAGGAAGAAATGCAGTTATTTACCATAGTAATAATCTTATACCGACCTATCAAAGGGGAGTTCATGTATCCATAGAAAAATCCACAATGTTTTATTAGAAAGTATCGCCAAGTTTACACCAGTCCACAAAATTTTTAGCAGTATGTCCTCAGTGCTCAATACTCAGTCATCACTGGTTTTCACATTGACTCTCAGAGAAACTACTCCAAAGTATGCTAAATTCAACAGATGTCTTAAAAAAAAATCTGGATGCAGTTCAGAGAATGCCTGACTAAAATGGTGTGCTGGCACTCATATTTCATTCATTTTTCTGAAACAGTTTAAATAAAAAAATTACTGATCAGCATTAGTTGAGAGGTGTGTTTTGATCCTTAGTGAGTTATGGGGGAAAACTTCTGTTAGTTCATTGTTAAAGTTTACGGTGTAGCTATAGTTCTCTTGGTGCATAACTGTGGGATGGAAAATTCGATAATTTGCACATGATTCTGACATATGGAAATACTTCTTTAAAGATATAATCTCCTTTAGGTAAGACTCCAATACCTCTAGTAACTTTGTGGGGTGTCTTATCCCACTATCCAGCCACACTAAAGAAGCTTGAGAATTTGCAAAGTAGCATCCAAACTTAAACTGACCTCTAAGAGGTAACAAACAATAGTAAAACAATACAGTTTACCTGCAAGCTCGAGTTGAAAAGCTCACTCTACACAGTGATGAGTTGCTGGATGAAAAACCTCACATTTCAGTGTTGTCAGATGCCTTTGGAGTAAACTGCTCACACAAAAATGTAATCCATTTTCTCCAATATTAGTTTTCATGAATTGGTTGGCTTCAGGTAACTCTGGTCTTTGTGGCTCTGATACATATGTACAACTCTTGATGTCATCAGGTACAAAATTTGATACGGAAAGTTCAAGACAGTCTTACTGGCAGTGGTTTGTGTAGGGATTTCTCTTATCTCAGATACAAGAGGAGACTGCGCTAAAACAAGAGAGAAAATCTTCCCTTAAAAAGCTCCTGCAGTAAAATACTTCTGGGACACTAACCCAAGAGTAATTTATTACAGAAGAAATAACTGCAATGGAAAAAAAGTATATGCCTGCTGTTCTTTGAGTCCTCAGTACTCGGACTCAGTAAGACACGGCACTTACACACATATGTACGTAGTTTGTCACACTGTATATATTAAAAGAGAGAGATTTTACTCTTTATTAAAGGGCGAGTCCTATCAATGTGATAGCAATGAAGTTTTCAGCCCATTTACCATTATTTCCACCAACTAAAATATTCTGTTACTTTGCTACAAAATCAGAGAAATATCTATAGTTTGACGTCAAATGAGTTGAGAAGTAGAACCTAGACAAGGGTTTGACACTAATGCTTCTCAAGTATGAAATCTAAAATATGTGTTGCCTTCTTGCCACTAGAATTTTACAGCAGGGTAAATATGAAATTACATCTTGTGGTTGAGAGGGGAGAGGAAAAGTGAAATTGCTCCTGGCAGATGGATTATCTCCTGGAAAGCAAACTGATGGTGGAACGGCCGGATAAAAGACAACAGAACCTCAAATTTTGGCTTTTATTTTTTTACTAGCCACTTTACTTTTAGCAAATTTCACAGTGGGAAATAGAACATTCTTCACTTGTTTGAAATAAAACAATTCAAAGAAAGCAAAAATCCAAGCCTAAATTAAACCTTTATTTATATCAATTTGTTGGAACTTTTGTGGGAAGTCTCAGCGGCAAAAATAACACACTAAGTGAATGTATCTACTGGAGCACCAAGTGGACTAATTCAAGAGCGAGCTACAGCCAGGGTCTCCTGGGTGAATCATGCTTGCGCAGTGACTCGTAAGTTACACTTTCCTGTCCCAAACCACTCTGTACACGTGAAACAAAATTACTTTTCCCCTCATGTTACATCAAATAGTGCTCTGTACTGCTGTTAAAGGACCCATGTATTATACGTACCTTAAAGGCTTAGAAATATCTCTTTCGTGATGGGTTTCTCCAGGCTTTGTACCTTACTTTGAAAGCAATTTTTTTTGCCAAATGTGAAAGCTGTAGGTGTTGTCTGAAGCACAGATTGTGGATAGAAGCAGTCACCTGAGTTGCTCTTGCCTGATGTTATCATTGAGTATATCCTCCTCCAGTAACCACTGGATTTGAATCTCTTCAGGGCAGAAATCACTTACTCTATACGTACACAGACACAGAGAGCTGATACAGTATTTGCTCATGCTAGATAAGCAGATAAATTTGTGAAAAGGAGGTCAAATAACTTGATTATTTAGCTCTTTATAGCCTTGGTATGTATGTATTTGATTATTTATACAGAAAGCAAGAGTGATCTAGTCTGAGTGATGACTGCAGTAAGTATGTTATTTCTAACACAGACATTCTGACAGCTTAAATCCAATGAATCTCTAGTCCTCTAGATATGAAAATGTTCTTATTTATAATAATTTAGTACTTGTCCAGCCCCAGGGCTTCTGTAACAAATGTAACATGTAAGTCTATATTTTATTATGTTTTCCCTGGCTTATGAAGTTTCTGATTTCCCCTTGCTAGTCTTCCTTATGGTCGCCAAAACTGCTATGCCAGCACAATATAAAAGGTGATGAATTATGGAGTACAAGTGCGAAACAATCTATTTACTTTATTGTAAATCATCAGCGTCATCCTATTAAAAAATATTTCCTCAGGAAAATACTTCATAAACTCCAAGAGTTANTTCTGTCACAAATGTAACATGTAAGTCTATATTTTATTATGTTTTCCCTGGCTTATGAAGTTTCTGATTTCCCCTTGCTAGTCTTCCTTATGGTCGCCAAAACTGCTGTGCCAGCACAATATAAACGGTGATGAATTATGGAGTACAAGTGCGAAACAATCTATTTACTTTATTGTAAATCATCAGCGTCATCCTATTAAAAAATATTTCCTCAGGAAAATACTTCATAAACTCCAAGAGTTATTCTTTCCATTTTTGCTTTTAAGAGTTTCTTGAAACCTAAGAGATAGAGACTGGCAAGTGTCCTCAAGGGATTAGGCTCCTTGATTTCCAGTGNATGCCAGCACAATATAAAAGGTGATGAATTATGGAGTACAAGTGCGAAACAATCTATTTACTTTATTGTAAATCATCAGCGTCATCCTATTAAAAAATATTTCCTCAGGAAAATACTTCATAAACTCCAAGAGTTATTCTTTCCATTTTTGCTTTTAAGAGTTTCTTGAAACCTAAGAGATAGAGACTGGCAAGTGTCCTCAAGGGATTAGGCTCCTTGATTTCCAGTGGGGTAGGAAGGAATACAGATGCTGTGGACACTCTGAAATTCCCAGGCTAGCTCTGTTTCTCAAGCTGAATCTAGACCTCAAGCTAGATTTAGATCTATATCTGGAACATTTTTCTTTCTTTTGCGTGCACTGGTTTGCGAGCGCAGAGCCACGTAGGTGTCTCACGTTGGGGCAAACCATCAGATTTGTGTGGGATACTTCTTTTTTTTTAATACTTTATAAAGACAGCTCGTGACAAAGCGTGTGAAATCTTATCAGGAGCAGTACTTTTGTTCCTCATTAGATTCGGCCCTCTCAAAACTCTTGGTTTCTAGTGTGTCTGTGCACCTACAGCTGGACATCCAGGGCACAGCTGCACTGATCTCACTCCAGAGCAGGCTCCGAGCGAGTCTGATGCATGGCAGAGCTAACACAGGTTTAAAGGCAGTGTGTCCTCTGCAGATGTTTTCAAGTGAACCAAAGGGGAAAGCATAAGCATACTGCCCGAAGAACACAGGATAAAAGAGTTTGAGATGTTAAGCTGCCTTCTGTGAACAGAATGTGCCTTCTCTGGGGAAATGTTTTGCAGACATCTTAAATAAGATCTAGGGAAATGCTTTGCATCCTCATAGCTCCTGAGGGCCTGTGAGGGAAATTATTGCTACCCTCAGATCTCCAACAGCTGTTAAGACTGCTATTGGGAGGAAATATATAGTATTACTATGAGCAATTCTGCGTGAGCACGTAGGTGTAACTGTGTATTCATGTGAGGGCACCTAGGTTAGAAGAAATGACTGTCAGTCACAGCTCTGGAGACAAAGAACACCCATCCTTGTAACTGAGGTGAAAACTTGTGAGTCCTAAAATGGTCCTGTGCTTTGAAAAATTATGTGTTTTATCTAGCCCTACTAACTGTAAATCCAGATAGCTACTGTCTTCCAGAAATTAAACCGTATCCTCGCTGCCTAGAAAAACAGTTTGCTTGCCCATGACAGTCAGTAGCACTATTCACTCAAGAGGATGCCACTTAAGAGTGTCAGAAATTATTTCGATGGCGAGCTCTGCTCTGCCGTGCTTATGTACACGTGGAGAAACATGAACAGTGCATGGAGCCATGAAAGTGCTGTTCTCTTCTACATGTACCTGAAACTGAAAAGCTTATAGATCCTCCTGGTCCGTTAGCAGAATTGTTTTCTTTTCTCTTTCAGTATTACATTGCACTATACTCCAGAAGGAAATTTGTACTTTTCTCTGTTGTGGATATTTCAGATAAAAAGTTTAGTATTAATGGTTTGGGATGAAAGCCCACAACTGGTAATTCAAAACAGCTTCTTCCAAATGCTTAATTTCTATGCTAACTTTGAATGCTAGTATTTTTTGAAGAACTATAAGGAAAAAAGGAATACATTTGTTTCTAGATGCACATCGAATTAAAAAAAGCAAGAAAAAACAATGAAACTAATTGTTCTCTCTCTCCTGCATGAGCTACCTCCAGTCAGCAGTATGCATGCTGTCAGGAGGGATTGGGATGGGATGGTACATGGCTTGCTTCTCCCCTAGCCTCTGTCCAGGCAGGCAATGCTGTGCCAGGAAGATCTCTGCTGCCCTGGAGATGCGGCAGGAGGCTGCCCTCTGCACCGCGGGGCAGCTTCGCCCCTTCCTTGCCAGCTGTGGGCAGGTGACTTCCTCCCTCTACAGCCGCGGGAGTGCTGGGAAGCCAGTGGCAGGAGCTGCCCCGGGAGCTTGACCCAAGCGTTGGACAGACTGCAGCCAGCTTCTGGGCAGCATTGAGGAGCCGTGCACAAAGAATGCTATGTGAGAAGTTAGCTGCATCTACACAGTGCAAATGGCTGCCTAAAATAAGCTTGAGTTAGCTTTTATTTTTTCAACTCCTAAACACGAGTTGGTTCCTCAGTTTACAAAGGTTTAGATACTATGCCGTGATAGTGCATAAAAACATTTTGTTGCTTTATTGCTTAAAATATGCAATTAAATTTCCTTGATTGAAGAGCTGCAATTATTTAAATAATGTTTAGTCCACCACTGTTGCCAGATCTGCGACGGTACAGTAAGCTACAGCCAGCCAGCCTCCAAAGCTTCTTCTGCATGGATTCGTTTGCAAAAGGGTTATTTATATCCATAAATTTGTCACTGTTTCATTTTAATAACGAAAAACCCTATCATCAAGAAGTTGGGAATTACCTGTTTGAAGTTCTACTGATGACACATGCACATCAGGCGTTGTATTAGCCACTGTCTGAGTCAAACTGCACCTTTTCAGTTAGTCCTTTGTGGCAGTATGTGAATGCATTGCATCTAATCCCAATACTATTTTTCTCTATTTCATAACTACTATGTTGCAATTTGTTGGGTTTTTTTAAAAGTCAATTTTAAAACAATACTCTGTGCATACTTGGCGCAACACTGGTGTGACCCTGGCATTGTCCTGAGGAGCCTGATGGACATCTGAAACATTTAGGATGTGTCTAGACTGAAAGATGAACTACGACAAAGCATGCATAAGCTGGATCAAATGGCTGTGATACTGGCTCTCAGTGAGGCTGATGCTGTGCGGGCAGTCAGACAGCCGTGAGATCCAACCTGAATCCAGCCAGCATAGATCTGCAGTGTCCCGTAACAGCACAGAGGGCTTAGCGATCTCTGCCTGCAGCTGCTGAAGTACGAAACGAAAACATTGCTTTTAAGCGAATAGGGAACAAAAGCATGTGACCGTTGCTTTTGGGAACAGTGGCTAAAGATCACAATAGCAGTATGGAGTATTCCAGTGCTGGCTGTAGTCGCTCATCCCTCCTATCAGCCTTAGACTAAAATCATTTGCAAAAACAGTTTTCAATGCAGAAGTTGTAATACAATCAAAATAGAAATTTAGATGCTTGAAACCACTTAAGTGGTTTACAGTGCTTAATGTACAAAGCAATCAGTCCAACCAAAAGACAGGCAGCTGTTAATCCAAAGACCGAGCCAACTAAAATGCAACTTGGGAGCTGTAAATAATTAATAGATAAATTAATAAAAAGACTATTCTGCTGATACTGTAATTACCTGGAGATTGCACTAAATCTACCCATCAGGGCATATAACTGGCTGGTTATTTTCATTGCCTGAGTATTACACAGTAGAAATTAAAAATACAGATACTTACTTAGACTATGAATAGCATATGGAATTTGGTAAGTTCTTGATAATTTTAAAATGCTCAGTGAACGCAAATAATTGAACACTTACAGCACTTGATTTTCCTTGCTTTCCTTGCTGAGGAATTTCCTTGCTTTCCTTGCTAAAAAGCCTTTCCTTGTTAAAAAATAAAATGCATAGAAAGAGGGTATTTAGACTAAGAATTACAAAACTATTGTAGTTGAAAATGAGCTGTGGCTTTATGTGTAATAAGCACCATAACATTGAATGACAGACAAGTAAACTAGAGATACAGGGAAACTGATCATAAAGTTAAGGCACGCCTTAATGACAGCACCCTATTCCTTTAGCCCAGTTCTCATACTTAATATCAAGATTTTTATCAGTTTACTGGGCTATTCATTGGTGATCATACTTCCCTGTGAGCTTCAGGGCCTGAATGAACTAGCATCCCGAAACTGGCTCTGATACATGCAGTTTTTATTTTTAGAATTCCTGGGGAAAAAAGCTAATATAAAACAACTTTGAACTACTTTCAAAGAAACTGTTTCTTGAGCAACGTCAGGAGTGACAATGAGTTGGCATCTGTATAATGGTTTCCTCCAGCTTTATTTGTGGCAGCAATAGTATAGCATTGTCTTTTTAAATTTCAGTCTAACATGTAGGATCCTACTCTAGGAGGACTGTGGTTTCCAGCTATAAATGTAAGCAGTATCTTTTCCTGGTCAGTATCTTGGGTTTTTAAATACCCAGTGATTCTTGTATTGTTCTTATCCAGTTGTGGTGTGCTGTACTTTGAGACCAGGCATGGCACAGAGGTGTCTGTATTCAGGAAGAGCATCACTAGCTTGATGCTCATTTGCACTTTCAGGGTCTCTTTCAAAAGGAAACACCATAATGCAAGAAATGCATTCTTGTAAAAGGAAACAAAACGAAACAAAAAAAACCCCTTTTGAAATATGGCAGCTGTCGTTTTGGCTTTTGAGGGATCATTTAGTTTTCAACATCCCATTTTTTTATGACACCACTCTGCTTCTTACTCAGCTTTTAAAAGTGCTCAGTAATCCTTGTCTTAGACTCCCTCTAGTGAAGAAATGGTATGCAACTGTATGTGCCGATCATGTGAAAAATCTTTGTGTGTTTTAATAAACATTGTGTCACTTCCCCATGGTACTAAATGCACCAGCAAGGTCTGCACAGCCTGTAGAATAGAAGGAACTTCACTCATTGCTACTGAAGTATCTAGTGCCTTTCTGTGACTGTGGAAATTTCAATACATACGAGTTTGCAAAGGACTCTACTCCATAGCTGAATAACTCATCTTCTCCTGCTAGGTGGGCTCTGAATTCATGCAGCTAGGTAGCTTGGTATGATGCACAGTGGAGGTGGAGGGTTGCCTGCACCTCCATCCTGCTTTCTCCACTGTCCCTGATGGTAGGAAACACAAAAATTGAAGACCTCTTCTCAATGTAGTATTAACAGCAATGATAAGCTCGTGGGAGAGGGTGTGAAATGAAATACTAGAGGGAAAGCTGTACTATATGCACTATCACCTTCAATAACACAGAAATGGCTCTAGGGGCAGTTTCTCAGAAGATACCAGCTATGAGCTGGTATGTGTTACGGAAATGCTCACACGAGCAAACAAACTGTTTGCAACAGACTGAACAGCAGTTGCTATGCAGTCATTCAGACTAACAGCTGCTTGAATTGATGGAAAAGGTGCAAAGAATGGAGAGGTCACCTTTGCAGTGCTGCTCTATCGCTGCACTGCTGTGGATGGTTTTGGTATTTGCTGTCTGTGGATATGTAAATAATAGCACTCAAGCTAGTTCCTTATTTGCCATTATGTAAAAAAAAAAAGTTCATTTTTAGAAATGTAACTAAACTACAGTGAGTGTTGCTGAGTTTTCAGATGGGACTCTCTCATTTCACTGCCTTAGTACAACTACTACTTCATTTCAGTAAGTAACAAATATTTGAGGATGTAAAGAAGAAAGTAGCTTCTGGGGCCAACCTTAGTGACCGCACCTGGCATCCGTTACCAATTGTTGTGTAAATTACAAAAGGACAATCGATAGCTCAGAGCTTCACTTCTTTGCAAAATGCCACCATACATCAAATTTTTCTTAATCAAGATACATTTATAAAATGGAAAAGTCTAATGTGGCTGGATATGGCATTGTGTCCTGTGATCTCCCCAAGAGATACTGCCACAGCCATCCTGACATCCTGAAATGACACCTGGCTTTGAAGGCAAAATCTGTAAGCAAAGAGAAAGCAACTTAGTCTTCACCTTCTCTGGAATCTGAGTTTGAACAAATCAGGGAAGTGCGTGGTGTTGTCACGAGTTTGTAATGCTGCTGCAGTAGCATTTTAATTCGTTGGTTTTGCATTTTTATGAATACAGAAAATTGAGCATTCAAGTACCTAATTAGTGAATAGCTATTGCAGTGAGGAAGCTGGTGCCAGGGAATAATGCAACTACTTACATCTTTTCATAAATTTCTTTTTGCATCTTTGAAAAAAGCAAAAAAGTAGAGGGCAACAGGAAGGGCCTCTAAGCACAAATACAAAGTTGAGCTCATCGACAAGATTTAAACGTGCCTCTTTCACACTCGCTTAAAATAAAACACTAGACGCCCATCACTGCGCTGAGTTTCAGTTTAATCCAGTTAAAAACTAATCTATACAAAGTACGGAGCGGGGCTTTTTTTTTTTTTACATATATTGCACTGGAGGATATGAATTTGTACAACATTGACCAAATATTACCCCTCCATCCTCCTACCGAAATTCCAGCCAAGTACTAAACCAAATCTCTGCATCTTTTTCTTGGAACTGGTGTCTGTATGAAACTACATTCACTTTTCTTGTAATCATCTCCTAAATGAAAAGCAAAGTACAGGTGAAAGCACTGGTGCCCATGATATTCCAGTCCCTTATTTATCTGTGATTATAGCTTTTTACTTCTGCACTTCACTGTAAGCTTAGTTAAAGACTTTTTTTTTAACTTCGAAAAGCTCCTGAGAAATCAGTACCATGGCAGAAACATGCTTTTAGTGGCTAATACTTTTAGTCTCTTTTATGGAAGAGAGAACCCAATTAAAAGAAGACATCAGCATTGAAAACAACAAACAGATATAAAAGCAACAAATCTGCTAAACATTTCACGTGTAAGCATGACTTCAGCACATTGCATAACCTCTAAGGCAGATGTTTCTCACAGTGAGTAACTGTTATTTAAACCACACTTCAGAACTGATCCACAAAAATAGTTTGGTGACTTTATTACACTCAGATGGAGACCTCTTAGCCTGGGCCTGAAGAACAATACCCTTCCTCTACAGAGGAGGACGAGATGGACAACACTGGATGAACACTGTCTGTTGACAGACCAGACCTAATGGACCATCTTTTGAAAGAACATCCACTCAGTCCTTGCTATCTTTGTGGACAGGTGAAACAGTTACCTATGCATATGAGATTTTGAATGAGGTGGGTGAGCATGAAGTTGTTATTTGGGGTTTCATCTCAAAAACATTTAGGCAACAAACTTAAGATGTGCTCAGTAGCAGTTCAGTAACATAAGCATTATTGAGGACTGAGGCTCTGACTTCCACATCATTTAGGGCAAGTAATTGTCAGTTTGACTAAATCTTGATTATTGTTAGAGATAAATCTGATCACCAATTCTAAGGCTTAAAAAACTGCCTGTTTCCACTTCTAAAAAATGAACAAAAAGTCTGTACTATATTGCTAAATTGCAAGCCTACTAATTATATTAACACTGACAAGAACAACATTTAGGTATCAGCAATTAAAGGAAAGATGTGCACTGTTTTATGCTGAATGCACCTCAGTGGCTAGTTGAAATGCAAAACAAGGAACTTTTGCTACGCTAACTCACGACGAAACAACAAGTGAAAGCTCTGGCTTCTCACAAGCAGCTGCCTCAGACCCGCCGCTGACATTGTGGCACGCAGAAGCTGAGTTAGCACCCAAGTTACAACAGTTCTTCACGAAACTCTGCATGTTTCAAAGTAAATGGGATAAGAGGAATATAATGCCCATCACCAACAGCAGGGAGAGTCAGGATCTTTCAATCAAAATGTAAGAGGTTGCACCGAAAGCAAACCTTCAGCATTACATTATATATAATGACATGTGTAAGGAGGCAGATGTAGCGTGAAGGAATGATTTGTATGGTGGAAATGCCTTCACACCAAAGGTTTCAGTCCTTCATTCTCTACAAACATCTGTGGCTGTATCACTTGTCGTCTGTGAACTTTCATGTGGGATGAGGAGAACACAAAAAAAATTTCCCCTCACCTTTTCCATGACATTTGCATAACTGCCCCTTTGTTTCCTTCCTCACTCTGTTACTCATTATTGGGCTACAACCTCAAAGCCAGGGCTGTGTACTGAGAAACTCTGTTAGTCTGGATGCAGCTGTAGCTATGTCTGGGCCTCTTAGCAAACAGATGAAGTTGTTGAAAGGTATCTTAAGTCTCCTGACAAAGACATAAACTGACATTAGAATTGCATGGAAATGACAAACAGTGGAGACAGTGGTTTTGGAAACTAAATTAAAATGTTATCCACTTGGGTAGAGTATAAAAACAACAAAAAAAAGGTAAAAGAAGTCCAATTGTTTGAGTGGTATAAATGAAGGAAACGTGACATGACAACTAACAAGATGAAACAGATAAGGAAACCTAATCTGTTCTGGCAGTGAGTTGTATTATATTGTATGGAGAATAAGAATATGCCCAGGCCTGATGAAAGAAGCCTTAAACATAGAGGGAATATGCCTAGCTTCTATCAAAGTTCTTCAGAGTGAGAAACTTCCCAAATGTCAATACAAAATGTTAGTAATTGTCCTTCTTTTTTGGAGTTTACTTAAAATATTCAAGTCTTATTCTGAAAGAAACATCTTTCTATAACAGAGACTTGCCTCTGTTTCTTTGCTCAAAACCCAAATCATCTCCTCTAATGACACTGTCAGCAGTTAGCCACAGAGCAGGAAGGAAATACAAAGGGTGCTTGCCAAGGTGTGTCTATCAGTTCAAAGCCAGCATTATACAATCAGAACAATCCCCATTTTAAAAAAAACCCACAACACCCCAAGCAAACAGAAAAACCCAAACGGGGTTTACACTTTAGAATACTTTCAGTCTGAAATGAATGACAAGCAAGGACAATCACACAACTTTTCAACATTATTGTAAAACCTACAAGAAAATCAACTTATTCTTGTAAAATCTTGGCTTACAGTATTAGGGACCTGTCCTGGTTCAATACCAAAAATCACAGAATCATAGAATGGTAGGGGTTGGATAAAATAATACAATCGAGTAGCACCCCTGTTTTAGGACACTTCATAAACTTACACCAACTGCTGAAAGACTAGTAAGAGTTAATAGTGAGACTCTTAAGTCAAATATTCATGTCTGAGAAGAGCTTTCTGAAGCACATGGTGCGTTTTGAAACATCTGGCATTATCATAGGAGGTAGGATAATCTGTACAGAAAAAGACAGTGAGTCTTTTTCTGTTTTGCACAATTATTTCCATCAACATAAAAAGCTAAGTAACATGCAAAATTTCGAGATCAGCTGGCACCTGATGAAAAACAGGGACAAAAGTACAGTCCCCAAGAGCCAGTTGAGTATTCAACTGCTACACAGAATTAATCTCATCAAGGAGGACGGTTCAGATCAATACACCAGAAATACAATATTCCTTTTGAAGGCTTACAGTGAAATTCTTAGGCTTCTGTAAACATGAAAAATATTCACTGTTCTACATAATTCTTTGCTGTGTTTAGATTTTAGAAAGTGCAAATTTTCTGTGATTAAGGATTAGAAGTTTGATTTTTATTTGGTCTCAAAGAAGAAAGAGTTTGGTAGTGCTGGAAATGGTAGGCCTTTATCTATGGTCTTTGTTTGACCATATTTTGCTTCTCAGCATTTCTGGAAAGAGTTTCTACATAAAACTAGACCTAACCTGACATTCAGGCCAGTTCCCTGCTTCCTCTCTGAGAAGATTCTGATTCGTGCCTAAACACAGAATGGCAGACATCTCCTCCCTTTTTGTAAGAGAAGAGTTCAACAGCTCAGTCCGCTGGCCATAAAAACCTTTAGTATTAATAGTTTCATTAATTCTCCATTATAGCCTCTAAATGATCCCCTTGCTGTGTTTTTCACTGATGCACTGGAGAGAAAAATAGTTTAATTTAGGATTCAAATCTGATTGATACTTCACGTCTAACATTCTCAATGATTTTACAATCTGGGGAAGAAATTGGAGTGTAAATTGCGTCACTGATTTCCTGTCCCCCACCCCCCCAAATAATAAAGATGCTGTAAAGTTGAGGCACAAGTGGTTAAGGGTGAACTTGATCAGTTCTAGCAGCTGATTCTTGGGCATGTCCTGGTGGTAAAGGCTGATCACCTCCCGCAGGATGTTTTGGTGCATCTCCAATTTTGTGTTCCCCAGCTGAAAAACAAGAATAAAACCATTTGTAACTTCTCAATTAAATTGGCCCCAAATGTGAAAAGTCTCTAAAGGAAAGTGTCTAGTGCAGGGACAATCAAACAAAATCTTCTCGTTTTTGTGTTGTAAGCAGAATCAAGAATTTTGTATGTGACTAACAATGAAACTGGATTGACATTACTCAATAGACTGTATTATAATATTCAGTGTTTCTTCTTAGATTACTAGTTCTTTCTGTTTTCTGTGAAATGTTTTAACTTACATTAACACATTGGTTCTTTGGAGATTGTTCTTTCTGAAATGTTACATTATTTATCAAACTTTTAATCCCAATATGGGAAGCTTGGGGGGGAAAAAAAAAAAAGAACAACTTGCTCCTGTATTTCACTCCTCACTGCATCGACAATACCTGCAACATTTTCCCTTTGCCTACCTTTAAATAATAATAATTTTAGTAGTTTCCTGAAGATTTCAGAACTGCATTTTGTATTTTTTTTTCTTCCTTAAATTACCCTTAGTAGCTCCAGTAGCCTACTGATTACAAATATTGTCTACTTGGATGCCCTTAACTCAATGAATGAGTAGTGACTAGTTCTGGCTAATATAATGAATTCTTATGACCTGATTAAGTGACTTTGCAGAAAGTTTTCACATGAAATAATACATGTGTTAAGAACAGTATCTGCGACAATACTGCGAGTATCAAAAGATGTGTCATTAGTCCAACTCCCAGGGCATCTGCTATTACACACGATGTTTTCACTGAAGGTGAGGGAGGGGAAGTTAAGCTCTCAGAAATAAGGATCATAAAATGAAATTATCCACAGGCAGTTTTGAAGCAAGTGAAAGACAAAATTAAATTGGTACTGAAATGTCATTATTTCTCTTCACAGAACTGAGTAGCTTAGGGATAGAATTTCAGGGTATTCAGCAAAGTGAACTGTAATCACTGAATACAGCATTTAAGGTTTGAAATCTCACTGTTGGCCCTGCAGGAGCAGTTAAGAGCTTCCAGTATTCAAAAGGCTGCCTGGATATATTCTAAAGCCTTACGTTTGAGACTAATGTCAAGAAATTCTTGAGCTGTACTGATAATGTTAGCACAGGAACACAGAACCCAATAAAGCCATATTAGTTTCAACCTTTCTAGAGGGGGAGAAAAAGGTAAGATAGGATGTAGAGGAGAGTGTAACACCTTTAAAGCACTGAAGAGACACGGACAATGTGTTATGGATAAGAAGTGCTAATATATACCTATTGTTCCCAGCAATGAACAAATGCAGTGATTTATTATGACACTAACTTCTGAGGAGCAATTGGACTTTCATACTGTCTAAAACTAACTTGTCGTGTCACACTGCCCCCAGCTGCTGGTAAATTGGCCACACAGGACAGACTTGCTGAAAGCATTTAAACGCTTTCATTTGTTCTGCAGCCTGAGACTTGTAATGCAGCCACAGAACATCAGACAGACCCGGTCATTTGTATGTCCCAGTTCTCCTCTGGCTGCTCAGAAATCCTAGATATCCTAGCTCTCAATATTTTTAGACTGATAGGCACAACACAATCCTCCTTCTGTGCCCGTTTCACGCCTTCAGTTAGAACTCCGTTTATTTACTATGGACTTAAAAGCGCTGAGATTTCAGGAGTACTGCAGAGTTCCATACTTCCTTCTTAAAGACAGGTTAGTGAACGTCTCTACAGAGATCATTAAAACCACATTAAATAAAGAGGTTCAACAGAAAAATACAGTTTTAATACCTTTTATAATCGAGATCTTATTTTAAAGTTTGTGTATCTACACAGAAAGATACATACGGGGTTGGAATTTCAGTTCTCCTCCTGGTCCTGCAGGAGGATTTCCTTGCTGTAGTTTCTTTTGTTCCATCTGTTTTACGACCTGGTGAAAAATAAAATACTACAGTTGAAAAACTTAAATCCCTCTACTTTCTCTGATGTGACATCAACGAATACACTTACAACAAATTTTGCAGGCATTACGTAAAGTCTTTGTTAACAGGTATACTACTGAGTTGAGATGCTTGCATTGTTTGCTATAATCCTAAATACTAGATTATGTTTTGCTGTGGTACCATTAGTTCAGAATTCAGATGGAACTCATACGAGAAATCACGGTAAAGAATGCCCCAGAGTTGGGGGGGATTGTCGTGAGCTGTTACAAATGTAAGGATACAGAAAAAAAAAAATTCTGTTCTCATAAGTGTACCTGCTGAAGTTCTTGTTTCTGAGCCTGAAGCTGGTCGTGCTGCCTCTGTAGCTCTTCCTTCTGCTTCTGAAGATCTTCTGCCTTCTTTCTAAGTTCATCTTCTTGCTGAGAAATATGACTTTCAAATTCCTTCAGCTCATCTTCGGTGAAGAGCTGCTGTTGATCTAGTGTCTGCAAGAAAATACATAAAACATGAACACTTAGGCAGGAATGTTTGGGGTTTTTTTAAAATTATCTTCCCACTGAAATTATTATTAGCTGAATTGTACAGTTCACTAAACAACCCTCAGAATTTTCATCAAAATACCCAGACATGACACTGTAAAGGGTTAGTACACTCCCTACGAGAAACAATAAAAAAGCTACTTCTCAGCTATTTTCTCAGCAAAATTCTACTGCAGATTTAGAGGTAGGATAAAAAATTCCTCTTGCTCCCAGTTGAGCTCTTATCGTCCCTTTAAAGTCACTCAAACAAAATGTCCATTTTCTGTTTGAAAAGCATGTGGTAAAAGCTCTTCTAGAACCCACGGGGTGGCGCAAGACCTTTTCTGTTTGTGTGCGTACCATAAAGATTACATCTGCATTACATCAGTCTGCTACATATTGTACATTAAATTTAGCTAAGGTGCTCAACCACAAACATACCAAAACACAACTGGAAGAAAGCAAAGGTCAGAGACATGTCATTTGGTTTCCTGGTTAGAGTGATGCTAAAAGTACTGTACGTGGCATTTGGAACACGTTCTCATTACCTCCCAGCTATCTGGCTCCAAAAATTCTTTTTTCTCTGTAGCTCGCAGGAACTCTTCCAAAGTCACTAGCCGGTCCTTGTTGATGTCAACCTATTTGAAGCAAAAAATTAAACTCAACTTAAAGGATGGGGTTTGGTGGAGCTAATGCTTAATTTCATTATGTAAATGTCTTCAAATATAACCATTTTATTTTTAAACTGTCCCATTTTCAAGAGTGCCTGCAACATCTTGTGAAATCTCTCACAAGCTCATATAGCTTCACAAAAATGGAAATCAAAGTAAATCCTCAGCTTTTAGTTCAAAATTCATTGGCTTTCTTGGAAACATTATCTGTGGGCACAGCCTCCACACTAATAGTAAGTGGCATGCATGATTCTTTAGAGAAAAATGTTTTGTAGGTTTCTGGTAATAATTTTGTAACAATTTTGTAACTGCGAGTCAGAGTAATCTCCACTGTTGCATAGGGAGCATCAAAAGCATCAAAAAACCCTCTACTGAATTGTGTCAGAATCCTTTAAGGGGAACGGAGGAAATGCTTCCCTTTATGACTAATACAAGATCAGGCTTGCTCTGTTCCTCAAGCTTAAGGAAAATAGTTGAATACAGAAAGGATACAAGTGAACAACACAGTGGTTCAAAGCATCCTCTTCCCTCTCCTCCATCTCCTGAGCTGAAAATCTATCGGAACCAGGGAAGGTATTCACTGTCATAGGTGATACCTTGAGCTCTGAGCCCTCTTATGAAGGGACAAACATGAGCTACATTGAAAGAAGACATTGCTCTACTCCCTCTTCTCACACCTAAATCTTACCCATTTGCCAAGTGCAAAAGCACATCTAGAGTCTTCCCCGTGTGACACAAAATTCACAGGGAATTTCTCTTGAATCTCAGTACCTGCAAAAGATGGAGGCCACAGCACAATTCCTTCCAAAATGAAAACTAGTCAGTGGGCATTTGCATCAGAATACAGGGACAGGACTGGAGAATCGTAACTTTATGTGAATCTCTGCACAAACAGCATTCAGTGTGACAGGTCATCCCTTTCTGCTGCACTTGGACAACCCCTCATGTTAGGAAGACAGTATTTCTTGAACATGGAAGGAAATCAGCAGCTCTGCTGAACATCAGTCCCCACCTCATTCATTACATGTTCTCTCATTCTCAGCCTTTCTTCTTCCATTTCAACCATGTCATCCTCTTCATTTTTGGGATCATAAACTTTTTCTAGCTGAAATTAAAAATTAGCAAATGTTGGTTCGGAGAAATGGCTGCTCATTCAAATGACAGAGCATATTTAGAACACTAGCACTAGATGTTGCTAAAAACATGAGTTCACCGTTTTTCCAATAGAGTGAGAGTGTGCGTGTGTGTAATTCTCCTCTTTTAGCACAGTATTTCAGCCAACAAGTGAGCCTTTCATTGCTAAGAATGAAGTTTTCAATTAATTCATGTGGTCTGTTGTAATTCAGTGCTGTGGACACTACAGTAAAATTGACCTTGGCATGCACAGTCTGATCCTACATTTGATTCAAAGCAGGCAGAGTTTCCACATGCTTTCTGGAACAAGAGAGACTAGCTTTTTTACCAGAGCATGCAGCTGACCCTGCAAGCATTCAGGATATCACAAGACAAATTGAGTGCTTAATTTAATGGTCCACTTCTCTTCTTGCACAATGTCTTTCTAGTGAGTTTATGCTTATTTGCTTCTGCTTAGCTTTCTTAGTCATTTCGCTTTGCTGGCTTAGCCACAGGTAGGTAATTTTAAGGCCCCATACTATTTGTTGTTAAACTACAAAGCTGCAAAATGGTGGGACGCATCTGTCAGAAAAGACTGCCATATATCTTTGTTGTTTCAGAGGGGATTATGGCAAACAATTGTTAAAAAGCTGTATTTGCAGATTTAATTTATTCAAAAATTTACAGTAGTTGGAATTTATAAGCTTCTATATACACTGTATAGCACATTTCCTCCCTGACTCATGAAATCTAGAAAAAATTGTAGGACTAGGTATTGACAGCCATAGTACTGGATCTTCGAATGGGAAGTTTAGCAGTTTTTTTCCTTCTATACCAAAACAGAACCTACTGGAAAAAGACCAAGGCCCTCCATTTACTCATTGATTCTGCAATTCCCATCACTGTAGAATTTCAGTACACTGCTATCATTGCCCCTCTGGGAGGCAAAGAATTACCAATATTCGTGTTTTCACAGACAACGAGTCAAGGCTTAAAGAAACTATCAGCCTGTCTACTTCATCAGATATACACGTGCTCCAAACTAGCTAGATATAAAATACGGGAAATTTCTGTAGTCACTTCCACAACTCCTCTGTGAGCAAATTCGCGCGAGCGTGACCCTTTTTCTCTCAACAAGTCTTATGACTTTAGATCAGTACTGAACGAGCACAGCTACCCAGCTTCAGAGCCTCTAACAGGCTCCATCCAGCCAGAGCAGCTATGCAGCTCTCTGCATTGCAATTTATACAGGTATAGCTATCCTGCAGATTAATTATAAAACCTCAAACAAGCTTGTGGCAGAGAAATACATGAGCAATAGATCTCTGGTGTCTGAGTCTTACGCTTCAACTACTTGATTTTCCCTGCTGATATGTTTTTACGCTTTTGTAGAAACATTAAGGATGCACCAAACTTGGCACAAATGCTCTAATTTGTAGCCCAAAGCTCCCAAATATACTTGGAAAAAATACAGACGTCCCTGTAACCATTTACTGAAACAAGTTAAGTTTTTGAGATTTTTTTTTTTTACCTCTTTAGTAAATAGGGCTTCTAATTCTTGCTCATCCAGGAAACCGTCGTTATTCACATCTACAAAAAGAAGTGTTGAAAATACAGGTTGAGTATGTACAGAAAGTAATACATGTAATAGTTCTCCATGAGTTAAGTATGTATCAGCACACATGCTTCATGTGGATTAAAAACCTCATTTAACAAGATGCTGGTTACAGAGGTCATTTTTTCTGTTTAGTTTTTATCAGGCATTGGCTGAACTGTATTGCCAATTTTGGTTGGTTGGTTGGAGATGTCTGGGGCAATCTCCCAAATTCTTAGATTAGCAAACTGAAATAGGTCACAACAAGATTGCACAGAGTGAAATTGCAAAAAAATAACTGCTGAGAACAAACTGTCTCAATTTAACAACTACATTTGTAAATAGATTCAAGAGTAGCAAAAATCTGTATGAAAACTTTGTTAACCAACAGTATGACCCTCCAAAAAAACCTCAATTACATGAAAATCTATATAAATACACAGCGCTTGAGAAGAGATCACTGTAAAATGACTTTTCGTGACAAACACAGAGGAGAACACTTGATAACTAACAATCTATTATCTTACATTGTACTCTGAATATTGTAATATTACCTCTGAAATTGAAAGAGAATACTTCAAATAAGTGTTATTATGCAATATTTTTTAATCACTTCAAAGTTCTTCATATACTAAGCTCAAAGGCAAAAGGTTATTTCAGCTATTTCTGTTTTGGTAAGATTTGCACAAAAAAAGCTATTGAAAATTTTCAGAAAACTGTATTTCAAAATCTCTTTCTAGAAAGAATAAATAAGGCTTAGTAACTATAATATATATTATATAAACCAAGATGAAAAGTTCAGACTCAAGCTGGTACACTTCAGCTACATTATCATCCTTGGGATTACTCAAATTCTATGTACCATTCAACCCTTCGTAGCCCAGTGCCAGGCAGGATCTGCTTGAGGGTACTATGTTATGAAGCATTTAACAATGTCAGAATATAAGGTTACTCACTTATATAATCACATTTAAAGCAAAATGCCCATTGAGATGCATTCTCATCTCTGCTACTATTTTATTGTTTGTAGGTGCACACTGCTCAGAAATATAGAGGTGGGATTGGGGAGCATTTTGCGTTTTGTTTTATTAAGGGAATCTTTCAGCTTCTGAAGAGGCTTGGCACTTCTGTGGCCATTCCAAAGATAAGGTTGGTGTCTGGCACTTATCTGCAGAGATGATGAGAAAGCAGGTTTTCCCATACACACCCCTGAGAATTTATTCCTAGTGTGTAGTGTATGAGAAAAGTTATAGTTATGGACAGCCTTCTAAGCACCCATACTTTCCTGAGGAATCGCTACTGGTTATTGGGTGAATGATTTTATGAGCAGTTAAACAAAACTCTGTTTTCAACTTTTAAACCCCATTTAAAACTTTGCAGTAAACCTACAAACAAGAACATAAATATTTTCTCCTCTATACTCTTCAGATTCATCCAAATTACTTGAGGTGTAAGACTTCATCCTAGCATAAGACAAATGTGCCCTCGACAGAAGACGACAGAAAGTCACTTCACTTGTTCATTAAATTAAACTAAACCTCTTACCGTGTAATTTGAAAAATGTTTTGGGGTCAAATTCATTGGGATCTAGTCCATCTGCTTCTTCCCACACCTCTTTCAGTTGATCTTTGCTTCCCTATAGATTGGTTACAAAGAAAAACTATTCAAAAGTTGATTAAGTGTAATTTTTCTGCATTACCTTTGCATTACAGTTTCTCTGAAAGGCTTTATTTTCTGATTAGTCATGTTGCAAATGGAATCAATGGAATTTTCTTTAATTGCCTTTTGGTCAGGTCTAATACTTTCATTAGACAGGAAGGCTCAGGGAAAGAGGGAGTGTCAAGGAAATGCATATTCTGTGGAAGGGAACACCTGTAGTAATCAGTCTTGGCCACACAGACTCATCTAGAAACAACAGCTGAAGGCAGTTAAATCAGTTTGCCTTTTCTAGAGCAAATGGTGCTGTAATGTAGTTCCTTGCAGGCCAGGCATGCCATGAAGGTATCCCTACAGTTTTGAATACCATTCTCGTTTCTTCCTCATCAGTTTTAGCTTTTTTTGTAAATAATAATTCTGCCACCAAATAGCATACTCGTACAGAAAAAAATGGTGTATATGAAGTTGGTTTTGTAATGCTCTCAGCACTGTTCCCACACTCTGTTCCCATGCCTATGAGAAGAGGCAAATCGTGAGAACAAACAAGATATACCCTTCTCTTTACTGCCTTTTCCTCTCTGGAAAGGAAAGCTTCCACACAATCATGTAAGACAGACTATAGCCTTACAGGATGGTGAACTTTAGGGTGATCTCCATGTTTTTTCTTCATCTCCTCAAATTTGGATTCTTCTCGCTGCCTCTTTTCTTCATCCAGTGTTTTCAAATACTCTCTCCTCTCATGTTCTTTCATCATCTCATATTTCTTAAACTCCTCATGGCGGGTCTTATCATAGTTTTCTAGGTCACTTGTAGCCTAAAAATACAAATGTATGTAGACATATGATTATGCCACGTGAGTATGTTAACACATATGACATTAAAAACACTATATTGTTCAGATCTGTGGGCAAGGCTGGCCATATTGCCATTCTCCTTTTAAACAAAAGGAAGACTACGTGGGGGTTTCCTTTCACGTGACAGTGATGCAAAAACATCTCTCCTCACTTCGTTATTCTCACGGAAATTAATTGGCAAGTGTTCGATCGCTAGACAATTTTTGCAGCTACACAGTATTGTAAGAAGGCATCAAGGTGTCCTTTCTCATCAATTAATAATAAATTAACTCAAGTTACGTATGTCCCATACCAATTAGGCGCAGCTTCAAATAGTACTAGTAACTCCTTGTTTATTTCAAAATAAGAACATTTGTAGCTTATCCTACAGTTTAATGAAAACAGTGCCTTCGTTAATAATGGGAATTATTTGCAGTATATTATTTGCAGTAGCTTAATACAGATTAAATAAAAAATCCCAAACAGTTATACGGAGAGAAAGAGCGTGAGGGGAGAATTTCTGACAAGTAACTTGTAGAGAGTTGAGAGATGTATCATTTTCAGACAGCTCATGGTATTAAAGGATGTTTTTGGTAATGCTTTTCAAAGTAACATGCTCACATCTGATATAGTCTCTCCATTACTTACATCTGAATTCTCACATTCACTGTATCTTTCCAAAAACAATTCCAAAGCAAAGACCCCCCAAAATGCCCATTACACTCTGTCAATATCTCAGCTGAGAAATGAGAAGACAAGAGAAATAATACAATAAGAGAAAGAACTGCCCTGCTGAGGATATGATTCTCCTAGCTAACCAGAATTTTCCCAGAAGTGATGCTCAGAAACAGCAAGAAACTTTATATCTATATATAAAAAAAATTATACAGAAAATTGAAATAAAATTTTCCAAGGGTAAAAAAAATCCACAAAAACTACAGAAAGCTTAAAATATACCTTATCTTTCAATGTAGTTTGAAAATATAAAAACTGTCACATTCTCATGTAAGACATGAGGTGCTCTTTAAAGCACATCTGAGATTAAAGTCTTTTTTCCCCTTGAAAAGTGTTGAAAAAAAGCCATGCCATGCTTAGCTTAGCTTAACTGCATCCCCTTAATAAACACAAACTTAAAAAAACCCACACACCTGTGACTGATACTGAATTTGATAAATAGATATTGAATGCCATACCCGGCATATGCAATTTCTAATATTGATATCTTAAATTCTGCTCTGCTGTATTTTTGCAGCTAAAGGTATATATGAACAGACCCCAAAATTCAAATGGATAGTTTAGGGATAATTATTTATGTCATTCTCTAAATCACTTAGAAATCAGAAAATACGCTTGGGAAAAATGTACTCCTATCAAAACTGCATTGTATTTAAATGCTCCCAGAAATGAGTATTTTATTCCCAAAGTTGTTTCTACTGGCACATGAATGCAAGTCCTCTTAAGATGCCACTCCAGAATTTATAATGCACACTGACAACAGTTTCCAAGTGTGCAACGGAGACAACTGACTTTTCTCTGAAAATGAAAACTGCGTGTCATTTATAAAAAAGTGGTATATATAAAAGGATTTGCCTTTAACCGAGGAAAAAAGCATAATAATTAATAACAAAAACCCCCATAGTAGTTTATATGTAGCACTCACTGCTTTGATCAACATATCTAAGTCTTTAGGTTCGAATGTGTCAGGATTCTGATGGTTCAGGTGCTCAAACTGTTTAAGGAGAGCCTGATGGTCTATGCCAGTGTCTGAAAGAACAAGGTACAAATGTAAAACATTAAAATAAGTTTGAAGTCAAGCAAGATCAGGAAGTTAAGAACTTTCATATGGGAGCTTGTGCTTTGTAAGTACCTGAGGCTCCCTGAGGATTAGGTATTTTTTTCCACTGTCGGAGGAAAGTACAGCAACACTTCTAAAGTTGCTTTTCCTGAAGGATAGCAATTTGCACTATATTCCTTCTGATGTGTCAGTGTTGCACTGCACACAATAACACGCACAAATTAAGGCTTGTGTTTCAGCAAAGAAACATAAAATCAATTTGAGCTTCACAAACGTTTTATTCTCTTTTATATAAATGAGATAATTGAAGTTATGCGCAGTATCAAAGCTAACAACTTGAATCTTTTTCCTGAACTGGGAGAAGTCTGACTCTTCTATTGCCTTGTACATTTTGCAAATGACTAGTATCTGGCCAAATATGTGTGTAGAATATGGTGTAAAAATACATCAAATCAGATATTCAGATTTCATGTGTGCAAAACAAGAATTGCAAGACAGTGGAGAGTCAGCTCCTGTGTCTAAAAGCTGCAAACATTTCTCTCTTCCTTATGACAGGACCTATAGCCACCAATATCAACGCACAATGCACTAACAACGAAACACATTTCTGCAACAGGCTTTTCTAGCTGTAAACACGGTTTCTGACCGCTAATGCTAGATAATACTATCTTAAGCGGCATACACTTTGATACATTATGCATAACAATTTTGGCAAGCTTTTACTATTTGGCTTAGCAAAGAATATTTTATTTGGTTAAAGAAATTGGAAAACACAATTCTGAACATGTTATTCTTTGGTAAACTGTCTTACGCTCAGCGCTGTGCTTGTATTATCACAAAACAGCAAACAGTGGCTGAGGCAGATTTCAACCATCATTCCTCCCTCGTGAGATGATAATTTCTCTTGAAATACATGAAATACATGTGCCTTAGCCTGTTTTTGAAATATTTTTAGAAGAGTAACAATAGGCTTTTAAACAAACAAACAAACCAAAAACACAACATAGAAAACTGGGCCCCAAACCCATTTTCTTCCATTCCTTACGTTTATGGAAAAAGACTAATTCCATTTGACATAAGTATTTACTTGCCACAATACTGTATTCTCTGACATCCAACCCCTGACATTCTTCTGTCCTGTCCTGATAAGTCTAGTAGGATCTTGGTGCAAATGTTCAAAAACACATCTGGATCAGGACTGTATGAATGAATATAATCTCAAACCTCTTTCTTTCTTTTTAGACCTGATCCATCTGAGAGAGAACAGAACAGGAGGACTTGTGTGGCTTTTTTTTCAGATCAGATAGAAGACTGAGATATTGTGTTACAGGGAAAAGATTAATAGAACAAACAAAAGGAAATCAAACATCTCTGTCTGCTATTACTATAGAATGGTCTTTTGTAAATATTTCAAGACGTTACATAGGTGTACAGATGCAGCTGTATTTTATAGATAATCTGGCCATAATTGTTGTATGTGATGTCAAGTACTCACTGGTAGGGCTGGTTACAAACTTTACAAATAATGTTTTCCCACTCACCATGTTTTCCCATCTTAGTAGTCATCTGAATATTCTGAACTGGAATAATCTGTTCTCGTTCTTTCCCAAATGTAAGATCTCATACTTATACTGTAACAGATCTGATCTGTTGTGGGGAATGACTTTTCTAAAGCACGCTCTGTTGATTTATGAAAGTAGAGAGAGCTAGAAGTAATCGGCCCATTAAACTATAAACAAAACTTCAAAATGCACAGAATTTCTATGTACACAGTCAAGTATCGTTAGCTGCTGTCAACCAGCTCACTATGAGTGTCACCATGATGTCACTGGACCAATTGTCTGCAACAGGAGCATGAGACCAGGTTCTTGGCAGCTAAAAAGCCACCTGAGGAAGATTAACATGGATTCTGGCAGGTATGTGAGGCAATGCACCGACTCCTGTGGAGGCGCTACTGCTGGTCTGCACTGTCAGTGAACTGTACTCTCTGGACTAGAATGTTCATTAAAAGAAAGTAAAGGACAAAAAAGTGAACTGATGCCCTCAGCCAACTCTGTATTATCAGTCATTAATTAAATTATGGCAGCACCTAAAGACTTCATTGGAAAGGTTCTACACTGTAAGTACCTTTTTTCCCAAATTAATGTGATGCTTTTCTGGCTCTAGTAACATCTCCATAAACACATATTTGCACATGCATGCTTCTTCAGTCTACTTGCCACCTCTAAATTTGACTTAGCCGAGGAGACAGATCCTTATTCTTGGGAGTATTTTAAATTGATATGTTACCTATTCAATTCAGTGGGAGCCCTCCCCGTAACTTGCAAAGGTTTTTAATAATAAAATAATCTGCATAGGCAAATTAAGCCCTTTTTCTTTGTGAAAAACAGCATTCCAGAAACAAGATCATGCAGTCCAGCATTAAGATTTTTGTTTACAGACAACTAATTCTCTTCAAAAAGAAACCTCTAATAAGAAATTTACAGAATTAGTTCTAAATGCAAACTTCAAAAATTCTTCGTAAGTAAGAAATAAAAAGGAAGAGCACCATTTCCCACACAAACATACAGCAATCAGAAACACTAGGAACCTGTTTACTTTAGTCATTAAAAGAAAGTGCCTGAGTTTGTACGATTTCATTAGCAATTAAGAAAATTCTTTGGAGAATTTTTTTCACTCCAAATGTTTTTCTTTATTCAGGAGCTTAAAATTGCCCCCAAAATAAGAAAAATAATCTTCTAAATGGAAATGTTTAATGTTTGTTATAAATCTGTACAATAACTACAACTGGTGGAAAGGAGGCTTAAAAAGAGAAAAAGGCAAACTTTTATCTTAACTGACTGTAAAAAGAATAAAAAAAATTCCTGCCCTGTAGACATGAAATGCCATGTCATGTTGTATTCTTAAATATAGTCCTACTATGTTACTAGTTCTCACTGAGTAATCTGTAAATTGATGCACTGCAAAAATAAAAAGAGTGGTTGAAAAAGGATTAGAAGGATCTGAAAAATCCACTGCCAGCATCAAGTTTAGTTATTTATAAAATACAGATGGCTTTTCAGTTTCCTATAAAGATGGGTCTTTACTGGCCCTAGGCCAGCTCAGAAAGGACACTCACTTTCAGCTTACAGTCATAATTGTTGACAACAAACAAAGCATAACTGATTGACTTTGGACAACTCTCCAATAGAATCCCATCTGTTAACTCATCTAGTTAAATTTTGTATTCTTACCTTGAACAGAATCCATTTTAGCTTTAATTAACATTCTTAATCTTGCCACCTCTTGTCTTTTTAGTTCATCCAGTCGTGTTCTCACATGATGGCTTACTAAATCAAGCTCTCTGCTTAGTTTTCCACTCTGTCAAAAACCAAAAGTAATGTACAAAAACTTAAAGAAAGTAGCCTTTAGGATTCCCATTAGACATGAGCTGCAATACAGCAGACTAGTGGCTGTCTTTGGCAATACTGTAGCCCATTTTATAAGAATCTCAAAACCTTTTTCAAAGAGCAGATTCAAATTTTTTTAAACCTGTGGTTATAAAAACAGAGAGGAATCCTAAAAGCTTTGTGAAAAGAGGATTTCTAAGTATCTTGCTCCTCCAAAGAGCAAAAGCATGATCTTGAAGCAACAATATCTAATAACCTTTAAGTGGTGACAAATTTCTTGATCAAATGTTCCCAGTTCAAAAGAACTGTGAGATGCATGCAGAGTGCTGTGTTCTTCATCCACTTGATAACGGCTGTAAGACTTCAGAGGAAGTAAAGCACAACAACAGCCACCAATGTGTATTGCAAGAATATTTATCAGGATCTAGAAACGGATAGTAACCTTCAAGGGTTACACTGGATGTAGCACAGAAGAAAAAGGAGCCAAAAGCTGCCAATGGCAACATGAGGGATTAAAGGAAATGCAAAAGGCAGGATCTCCTCTTTAGGTCTATCACTTCAGACTGTTTCCTACCTGTCCCTTGCTGAATTTCTAGCTCATAAAGGGTAATGCAGAACAGCCACCACCTAGAGCCAGGAACTAAAGTAGAAAAGACAAGAATGTGGTGAGGTTTTGGAGAGAGTGCTATGTGGATTGGCAGAAAAGAAAGGACAGCAGCAGAGAAAGCCAGAGGTCTATTTTATTCCTATACAGCCTGACTTTACCACTAACACAACTCTCCAATTTCCCCAGACTTTAAAATCTGACTTTCTTGTAATTCTCCTCCATATCATCATATTCATTTGTGATACACTATCTTAATCTCAGAAGGCAGATATACCTCTATGTTCAAAACAGTGTTCCAAACGACTCAGCAGGCAACAGCTAGTGAGAGCTATGAGAGCTATGCTTGCAGCTGTTTTGATGTAATGAAGGTTTACCTACCTGTATGGAGTCTGAAACTGTCTTTTTAGTAGACAGGCACAAGGCAGAAACTATGCATTCGGGTATACGTTGTTGGGGCTTTTTTTATTCTATGGGATATTCTCTAATCAACAGAAGTTCTGCTGTCCCTTGACTAAAGACAAAGATCTAGTAAGAGTTAATACCTAAGTAAATAAAAATGAAAGGAAATTTAAGCTTACAAAAAATGCAAGGGCTACGAAGAAAGAAAAGAAAGAAAAAATACAACATACATGGGTCATGATTATGGATTTAATTAACCTTAATCTAACTCTTTTTTTTGTACCTACCTTTATTTCCTCTATGTCAGCAGTCTGAAGTTTCTCCCTGAAATGTTTATCTGTTTCCAAGACATCTATTACTTGCCTGAGATATTCATCATAATAAAGTCCTGTATCCTTCAAAAAGAAAAAACCGTTAAATTGAGCAAAGAATAAACTACCAAACACTTCATTTTGTTTAAATGTGATTAAACTGAAACTCAAATCTCAGCCATACAGGCATCATACTCTCTTACATATCTTCAGTTTTTCTGATTCGCATCATTGCTCTGTAACAACTTACTCTTATGATTCATTTGTTTCAGCAACTGACAATGAAGAGAAGAAAAGTGCTCAGGAATCCATGTCATAGACAAGCACCTGTCATGTTAATATAGTTGGTTTGGTTTATTTTTAAACAGTGCAATTCATTCATTCATTACTGTACTATGTGAAACACTGAACCGGAATCACTGAGTGGGATTTCCTAAGCCACCACTCAATCACTTGAAAGAAGTCTCTGGAAGAGTAAGCAGTTCTTTCTATTGTAAGCTGGGGAATTCCTTCCATGTGTCACCTCACCTTTAGCAGCTCATGGAAAAAAATAAAAGAGAATAAATTTAAATAGAACCCCACTATAGTACATGGTTGACTGTATGACAATACTGGCTAGTATTAGTTTCCTTCCTGCAAGTGACTCCGGTAAAGAACATCTAAATTTCAGGAAGGGAGTTTGCTATAGTCAGATTACTAACAATTAGGAAAAAACCACTTAATTAGATAAATTTCATTACACTTACTGGATTTTCTACCTTCTCTCCTTCTACGTGGCCTTCTCCTTTGACTTTTGTCTTATCTATGTCTATAGGTACAGCTTCCAAGGCCATTAGGAGACATGTCATCAGCAAAATACACTGCTGGAGCAGGACAGATAGCTGCTTCATCTGAAACGAGACCAAGTCACAAAAATGACGTTATGCTGTACTGATTATAATTTTTTTACGTTCCTACATAGATACCTGTAATAACCCACTTCCCACACTACAACTCAAAGAATTAAATACAGCTTTAATTTCTAAAGGCCATTATTACACAAGCAGATTTCTTGATATCATCTTACAGCTATGTGGCAAAGTTAAGTTGTACTGTAAACAGTTAGAGGTTTTTAACACGTTGAGGTATTATCAATGGCTCCGCCAAACAGGTGGGAATGCCTGAAGTTCATACACTTATTTAGGATGGCCAAGTCTTGCGTAACTAACACTGACATTCCTACTCTGATCATGTCTTTACTGAAGTTACTGGCAAACTCCTAAAGATAATTATGGACACTGAATCAGATCTTAGTGTAGTAATGACAGTAGTTTTTATGTTTCAGCAATGGAGTAGTTTGCCTAATTTGCAGTCAAGATCCTCTCCAAAATTTATTTGTAAGAAAAATATTTTACATTCCATGTTATATTCATTATTTCTAGTTGACAGAGATTCCTGAAAATGTGTTCACACTGCCTGAAATGGTTGCTGAGGCTGGGGTTTTATTAAGTCAGTCTACCCTAGACTTTGTTTGGTGTCTTGTATGGGGCTAACTTGCACATAGTTTGATGAGCACCAAGCTCTGTCTTCTCCCCCTCTATCAAATTTTGTTGAAAATAGCTCAGTTCATTCAGAAACTGATAAGACAGAATACTTAAACAGTGCGAGTACAGAAAATCAAGCTAAAAAAGTAATGATGGTAATCCAACATCTGCCAGCAAAATCAGGTTCTTGAGACAATTCAGCCAATTTGGCGTACAACAGCCCCCAGTCTCTGGATATTCTACAAAAAGCTTGAGGAAACGCCGGTGTTATGTTAGTAATAAAAATCACCACCTGGGAAGTGAAAGCTGCCAGTCAAATACTGCCTAAAATGAGTTCAGATATGTCAAAGAAAAAGATGTGATATTCAAGAAATATGCAGTCAAACAAATCAATAGTATACCTGCCGCAAGGAGAATTTCTGTGCAAGTGCTTTAACTAGTCATGCAAGTATTTCTATCAAAAGTACTTATGTTCACCAGTAGCAAATTTTTTTTTTTTTTTTTAAGGCGGGTGAGGAGGGGGTGGTGAGGCAGCACTGGGAGAGACAAACTGCAGTTACAGCGTCAGTGCCAGTTTTCCTGTTTACATGCTCTGGTACTCAACAGTGAAGCACTATTTTTACTTGGATTAAGCTGCCCCTTTACTAAGGCAATAAATGCACATAACTGTACATACTTAATACTAAGCATCGTTGACATCCTTTATTCATTTACGTAGTATGTAAAAGAAAGCACTCTTGTTAAGAAAATAATAGGAAATGCGTACAAGCTGTGCAGAGATGTTCCTTCTTTTGTTGGAGATGAGGGAATAGCTGGAGATAAAAATATACCCACCTATCCATCTTTTGGTTTACATGTCAAAGATCAAGAATGACAAGAAATCTCCAAAACTGTTTTTTCTTAATCACAACTTCAGCTTAAATGGATTCTGCTCAGTTATAGCAAATACCTGTTACCTTCAATTAAAAAAATGACTAACATCTGATTATTACCAGATGGGATAGCAGGAGCTGTTGTTGCTGCCATAGTGAGCATATTAGATTCAACGTCAGCACTACTGTCAGACCTACAACAGCAAGTCTGATGAGCTTTGCCTAGGTCATTCTATTAAAATAAGCAAACACAGAAAGAAAAAAAAAAACTCGAACCCTGGACTGATTTGCTGGAACTAGTAAGTTAATTTCTGCACTTCTACACAGGCTTGTAGGCAGTCACTTTAGAGCTGATGAATGAAGGAGAGAGTTATTCACTATCCCTTTTAAAAATGTCAAAGTTCCAATACTTCAGACGTTTTTAATTACAGAATATTGTTGTATACATGCTGTGCCTAGGTTTGTATTTTCAGCAGGATTTAATCACACGAAATTATAATAACTGACAAATACTAGGTTTTCAAGTCTCCTAATCTTAATGTAGATGCCAAAACTGACTATTTTTGAGTACTAACTGGATGACTATAATGACTATTTGCTATAAAGCAAATCACCAAGTTAATGGACTTGCCCAGAAGTTTCCTTCCTGTCCTCATACTGGATCTTCAGGCCAGCCTAGGTTACTAGGGCAGATCAACAATACAGCTGGGAAGTCCTGAACAGGAGCTAACAGTTGAGTTTGTATCTGTTAGTGGCACAGCTCACTGCATGTATCAGTGGCATGGGTAGCATTAATAAGTTAATATATGTTACGCAGACCACCAGTTCTTTTAGCTGGCAGACAACCATCACCCTACTGTCACTTAATTTTTTCTGTCTTGCATGGACAAGATCACCTAATTTTGTCCTCTTTTTTTCCAAAAGTAGATTGCCACATCTGGTGTCCGAGTCATTCTCTGAACACTGTTGCCTGTTATTTGATCCTTACCCAGGAGGCATTTTGATATACCTGTCAACATACGAACACAGCTATACCACCATGTAGGCTTGATTACAACAAATGTAAAGTGGAAATAACTTAACAGACGAGCTATAACATGACAAGTATACCAAGTAGTTCCACAGATAACACATGTTGTGTGAACCACCTCTGCTCTGAACCTGTCATCTATGTACCTCATTCAATGACCCCCTAAGTTCTTGTATTGGAAGAGATGTAAACAATTTAATTTTAAGTACCATTTCCATGTTATAGCTCTCCAACAGTAATCATATACCAGTCCTCACTCTTCTAGCCTAAGCAATGCTAGCTTACATACTGATTACTTTTACAGAAGCTTTTCCAGACCTTTATAATGCTGTTAGCCTCCCCTGAATTTTTTCCAGTCCTTTACTATCCCATTTGAAATAGAAGAACTCTGGGACGCTCAGGCTACAGATTTTATCAGAGCATTATTTCTTAAGAAGAAAGTTTTAGAAGTTCTATAAGTAGGACTGAGAATATTTGCAAGGTGGTGGTTCACTTCCAAACCAGATTGGGATACAGTTGTGAGGAAGCCATTGTACTTTCCTTTTCAGATTAAAGAAACAGGAAAGAAAGTAAAAGTAAGGCAAACACTTAATTCAGTATCTATCAACTAAGTGTATTTAAAAAATGAATAGTAATCTCCAAATCTAGTTTGAAAGATTCTGGATGAACAGCCTGGGCAATAATAACTTCTCTAAACACAGAGCATCACAGTCAAAAAAATTTACAGGTAAAACAAAAATCCACCTTGCTGAAATTCTAGTAAAGTATGAATGGGGCAGACTAGTAAACCGGTAAGTGAAAGGCCATAACTATGCAATGGATATGAAACAAAACTAATAAAATACAAAAGATTTATAAAGTATATTAGTATAATAACCATACTCAGTATTTTTAGACTTTTTTTCTAAAAGGTTATGTATTTTTGAAGTATTCATTTAAGGAAACCGTAGCTTCTGATAATGCTAAAAATTTGGACTCCTGATAGGTGGATAAATATTTTCCCAACATAAATATTTTCATACATACAAAATTACAGAAACAAAAGTAATGTAATATTATCATCAGCCACTCTAGTTACATAAGGTAGGTAAATAATGTTTTTGAAAATCATATGTGGCTATTATTTGAGCACACTCATTTCATGTAATATCAACAGGTCACATACTGAGCTGAACTACATCAGAGAAGCCAGAAACTTAAGTGCTAGCCGTAGTTATGGCACTGATTCATTCTTTGCCTACAGCAAGTACTAAAGCCAACACTTTCAATGATGACACCTGGTCTTTGATCCATTTTAAATACATAAATATGCTTTTTAAGGCTGCTAACCTACAGCTTATAGTAACATGAAAAATTATGGCGTTTAGGCAGAAGAGGGGCACACGATTAAATTTTCAGGACTCTTTCCCCTTACTACTCAGGAAAACTGATACATACAATGTCTACGCTGAACTGAAACAACTGAGGTATAAGCAAACATGTTGATCTGCCAACCTCGTACAAGGCAGCGCTCATCTTCAGCAAATTTGTGATGGGTAACTGGAGCCGTATAATCTTAAACTACCTCTGCAGTAGTCAGCAGAGCTTATCTATCAAAAGCCCTAATGAAACTAAGCGCCATTGGGTCTGTTGACTTTCTGTGGGATTTGTGCTCACAGGCAATTTGGGTTCCCTTGGAAATACCACGTATTTGTAATCACATGCTGTCATACATGGGAAGGACTGGATGATACCACAATATGTTCTTCACACCTATTAGATGCAATAAGCTGCTCTGAAAGGAAGGCTATCTACTGCCCATCAGGTTGTGCATAGGGTGTTTTGATTGTAGCCCTTTTGACAAAACAGGCCAAAAAATCCACAAGTACCATGAAGAATTAAAAGCAGAGAACACCAAAATGAATAACCAAAAAATATCTCTCATTGCAGCTGACTTTGTAGACTTCTGTGCTTAACATAGGACTTCGAGCAGTATCTTGAGGAACCCAACTGCTTACACAATCTGTGCTATAACAAGCAAATTGGAAATACATTTATTAGAATAAAAAATAATTACCTAGTGAAGACAGAGTTACTGTATTTAGGTATCTATTTGTCCAAGACTATACTCATCAAAATTCCCTCAATCAAAGGTGACTAAGACATGCGTCAACCTTTAGAGTGTGACAGTCACAACTGAGTCACTGAGCACATTCTACTCTGACATGTATCAGCAGACAGAAACTAGGCCCATTGTGAATTCTGACATTAATCAGCTGCAAGAAAAAACTCAGCATGATTCTTAAATCCAGCAACTACAGGGAAGAGTGACAAGAGGCAGGATGAGAGGAAAACTGGGGTTTCAGTTTTTGTTCTTTACTTGCACTTGACTATTAAGAGCTCATCCCACTCTCGGCTACCTTCAACAGTTCCTGACTTTTGAGAAACCCATTCCTGGATGCCTGTTCCTTTCCAGGCATTTTAGGGTGAATCTACATGTCTGACCCAGGGTTGTGGTTTCTTCTGTAAGGACTGGGACTCACCAAGTCAACACACAATCACAGTGCTGCAGAAGAGGAGCAGTGCCACTTTGGTCACTGTCATCCGTGGCACATAATGCACAGCATAGATCCTCGTGCCCTGCCATGGGTGCATAACTTGAGCCCACTATTATCACTATTCTCCCTACTGCTATATAGTTTAATAGAAATACAAATTGTCATGAAACTGCCCAGCTGACCGGTTACAGATAGACCAACCTAATGTTACAATTGCCATATAGAAATTAAGTTATTTTAGTCAAAGACATGTAGCCCACCTAGATGAAAAGGTAGCGCAACTCTAATCTGCTCGTACCAGAAATCAATCTCATCCTTCCTAGAGGGATAAACAAACATTTCTACTTGTAATACATAAAGAGAACTAATCATAAAAGTAATGCTCTAGAATGGACAAACACTGCAGTTTATAAACAAAGCAAATACCCTGAGCTTTCAGGCAAAACGAAAAATAAAAACTTCTTTGAGTATAAAGTGTTTTGAAAAAACATAGCGAGAGCAAAAAGAATGAGTTAGCAGAAAATAGAGCCACCAATGTACTTGCATGAACAGAAAAATACAATTGGAAATTAACAGAAGCAGACTGTCTGCCAGCAACCTTGATCTTCATCCCACTAAAGTTAATCACAAATTCCCATCAACTTCAGTGGACCAGGATCGGATATCTGAATCATAAAGAGCTATAGGCTTTGAAAGATAAGTATAAAATGCAGCTTCTAAAGTTTCTTCTAGCAACATTAACACAAGCAGCTAAACATGGCATTAGCACACCTATTTTATAAAACTCCCAGATGTTTATAATATAAACCCAAAAATTTTCTTTTCATTAACTTAACACCTGTTGCCCAGAAAACAGCGTAATTCTAGTACTGAGGTCTCCCTCACCTTCCTAGCAAAGCACAAATATTTTTAAAGAAGTAACACCCAATGTCAAATTTTCTAAAACTGAGACAGGCAAAAACATAATAGTGCTATCGGTGTACAGTGTGTGGTCTCTGCACATGTAAGAAGCTCAGCAGATGATTACGAAGCAAGACAGCACAATGTTGTAAATGTCATATTGCACGTTTGCGCTTGCCAAACCCATGTGTACCATGATGCGTAACGTAAACACGAATCCAGACTTACAGAATACACAAATAAGCCTACTTATTCATAGAATTTCACACACACCTGCTGTATCTGATATGGAAGTAATTAAACCTGTATGAGAGACAGTACAGACATGCAGGATGATATCAGTATTCTCTATAGTTGCGACTTTACTGTGACTTCCTGTTTTAATGATGTGCATCGGAGAAATGAACAATCTTCGTATGCAGTGCTACATTTTAAAAAAAACAGGAAAGGGATAAAATGGATCTACTGATCTCCATCTTTCTAAGACTATTCTAACATCAGTACTAGAAGGAAATACTACAAATGTTGTGTCTAAGCTATGTAAAGTACTCCTTCAGCAGTTTGAGCTAATCATCTAGCATCTTGAATCTGTTTTGACCTCTCTGAAACAGTGACATACCTGTCCACATATCACAGTTTAAATAGAAATGTTTAATCCTATGGTTTTTTCCGTTTCTTTAAAAATTATTTGCAAAGATGTAAATTGATTACCTCATAAAATCTTAAAAAAATACATTAAATGTTTGAAATTAGGCCGAAACAGATAGTCTTCTGCCATGTTTTCTGTTTGTAAACACCTGAAATATCAGTGTTAGTTCCTCCCTGTTCTTCCAGGAGGACTTGCTGTACAGACACTGTAAGCTGCCACACCTTAACCAACAATGAAAGTCAATGAATCTATAGTTAATGCATCTTCTTCACAATGCTAATCCACGAGTTAAACTGCTATTAACACAGCTAAAATGTGGCAACAACTACGAGAAGCAAGAGCAAAAACCTGTTTCAGCTCAAGATGCTGAGCTGAACCTCTGGTTGCGGTGAAGATGTCTTTTGACTAGGTCACCAGTCCTTTACGTATACATTTCTCATTGAAGACATGAGCAGAAAACAACGTGAAAAGGGAAATGGCTGCAATCTGCCATAGTTTTCCCTTTACAAGTTACTGTCCAAAATACAGAAATACTTGCATACTTTCTTTCCAAAATAAGAATTCATCCTTATAAGGTTAATACGTAAGCATCATTTTCCCCTTTCTCCTCTTTCAGTAAATATCGCATCCACATAAGCAGACACAGTTTTCCTTTCATTATCCTCCAAGCACTTTTTCTGTTCTGTCAAAATTGTCCATTAACCCCATGATTCAGATGTTGCTTCTTTTTTTTCTAGCCAATATCCAACAGGTTTCAACCTGGACATGCTGTCCTAATCTTTTGGTAAGAGTACATTCCACCCAGTTCTCCGCACCAGAAGAAATTCCTTATTTTTTTCAAGAACAATTTTAATATTGTACATAAATATAGTTCCATATAAACCAGTATTATTTAAGTACATAAAGGCAGTAGAATCCTTTCTTCTCATCCTGTTTGCTTAAATTCTTGGCTTTTGGCTTGTATTTGCTACATTTTTATCACAGCACTATATCTGCTTCGTTCACTTTACAGTTAAAAGTTGGTTGATAGACCAGCTTCTTTTTTCAGCTTCTCAGAAAAGATAGCATGCCTCAACTGTGTGTAGCACAACATTTGCTGAAAGAACTTTTTTAAAAAAATACACTTCAGCTGTTTTATTAAATGAGTCACCCAGATTCTGGGGGATACTATACAGTACCACAAACTATGAATGCTCAAGTGGCAAAGAAGCAAGTACTATTTACAATGCAACTGTATGTCCAGAAATAAAGTGGCATAGAAGCAATATGTATGGCTGCTGCTACACGTGCTTAGCTCTGTCATAAGTAAAGCTGGAAAAGAAAACTGTTTTTTCTTCTTGTTGCAATGTTAATGGTTCATTATTTAAAAACCTATGTACACACACAAATACACATTTATAATACTACTTGCCTCCAAGGAACTTCCCTATCATCATTTCAGAAAAATAAATATCAGTGTCTACAAAGCTATCTTACTAACTGAAGGATGTTGAAATATCAGTCTTGTTTCCAAAAGGAACTTGCATGATTTTATCAATTCTTTCCAACAAAGATGGCTCAAAAAAAAAAAAGAAGCCAATACTCAAACAAAAACTTGTAGTGAATTCAATGCATACTTGATAAAACTCCTATCAACTTCAAAAGCAAATTTAAAAAAAAAAATTACCACTACGAATATAGCTTTCTGTACTGTAAAGTTCAATTCCCATACAGAACACAATACAGCAGCACACCTGGAATCTCACAAATTCGTTTGTATAAATGCGAACAGGAATTTTGTCAGTGCTGGTGTAAAAAGCAACCTCATTTCAAATATGCTCCTGCATGCAAACAAAGTATTTGCTCAAACCTAATCTCAAATCAAAGTATTTCAATTATTCTACTAGTATGCATTTTGCTCTAGTCAACAACAAATGATGATGCTGAAGTAAACCCTAAATACCCCAGGACTTCATGGTACTTTTTTTCTGCTTTGGAAAGAAAATACAAAATAGCTAACAAGAATAAATGTAGTTTTAATGCTATAGACCCCGATTTAAAAATATTTAGGCACTTGACGATAGCTGCCTAACAGGATTTATTTCCGTAATTTGCTATTTCCCATCAATTTCTACTTGCTTAGGAATCCAAATATGCACAAACGTCTCTCTCGTATTAGAAAGAATGTAAAGCACGAGAAATGTAATCATGAAAAGGGTTTATAGATTTCCTGAATTACCTATGTTGAGGAATAATATTACAGCTGAATATGATTAAAATTTTTCTAATAAAATGCAGTTTCTTTCATTCTTCCAACTGTCAAATCATGCATAGTATGTAATAGCAAAAAGTGTTGAAATGAACACAAATTTTGCCTCTGATTTCATTCGATTTGGCTTAAGTACCTGAACACTGTTTTAGCTACATACTGGCATATCCCTATCCAGAAGGCTTGTGTCTACTATGCATCTAACAGGAACTTCAGAGATATCTTCTGCTTGCTGAGCAAACAAATAGACAAGAGCACAATACCTCACTAGATAAAGACCTTTGTTGCACAGGAGTTCAAATCAAGGCAATACCGGTATCAGCTTTTAACTTAACAGTAAAGGATTTTATCTATCTTTTGTAAAGCACATTTGTTTAGTCAGTATATCACTAGAAGTATGAGTCAATATTTCCACACCTCTGACATTTGAGTCAATATAATAATATTTTACATTTTTTATTATCTCAGAGAACTACTGCTCTCCCTTTTCATGATTACAATTGCAGATATATACGTATCACTTGGGGGCAGCTTTTGACAGAAAACCTTTAAGTTGGCTTATATGAACCAAAAGTTTGTGTTCAGCAATACTAGTGTTACTACACAGCCAAGTTATGGAAACTTCTCCTTAGTCTTATTAAAAAATAATTCTTTTTGTTGTTGCTTAGTTTTTATTTGCTTGATGGGGTTTTCTGAATATGATTTCAGGTAACAAATAATGGTATCTCAAGCTGGTATTCTAGCATCAAGTCACAAACAAATTTACATCAGGTGCCTATGTTAGATCCCTTCACATCCAACACCTAATAGAAGTTTTAAACAGACCCAACGGGCAATATTAATTTATAATTTTGTTTTCCCCTTTTTTTAATTTACGTTGATTATCTTGGTTAGAAGTGAATGAGATTCACATTGTTCTACTACAACATAATTTATTGAAAGACAGATTTAAGTTATTACTTATTTTTTATATAATTATCTCTCTTACTCTAAAATAAAATACTGCCACTGTCCAAAAGATTACAGTAGCGAGTAAAAGGGAAAATGCATAATCACCGTTAGGAGGTACTGTAATCAGGTTAATAATTTGCAGCCTATGGTGGATGTTGTACTGTGACTGTACAAGATCATTGTGTAGCAAACGACAGAAAGAGATTTAAGTGGATCTTAAGTGCTCACAGAAACGTGTGCTTCTCCCATAAACCTTTTATGAGTCTGAAGCAGAGGCCCGTAAAGCTTACAATAAAACCTGGTTTCAAACAAATTTTGAGTGGGTCTTCATCTCCTATGCAGTCTTTAGAGCAGGACATTTCCCGTGCTGCTCTGTTTAGTTGAGAGGAACATTATTTCTCCACAGCAAATACTTAGAACTCAAACAGGAGCCGCTTTTTTCCCTCCTACAGGCTGAAAAGTGTTGCCAAGCGTGAACTCTTTTGAAAAGCACAGCGATGTTCATTTTAGTAAAAAAAAGTTACCCTTCCACAACCATGTTTCAACCTTTTCCTCTTTCGGAATGTTTTCTAAGTACAGCGGCTGGCCTGACGCTGGAGTGTTTTACCTAGCTCCTCCAGCCGTAGTAAGCATAACGCTGAAAAGCTATGCCCCTTCTAGTGAAACCGGTCTAGTCTCCCGCACAAAGCAGCCCAAGTTTTTCCTGCGGTTGTGCAATCACCAGCCAGCCGAGGGCTTGCTGCTGCTGCTGCCAGGTACGCGTTAATTTCTCCGGTGCTTTAAAGCTAACGGCTCACACGCCCATCAGCGGGGCTGCTAAGGCGTTACTTCCTGAAGAGCCATCGGCTCTGGCGGCCGGCACCTGCCCGCAAAGGCCGGAGGGAGGGAAACCTGGGGGGCCTCCTTCCCGGCGGGCGGCAGGACGCTCTGGGCCAAACTTCGTTTGCTTCCCTCTCCCGCCACCTCCACCGGGCCCCACACGCGAGAAAGCCCCTCGCCCCAGCGGGCTACTCTCACCCGCCTCCCGGCACCGCCGCGCGCACCGTTTCTCCCCGCGCCGCCGTTAGTTCCTGCGGTCAGATCTGACAGGCGGCAAGGCGCGCGAGGCAGAGCGTGCTCCCCTCCCGCCCGCGGCGGTCAACGGCTCTGCCTAACAGGAGCTGCCCCGCCGCGAGGCCTCCGCTCCCCTCCGCGCCCGCGGGGCGCCTCCCGTCGGCCCCCTCCGCCACCGAGCGGGGCACCGCCGCCCCGCAGGCGGCCAGGGACGGGCGGTGCTACCTTTCGGTCCTGCTGCGGCGGAAGAGGAGCCGCTGCTTCTCACGGGCGGACTGTCTCCCGCGCGTGGGGACGAAGGGGGCGTCCTCCTGAGGATCTGCGGGGCTCCGCACCGAGGCGAGGCGAGGCGAGGCGAGGCCGGGTGCGGTGCGGTGCGGTGCGGTGGCGGCGCGACAACCCCACAGCACTCCAGCAGTCCCGGCTCGCGTTGCCATGAGGGCAGGTCCCGCCCCTCGAGGAGCGGTGATTGGCCAGGCCTGACCCCCGCCAGGGCGTCGCGGAGGACTCTGATTGGGCAGCGCCGGACACCGAGGCGAGATTGCGCGAGGGGCCGGGCCGCCGCCACAGCCGCCTGCGTCGAGAAGGTACGTGGCGGTCGCCGGGGGGCGGGACGGGCCTGCGCGCCTCTGGCGTCACGGGGAGGTGGGACGCGGGCGCGTACCTGGGCCGCGCGGACGGCGGGCTGGGCCGTGGCGGGGCCCATGGGGCGCCGGGCAGCCCCGAGGGAACCGTTAGTCCGGTGCGGGGGGAGCCCCGGGCGGCCCCTGGGGAGGTTCAGCCCCGGGGCCCGCTGTCTCGTCCGCCCGAGCCCTGCCTCAGCCCCGCGTCGGCTAGTGACGAGCGGTCCTGAGGAGACGCCCGGCCTGCGTGCGGGGCTCGGGGGCTGGCGGCGCGGTGCTGTCTCCCAAACACCCCGTCCCCCGGGCCGGCCCGGCTGCTCCCCGCCCCGGCTGCGGCGCCGTTCGCTTCACTGCAGAGGCAAAACGTGTTGGTGCTCGCTCGCGCTGCGGGGAGCGGCGGGGTCCGCCGAAGTTTGCTGCTCCGTGCCGCAGCAGCTGTGTCGGATGGCTCGTTTCCCTCCGTGGGAGCCCCGTGGCTTCCGCTGGTGCCTCTGGTGAAAACTTAAACCGAACGGTATTTCGTGCAAACCTTCTCTTGGTTGCAGTGAAGCGTTACTATTATGTGTCCGACCGTGAACTGATACATGAGAATTTGCAAACGTATTTTCAGGCATCCTCTTGCACGACTGCTCCTTCTTGTTGCTAGTTCTTTTCACCCATTAGAGCCCTGCTGCCTTGAGGCTTGGTTTTCACTTCTTCTTAGAAACAGATGGGGAAAAGGTGGTCGTTAAACAAGTTATGCTCATTAAACGCGTTGGAAAACTATTTTCAACCTGCACATTTGTTTATGCTCGGTGCAAGCTTGGGGTTTGTTTTGTGGATTTCCATTCCCACCCTGTTTTGAAGTGTGGTATCTTCTTTTTTTTTTGACTAGTATTTTCTCTGTGCTCTGGGCACTAAAAGTGCTCATACATTATTCAGAAAATTATCGTTAGTGGCTAGGTAAATACTAACTGTAATATCAAATACTCTGTAGTTTGTATTAAAAAAAAACATTTCTGGAATAAGCATAGATTGTAGTTGTAACCCGTTACATGTTTCAATGCTGTGAGCCTATACTTATATTTAAACATAGAGGTATTGACGTGTACACATCGGTGAAAAAGTTTTGTCGCTGTGCATTCTATTTCTGTTACTCAGATTTACAAGATAGTTAAATATCTGTAAGTTATTTGAGTTTTGTTTAAAAAAACTGTTGCAATAGTTTACACAAACAAGAGAAAAATAAATTATTGAGAGATTTGTGCAGTCGAGACAAGATACTCAAAATTGTCACGGCGTTTTAAATACCTAATTATAATGAGAATTGGAGTCCAAAGCAGTGGCTGAAATTGTAGCTTCTGGGTTACACATGTGAAAGAAAAATGGGAATGTAAACTGTGTATAATGACATCTGTGGTAATAGAATGCTATTGAAGTAATAGGGCTGACATGACTTGGAGCTTTCCCTCTCAAGGAAACACTGTTCAATACTGTAAATTAATTTCTCCACAGTATTTTTCACTTTAGAAACAGAGTTTTGTGGTCAGTTAGCATTCTTTACTGGTTTGTAAACCATCATTTTTGGGACCTAGAAACGCTGGAATTTATTAAGCATAAATTCATATGTACGTATCAGGAATCACGAACAATTAAGGCAAAAAACTAAATAGCCATTCTGATGGGAACAGTTGAATCAAACATGCATTGATACTTAAAGTTCAGTTGAAAGCATGCCATAAATGTGCAAAAATAACGTGTAAATTTGCAGCTCTGTGTTCTATCAGGGTAAAACCCAACGTGGCACAAGGAGAGCCGGCTGAGACCTGGCCTTTTGATGTGTCACAGGCTCCACAAGCATGACAAGCGTCCTCATCTACTTATCAGGAGCTGGTTATGTGCTATGTGCTGAGGCAGGAAAGAAAAGCTCCACTGCTCAGGGTGGTGTTTGGCCATAACTGACTTAGTTGGCCGTCTGGGAACATGATGATCCTCACCTTTTGCAGCTTAGTTTAAGGTTATGCCCTACCTCAGGCTGCTCTGCCATAGGCTGCTCTGTTTTGTCTCTTGTATCTGAACAGGTGTTTGCAAGGCTGCAGGATAGATCAATTTGCTGCCGGGTATTTAAAATACATATTTGGGTTTTTTTACCTGCCTCTACACGCAATGGTGAAGAAGAGGAGCATGGGGGAAAGATGGAAATTCTTCAAACAAGTGTTGGCATCAAGGGGGAAAAGGCTGTGTGGAGCTGTGCCCTTGTTGCCAATGGTAGTATAGGGCATCTGACATCGTCTTCCCCAGTCAGGCACAATGTCAAGCTCTTCAGTGGCTGATCTAAAATATACAATGGTAAAAATGTCCATGGCCAGTTTATGCAGACAGCCTGTAAGCGAGTGGTGCACCCAGGCGGTAGTGCAATCTCTGTACTGCCACTGTTCAATACATGGGAAGTCCTTGGCTGTCTGAATGCGAGAAAAGTCATCATGGTCTATACCATGAGATTAAAATACACTCTCTAATGCAATGAGGAGGCTTGCTCTGTTATAATTTCGTGATTTATTTCTAGATCTCTAAAGTAGTTTTTTATTCTAAGTTACAAGATGGTGTTACGCTTATTGAGATTGTCTCCTTTTTCTGACTCTTGCTGCCTTTTTTTTTTCCTTTTATTTAACTGCTTTGGGTTTGTGTGTTGGTGTTTTGGGTCTGTTTAGCTCAGATCTTCCCCCCGCTTTAGACACACAGCTTCTAAAGCTGTTTGATTTCTAGTTTAGATGGTTTAGAAGATACTTTTTGGATTCTTAGACGTTACTCCAGTTTCAACATGCAGGAAGCTGCAAGGTTTGAAAACTGCTAAGGATTTCAGTATTGCAACAGAAGCAGTTACCTTAATCTGAAGTTGAGAAAGACTCTTCTTAATGCTGATCATAGCGTGGCAGAGTAGAAGGACGGACTGTCTGTGACTGCAGCTTTGTTACACCGTACCAGTATGTTAGAAAAAATGGGTAGGATTTCAAGAGGGCTCCTGTGTGTCAGAAGGCTGTTGATGCTTTTTGCTATTATTTTTATTTTGTGGAAGGTTATTAATATTAAAACTCGTATCAGCAGAATGAAGAGTTCAGTAGTCAAATGTATCTGAAGCAGTAGTCCTAAACTCTGGCTCCTAAATCTCCTTCTTCTGTCTCTCTGCTCTAGGAAACTTTTGCCATTGGCAGCTGCAAGTGTTATTTTCTCAGAGTAAAAGTGGGTAGAAAGGTTGACTTATTAGCATTGGTTTGTGTTTTAACCACAGCCTAAGCTGATAACTTCAAGGCTGGCGCTAAAGTATTCTTTTTTTCCCCCCCACACAATTCTGTCCTTCAGAAGAAGCAATAGTGACAGAAGCCATATTATAACTTGTTTCATCTGAGTTAGGAAAAAATACCTAGAAATGAGAACTGAGTTTTTTTTCCATGCCTCTATGGCCATGGCAATGCTGGTATTGAAAAACCTGTGCTTAACTAGCGCAACGTGCGGTTGCCTGTGACGAGTACAAGTACTTGCTGGCCACAGAGCTCAGACTGCTAAAGTCATTTGCTGCGTTTGCTAACAGCAATGAGTTAATAGACATAACTGCAGACCTGAAATGGAAATAAAATAGTGATTGTAAAGTTAAGAGTGTCATGGTTAAGTGCCTAATTTATCCGGTGTGGGAGGGCTGTTGACTTCATATGAAAGTGGCAGGCAAGAAATTGATTAATTCACTTGTGAGAATTAAGCTGTGGCTTATGTCTCTTTGAGGAGTCATTGGTTTCAGAGGAGTTACAGGAGTTTCCACTTACCTTAGTGCATGGCCCAGAAGTTTTCTTTCTCTGGCAGACCCCTGTCTAGAATCTTTCCCCAGTTCAAACAAGTACAGCTCATGTCCTCCCTGATTAATTCTACCCTTTTTTTTTAAAAATATGTAAGCAGTCAGAAAATCTTTATCCAAATGTAGTTATTGGTTCCACGATGTTATCAGTTATGGCCATATCCTGGCTTTCAGGAGACTGTTCTGTACCTGAGTTACGTGTTTTGTCGGCATTGTCTTCTGTTGTAACAGGGTTCAACAAAATTATTTCCTCACATTTAAGCCCTGGTACAAGTATCCTGATAAAAAAGGGAGTAAAGGATTTATGTTGTAATTTTAGCAAGTTTTTAATTATGTAGTATGTCTTTTTATGCAGGGAAGAATATTTGCCCCAAAGTTTGCCAGATCTTCTATCGTTAACTCGTATGTAGATGGTCTTACTCCAGTAGCTGCAATATGGAGCTGATTTATTTATTATTCCTTGTACAACTGAGAGTACTTTACTGAGACAACATACATATTTCTGTTGTAGAATTGTGGTAGCATTGTATATTGCTTTCAGCTAGTACAAGCCTTTCTAGGAAATGAAATTTAAAACCAAAAGGCTTTGTAACTTTGTATAGAAACCATCCAAATGTTGCAATTCAGAGCTGAAAATTGCAGTCACAAGAACTCTTTCCAGGCTGGGAGGAGGGAATATTTCTAACCTGTTGTTTTGTAAGCCAAAAGCATGAATTCATTAATAAATTGCTGTGAATTAAACCATGACGTACTCTTACAACAAGGCAGCTATTCTATGCTAAACTTGAGATACCTCAACCCTTAGTAGAAAAAACAAGCAGCAAGATTTTGTAGTTTTAGAAACAAATAAACAACAGCTGAAAGATGATAATTTTTTTTTTCCCCTCTCCCAAGTCCCATGCTGTTGTAAGGCCTGCTGCTTGGAGCGGAGATTTCTGTCATTGCTTTGACTATTTCAAGATTGTTTTCACCCTCTCTCAGTCACAAGCTGATAAGTACCGTAGCCTAGTTAGTTATGTTACTTATTTTTCTGTCTCCAAGTATTATGTGGCTACTTCATTTTGGGCTGGAACCTGCTTTAACTGAAGGGTGGAGAACCTCTGGGTAGGGTGGATCTCTGGCTTTCTGGGGCTGGGTTACTGCTCCCTCCCATGATCTGGGGCACATCTGGCAGGGTGACCACAGCCATGGGATGGGTTATGTGCTGATTTGTGACTAGGAGTGCCTGCAGTTTGGTCCCTTGGTGAATCCACTTCTGGTCATGTCATGTGGTTACTTAGAACAAAAAACTACATGGATTGTTCTGGTTACTTATTATTCCTGTTTTGGTGTTAGTCATCTATTCGATGACACGTAACGAGAGCCTATTTATTGCATGTCTTGAGGATATTTCCATTACGCTATGTAATTTGGGAAAAAAAAAAAACTGTTGTCTTCTAATGTTGACCAAAACCTGAGTTCTAGAATAAAGATGAGTTATCAGTGTAACTGCCACAATTTATATCGCAGTAGTAGAAACTCCAGGTCCCTTTTCTGTTAGCTGTTGAACAGCTCAGACATAGAACAAGAGTGCTTTTTGTCTGTGGAAGTTTGTAAGTCTAAAGGTATCCTATATTATCTCTCATCTTCTTATCCTTTCTTGGGTGTGTAGCTAGCTGGCCTTTTGCTGCAGATTTCAGACTGATGTATTAATTTTCAGACTGATTTTCTAGTTTTAAAATTAGAAAAAATTACTTTTCTCTTTCTGTATATTGTAAGTGAAAGGAAAAATAAATTGTGAACTTAGAAAGGGTTGGAAAGGATGAGCAGAAATAAATGTTTTTATAACTAAGATTTTATTTACTGAATTTTAACAAGGTGGCTACCCTAGAACAAAAATAATAAATCTTAGTCTGATCAAAGAGGATTCTGTTTCAATTGGACATGTTTTGTGAAGGTAAACATGCTTAATCAGATTCAGCTTTTAAATTCAGCAGCTCTTAAACAGAAATTTATGAACCAAATAACTTTATTTGGAAACAAAATATTTAGGCCTTGGTGCAGCAAAATATTTAAGTATATGTTTAGGTCTATACCTACTTCCTTTTGAGTGTTTGTTTACATTTCTGTAAGATTTATAAAAATACATTTTTATAAATGAGCAAACCAGTGACTCAAGACTTCAAGTTAGAGATTGGAGAAGGGAGGCTTCGTTGAAGATTTTAGCTCTACACTTATTAAAAAAGAAAACAGATAGTTTTTATTCTGTAGAGGAAGCTTATTTACTTGCACATTTACCAAAACCTGGTAAAGATGCAGGGTGCTTTAGAAAAAAAGATGTGGTTGGAGAAACAGGTGCAATATTGCCTCCAAAATGCTTATAGTTAGAACTGAGGCGAGACCCATAATATATTCAGAAGGAAAGAACAGAGTAATTGAGGAAGAAAGCCAGGTTTCCAAAAAAAAAAACCAAACCCAGGTTTCACTGTTTTGAAGGTGTAGAAAAATACAAATACTGGTGCAAGACGTAAGGATAATTTCAGACTTGAATCAACATGGAAAAGTCAGAAAGAGAAGACCGAAGAGGAATGATATCTTGCTTAAGAAGGAGATAAGATATCTGTGTTGGTACAAGCTATTTTGGTGTTCTCAACAGAAGAGGGGGTGGCTTGGAAATGAGATAATAACGAACGGCAAGAAAAACGAGAAGTAAAACGTACTGCACTGGTTGCAGCAAGAAGTGTATCACTTACAATACTTTTTTGGCTTCTCATTTCCACTAATGCAAATGTTTTAAAAAGTAGAAAAAAAAGTCTGGTGGTAAAAGACACCCATGTTTGTATATCACACAAATCTCATGTGAAACAGGGAGTACCGTAAATGTCTCATTAAAAGAAAATGTAGCACTTTATTCTTGATGCAGTTATTTGATTTCTCATTTAAATATTTTATTACATATTTTTCCAAGTTATATGCGGTTTATATAATGCCACTGTCATCATAAAGCAAAGTAGCATCTGAACATTAGGCAAAGGCTAAGTATCCAGCTGATATTTACAAGATTGTGGTAGTAATTTAAAAAAATGCGTATCTTTTAAAATTATATTTACTTCTGTCATAATTATATGCATGTGATTATCACTCAGTTATTGCAAGGAAAAAAGGAGTCGTCAACATGGGGGTTTTATTCTTGTGGTGTTTTGGGGGGTTTGTTGGGATTTTTTGTTGTTTGGGTTTTTTTTAATAAACCTTGATGTAATGGGGGGAAATCTGCAGTAATGGTTCCCAGGAGTTTGTACCAGGCTTCTGTGCTTGAGTGTTATAATAAATGATCCCAAAGGGGGTACAAAATCATATGAGAAAGTTTGCTGATAATAGGGAATTACTTAGAGTAATCAAACTGAAAGCTGACCTTTTACTTTAGATGTGGTAGCTGGGTGATAAAGCAGCAAATTATATGTTAGTAATCTAAACTGATTTGCCTTGAAGAAAAGGCAGTCTTGTTTGTTTTTCATCCAGAATGGCAAGCTCCGGACTAGCTCTCTTGCTGCTCAGATTGTGGATGTGTAATAAGAAAGTTCTGTAAAAACATTAGTGCAACACTCAGTGGTGGTCAAAATAGCAAGTATTAGGAATAATGGCATTGCTAGGAAAATGATAGCATAAAATGCAAAGGGTTGTTATATTACTGCATAAATCCACTGTATGCTTGTATCATAAATATGATGTGCAGGTCTGCTCCTGTAATGTAATGAGTGACATGCTGGAGGTAAGTAGAAATGGTCACTGTTTCTCATAACATGAGAAAAAACCCCAATCAAATCAGGTGACAGATCCAAAGGTACGTGCTGAACATTGCCCCCTGACTTTCCTTGGTATTGCATGTTGCAATTTCTCAACCATCTTCTGCTGTGTGAAGTTATCCCACCTTTTGGGCTGGATTGCAAATCAGGGTTAAAGTATAAGCTTTTTAACTGCTTTATGGAGAAGGATGTGGTAGGATCTGATGTGTCTTTGAGAGGTTAAAGATCAGCGCGTACTTTTTGCTTTCCTATGCGTGTTGTAAAAAGTACAGTTCTGCTCTTTGGGCAGTGTGGATGAAAAGTGCTATTAGCTTTTGTTGTCGTGAATTGTACGAACCAAAGGTGTCTTCCTTTTCCTTTAGGTTTTTATATTACAGTGCTTAGTTCCAGGTGAGAATTTATCTTTAATTGCAGACAAAACAATAATCAGTGCCATTAGCAGAACTTGGTGTTGAAAATACGAAATGCATAGCTAAAGAATGAATGACTGCTTGTTTGAGCAAGAAAAATCTCAAAGGATGGGGGGAAGCACATGTGAGTGCAAGGGATTGCAGCTGTGTGACCAAGTGAGTGTCTGCATGTAAACATGGGTGTGAGGTGGAGCAGGAGTCAGTGTGTACGAGCAAACGGGCATGTGGGGGGCGTGAGTGAACACAAAGATGTATCAGTGTGCGTACTGACATGTGAGTGTGAGCATGCACAAGCGGGAGAAGCATGCAGGTGAGTGTGTGTATTGAGTGTTTTTCAGGAAATATGAAAGTGGAGGATTTAAACCAGAATTTACGGCCTTCCATTTTTGTGCTCCACAGAGGTGTTTGTGGAGAGGTGGCTCTCACACCCTAGTCCCCTGCCTGTCTGGAGTCTATTTGTTTTTCCCTGCTACTCTTCCATGGGGAATGCTCTGAAGACAGAATCTTCCAGTGAAAGGGTAGCAAGAGCATTTCTGGTCTGGGAGCCATTTCCCCAGCCTTCGTAGATACTTCATGGTGTGATGCACCCTTTTGTCCACTGTTTCATCTGGTTATGCTGAAATGAAGTATGCATGTTTGTGGATATCTGTAGAATAGTGCTGATGACATTTATGCTTTTGGAAGTTGAAAATAAAGCACACCAGAATATGTATCTATGTGTTCATTGGAACAATGAGTTATAGACTGGATGTGTATTTGTTTCCTCACGCTAAAAAAAGGAACAATATTTAGCAAAAAGTATTGTTGGTGTCCTTGCTGGACCCCAATGTTATCTTGTTCCTGAAAAACTTGCTGAGGAAATTTAGATGTTACAAGAATGGGAGGATATGGTTGCAAGTTCTACTCCATCCTGCGTTGTTTTGGACCCTGGCCATCAGGAAACATTTTGTCTACTTCAGAGATGAAACACTTTCTCTTCAGTAGTAGTATTATGAGCAAGATGTGTAAATAATCTGTGGCAAGGGGCGACTTTATTACAGAAAGGGAAATCATCCCAACTTTTCCCTGCTTTGATGAAATTTTAAAAAGAGATTTCTGTAAAAGATATGCCAGGGGAAATTGCATGTTTTATATTGACCTACATAAACCCTAGTTAAACATAAAAGTAACTTAAAAGTTGTTTCACTCTGCTTCTGTCACCCTTTGTACTTTATCAACCACTGATCTTTATTCTTTGTCAATTCATATATGTTTAATACCACATCGCAAATATTTTTCCTTGCCTGCCAAAGTATTCGTAAAAATAAGGCTGGATGAGAATATTTGAAAGAGGGTTGTTTGTAATTTGCTTGCCTCTGCCAAGCTGTGTGTCTAGAAAATGGAAATACAGGCTTCTAACTACTGCAGAGGAATGGAAATAAATCATATGCAAGCTCTTTCAAAAGAAATTACATACCCTGAAGTAGGAAAACTCACAGATCAGTATAAGATTTTATTGCATAGCTTGAGCTTTATTTCAAAAGGTAAGACTCTGTATAGAATTTGCTTTGGTATCTAACTGGTAATTTTATCAAATGTATCCAATTTGGATGAGAAGTTACGCAGTTGACCTGAGTGACTGATGTCGCAGTGGGGCAAGCAGGGGAAGGACGGTTTGAAGGGTACAGAAAACCTTGTGTAGAAAGGAAATCAAGATTGCTACATACCCCTGCAACTAACACTCACTTTTAAGAATGCATTTTTGCAGAAGCAGGAATTAAATAGTGATATAAATGTAAAAGTAATACGTTTTAAATTATGTTGGAAGACGAAATCAATTGTGCAACTAAATGGCCATCGCACTATAATTACTTAGGCACTGTTTCTTCTCACAGGCATTTTTAATATGAAATATTTTACAGTAGTTAGTGTTCATACTTATTCTGTGAAATAGGTAAATACTAAGCCAAGAGTTTCATAAGTTGTGAAGCAAAGAAGTTATTCCATGTTGTGGAGCAACTACCATGCTGGAAATAAAAACCAGAAGCTTTGATTCCAAATCTGTTGATACAGCTCAGAAGTGGAAAAACTGCACTGTGGACCAACAACTAAGAGCTTCCTAGAATTGGTTAGCTACATGGTGCCTACTTTTCTGGTGCTGACATTGGATTTAAGGTAGCTAATACTGCCTTTATGGTACTTGCTGCAAGTGTTCACAGTTTTGAAAGGTAGTGGAGATGGAAACGTTTGAGAGGCAGACTGACCTGTAAAACAGATCAGGACAACAACAGTTCTCTGGACCTTGTTTGCTTTGCTTATGTTGTCACTTATTCTGGCCTTGCTCCCATGTCCTTCCATATTCTATACCCTCCACCAATAAAACCGTAACATACAAAGTAAAAGCCTTCATCAGTCGATCTGAAAGCACTCTGCAATTGTTCTTTGTTTCACAAAACCAGAGTTAGATAGGGTCCATTTTGCAGGCTCATGAACTGAAGCCAAGACAAATTGGTTTGCCTAAACAAACTGTATCTGTTGTTGAAGTCTTATCAAAGTCTTTCTATGAGCCTCAGGCTGCAGATGTATAATTTAATCTAAGAAACAGCACATATTCAGTTGCCTTATAGACAGGCCTTGAAGTCCCCTGGTACACTGCAAATCCTTTTCACCTGTCCTTCTCTGGCATGTCTGAGCCTCTCCCCAAAACTTTTTGGGCAAAGGGACATGTGAAGCCCCTGCAGATCCTCCTGAAGAGTCATCCTTCCTCAGCCTGCCCAACAAATCACACAGTCTCTGTGTTGAGTGGAATTCCTATACTTGCAGAGGTGGAAACAAATATTGCTTCCCATGTTATTTTTAAATTAATACTATTTTCTGAGATTTTAAGGAACTGAAGTGACTGCGCAAAACTTTTTTTAGATAGTCAGACAATCTTAAGTCTTTATCATCTGGTCATAAGGCAAAATTCCTTTCACATCAGTAACTGCAGACATAGGATCTCTCACAGGACTCAAATTTTGGACAAGAATTGATGTCTTGCATCAAAATATTCTGACTTCTGTACCACTAAGAGTTAGTAGTAGACTACAATAAAGTTATTTAATCATTTAAGCGCTTTCAAAGCCAGTAGAAATATCAGCGTCAGATTTTTTTAAAATCCTCATTTACAACAACGGCCCAAAATATTAATTCTCAGTGCTTAATGATCACAGAGGGACATACAGTTTAAGCATGGGTTTAAAGAAAAAAAGAAAGCTTTTAATACAAGCTCTACCTCTGTCGTCACATCTATGTACCTTTTGCTATTAGGCAAGCAGTGTATGTTTGAAGTCCTTTATTTGCAAAGGTGCTAGTCATTCTCTTAGTACTCTCTAATCTCCATGTGTGCACTTGGTTGAGAGAATAATACGTTTGTCCCTTACTGATGAACTCATGCTTCCTAATGAGTTGCAGGGTCTTCAGTGTTGTAAAAGTCTGTTTTGACCCTAAATGACTTGCACTAGGTCACTAAAACGCTAGGTGCTGAAATAACCTGGCATGCTTAACCTATATGTTTATTTAAGAAAGGAAAAAAAGGAGAACAAATAAATCAGTAGAAAAATGTTATTGGTGATTACGCTCCAAAAGGTTAGTGAATTCTCAGAGCTGTGATATCTGACAGGAGACTTAAAAAGATTGTGAGTCTTTGAAAAGTAATTTAGGGTTAAAAGGGACTTTCTGGAAACAATCTAATAGTAATGGAAGAGCCTGTGGGAAGCTAAATACCTGACTTCTGGTCTTAACCAGGTGCCACCATGTGACCTGGCTTTTAGAGACTGAATATACTCCAGGGTTTGCTGCAAATCCCCTTTGTTGAGGGGTCAGATGGAATCTTAACAAATTACATTATGATACATGCTATCATAGAAACAGGTAGTTTCAGCTTTTTTTTCTGGTTTGTTTGCTATTTCTTTCTTTGTCTGAATGCAATATAATAATAGCTTTTGAGACGGCATGTAACGGATTCCAAACTTCTGGGGAATGTTTTAGTTATCTGTGAGATCAACCCTGTTAATTTTGGTGCAAATAAAAAATGAGTAAAGCTTGATTTCTGCTAAAATCAGATTAAGGAAGGATTCTTTAAATGTTTTTAGTGTAAGCCATCTACAGCTATCAGGCTATCTGTCCTTTTCCTTAGAAAACTGTGTGGTGACTGCAAAGCTCATGAAACTGATGTGAGAAAAAACTAAGCACATAGAAGTGGTATAATTGAGAATAGGATTTTTAGTCTGACTATTACAAACTGTAGGATTTGTGATAGCAGTAATTTTAGGGAAAAAAAAAAAGAAAAAACCCATCTGTTTCAAATCCATATCTTCCTGCTTTAGTGAAAGCTGTACACGTACTCAAAGATATCCAGGGAATTCTCTAAAAGCCTGGAAATGTTTCTTATATTTTCAGGGTTGAGAAAAGTCCACTTCTGTCTGTCTTTAAAACAAGCTATTAGCGTCTCTGTCAGCCAAAGAGGGAGATTGGAGATGATCAGTACTGCATATTGTCTGCCACATTAGGAAAATGAAGTAGCCAGGAACGACATTTATAATACTTCACTGCATGGCAGGGCCATCTTACAAGACTAGCATCTTTATCTTTATTCAGGTTTTGAATCTCATAAAGACTACCTGGTTTTAGAAAAATTCTGGCTTTTCTGACATAAACATTGTGGATTTTCGAAGGTTTTTGATATTAGATAGTAGATGGGCATTTTACTTCATAATCTAATGACCAGGTTAGAGTTGGACTTGTCTGTAATAATGTGAGACTAAGAAGGACAGGATGACCTTGCTAACTAACAGCGTGTGAACAAATAGCTGGAGGACCTAGCTTTTCATTAGTTTGGTGTTTTAATACGTAGTCTCTCTCAGGTCAAGGATTCAGCAAAGTACCTTTGGAGGGTGCCAGAACATTGCAGGTGGATTCATCCATTAGTTTTAGTGGGATGAAACAAAGATAATTTTGTTCTTTTTAGGCTATGCTGTCAGTGAAACCAGAGCAAAACTTCCATTGATTTAAATACAAAACCAAGGTGATGCTTAAATGCTCCTGTGATGTGATTCCTGACTTGGATCATCAGTTTCTGCTCTTCCAAAAGACTACACAGTACTCTAATGGAAGTAGTATTTGCAGGTGACATGTGCAATTTAATCATTTTTTTCTGAAGGCCTAGGATTTAATTAAAATGAGGTAGCTAAAGATTTTTCCACTAAGTTTCAAAGTGTCTCTAGACCACTCTGTACTTTCACCACACATGCACATAAACTTAAATACTTGCTGCACTGCGGCAAATTAGGTATGGTATCATAGGCAGAATTAGCCAATGACACTATATTGAAGTGGCACTCCCTTATCCATATCCTCTTCCATATCCTTCAGCTGCTTTTAAGTACGCTTCTCAAGCAAAGGGCTATTACTATCTAAAACTTAATATTGCGTTTATATTTGGAAAATAAGTAATTTTCTTATCATTAATACTGGGTTTGCAAATGCTTCAATACTGCCCGAGCACTGCTCTTCATTGGGATGAGTGCTGTATTTCTCCATGGCCTGGTGTGTCACTGCTTCGTTGTAGAAGGATGGCCGTCGATCCTGAGAAGGTTTGCTGACAGGTGATTTCTCTGACACCTTGGAAGATGAGAAGTGACGTTCCATAGCCATTCTACACACCCACTCTTGGGTACATAAGCCTGATCTGACAGAGTTCCTGATACATTTGGTAGAATTATTTTGATGGGTGAGGAGTATCCACAAAGACAGTGTTCGTAATGAGGCCAGAACTGTGCGGTATGCTGATTAGCTGTTCTCCTTGAAGTTTCTCAGTGAGCCGTGCATACGTGAACACACACTACTTTTTTCCTCCCACGCACACAAGCTCTGCTTCAAGTTGCTTAAGTGAGTTGTGCCATCTATTAATGCTGTTGGCTTTTTTCTGCTGGGGGCTGACTACTGCAATCCTATCTGAAAAGTTTTCCACCAAACTTGGGGATCGTTTTCATTGAAACAATATCCAGTTTTGTCCCTCAAGCATGAGTGTCTTTCTACTCATGAATGTAAACAGCGAAGGCAAGCAGTAAATCCCTTTGAATAATGTGCCAGTACTCTTACATAACTGTCATTCCTAAGTAGAAAATGCTTATTTACCAATTAAAGCATCTTGGCAAGCATTTCGGGCATTTTAAATGAATTCTGCTGCTTCCAGAACATCCATTAGATAAAATCTGTTGGATTTGAATTGTTGACCCTTAACCTGGAAACCAGTTTTACAAGTGTCCTCCAGGAAACACATTGTGTGCTTAACTTCCCCTCTGAAAACTACAAAAAATTGTACACTGAAATACAAGGATGAAGGGCCAGAGACAAGACAAAATTAGACTTGGATGGGGGAAGAGAAACTACCTCACTGAATGTACTTGATAGGATAATTTCTTCTCAGCAATATACACTATGCGATTACAAATAAATGCATGACACAAGGAATTGTTTGACTTTTTTTTTTAATAGTAGACTATCACCATTGACTTGCAATGCTTAAAGAAGAACTGTGAAGTTGTGTCACTGATGAATGTAGGGTTACTACAAGAAGCTTCATGCAATTAGCTCATCCCAGAAAGGAAATAACAGCTTTTGTTGGTGAGGGCTTGGATCTTCCATGGAGCTGCAGGAATTTGGGTGGCTGGGAGAAGATCCTGTAGCTCCTTTCTCAGCAGCCTGCCAAAGAGGTCACTGTGGAAGTCTCTTACTCTAGGATTCCTACTGGTAGTGCTGGTTTTATTTTGTTTATTTTAATTATTTTATACCGGATAATTCAAGTGAGTAGTCAATATGTTGTTTTATCATCCTCTGCCTTGGGATGTCTGATTAAGCATGACTTGCTGTGATTGGGATTTTAAATACCAGCAGTCTTCCCAATTACCTCAATTACCTTTGCCCAAGGAATGATTGCTATTTCCAGGTACGCGTCCTGTTGTCCGCAGTTTCTCCCTCAGGTTTTTCTGTTACCATTCTTACATTAATAGCGCTTACCAAAGCATACTATCCCACGGTGCCTCCTGAGTATATTGCAGCACTGACACAGTTTCTGCTTGTGTTTTCTAACTTTTCTACTTCCAGTCCGTTTTAGGAATATTCAGAAGCTTAATTTTATTTAAGGCCTTCAAATCATAGAAATTGTGCATACCTACATAAAACACGTCCTACCCAAAAAACATTTTGTGTAATTTCTTCTCTGATTATATAAATCATCTGTAAACGCAAGTTGTATGAAAAAAAATATATATAATGCGAAAAAATATCACAAAATATTTATGGTAAAAGAAGTAGTGAAATGTGTTAAATTGCTTCTGTTCTTCAGTTCCCTGGTCCAGTAGCTCTCCTGGACATAACTTATTCTTTTTAAAATGAGGTAAATACAAAAAATCTTTTATAAATTTCAAATGTATGCCCTGTCATGCCATTTTGTAGGGAATGTTGCCTAAATTGTGTGGGACATACCTAAGTTTCTGTGCCAAGACTGTAGGAGTATTTGGCTTCTAGTGCCTAAATTCCCATTTCCTGAATCAGGACCTGGCCCTAAGAAATTAACCCAAGAGAAATTTTACTTGCACATGAAACTGTCAGCAGTATTTTTTGATTGCAGAGCAAAATTTTCTTCATATGTTTGAGCCTTAAATATGTAACTTGTATATATAGTCAGCTGAAATTATTGTATAGATTTTGAGAGCCATTTGCAGACCTTACATATGCTGAGAACACATGCAAGCTGTTGCGTAACAGTGAAACAATAAAAGCATAACCATTGCCTATTTTTCTCTTTCATTTATTGCTAACACTGATTTTTTTCTCCCTGAAAGAAATCCGCAATTAAATATTAATAGCAACTTACTGTTGGATAAACATCTGCAGATGTAAGCACTAGCCATTTAAGCTTGAATAAACACTCAGAGCAACAGAAGTATTAATAGTTCAAAAATACCAAGCAAGGGCATTGTGAGACTAATCTAGGAAACAATAACTGAATTTTCAGAAAGTGTATTTTTGAGGAAGTAATACAGTCTTTAGCTTTCTTTAGGAGTAAAAAAGAACATGTCTCCCTCTGCTGGTTTTCAGAGAAAAAATGATGTTTATAAAGACTAAAAAATCATATCTGAAATTTTGATACAAATTACCAGATGTTCCAGAATCAGGGCTTAAAACGTGTTGCCTTTAGATACATAGTAGTCACCTTGAGGACATTAGAACTGTCTTGATTAGCTGAAGATTGTAGTAGTTACTCCGTTTAAGCTAATAGTTTCTCAGTATATTTAACATTATTTCCTTATATGTATATCTTTAAGAATATATAACTTAAGATAAATTTAAACTGCTTACCCTTTCATCCAAACATCACTGAATCTTGTAGCTATCCTGAAGAGCAGCCTAATATTGGAGTCATAAATGTAGATGCATAATTTGCCTTTCCTGCATAGTCTGAGTTAGTGTACTTTATAATTCAAATTAAGCCTTTTACTTTGAAATATGAGTTTCTAAACTGCTCCACAAGTATAAGTCACAGGCCATAAGGTGTTTAAAAGCCACACACACAAGAATAGCTACAGCGTTGAGCATAGCTCGCCAGTTATGGTAACTGCACGGGGTTTCTTTGAATTGCGCTGGGACTGCGATGTTGAGGCTGGCTGCTCTGGGATGGGTGATCACACCTGGCCAAAACACAGCGCTGCCTGCCCTGCGAGCTGTGAGCCCCCGCAGTGCCGTTCCCCTAGACCGCTCCACAAGGCAGTGAGACACCCACGCGTGGTCTGTGCCAAGGAGAGTGTATCGGTAGGACGGGAATGTTGTGATGCAATCCCCACCCCAAAGAACAAATGTTTGGGAATTTCCATGGAACAGACGTGCTGCACAAAGTAGGTACCATGTTCTGGTACACGTCATGGTATCTGCAGAGGATTTTGTCCTTGGTATGGTATGCTGTCCATCTTACTGTCAGACGAAACACATTTGTGCTTTAATAATCCCTGTGCTTCTACTAACAATTTCTCATTCACAAAAAGGATACTCTTAACAATAGACACCAAGTTTATTCCTTCCAATTAGTTCAAGGCAAGTAGCAATTCCAGTAGTTAAATTAAGGCTTTCGTCTGTTGAATTTGGAGGGCTTACATAAATGCATTTTAGGCTGAAAAGAAAACGAAGGCAGTTTTTGTTTTTACAGTGATTTTCTTTGGTGGTTAGTTGGGTTTTTTTACTTCCCATGTGTTATCTCCACCAAAACAGATTTGTTATGCTTTGTTATATGTAGCTGTCATTTTGATCTGAGTATCCATCAAGCTTCCTTGTATCATGAGGTTTTTTTCACAAGGTATCTGCCAGCTGCAATTTGTCATATTTCCAGTTAATGCCAGTGTCAGTATAGTTACAGAAGTTGATTTGATTTTTGCATATGTTGTGTTGGAATGCTTTTGTGGAGTTTTGAGTATGAGGGTAGTGAGCACAGCGCTTACTTTCTCCAAACATTTGACCAAATACTCTCACGTTTATTCTGCCAGTAGTATACAATTTAAATTTTAATACAAGTGTTAATTAATAAAATTGCATGGATTTTTGCTGCTTGTCTATCTGCAACACACTTTCTTTGACAAGACATAGCTTTACCAAGTGTCTCCTGAAAACTCGCAGGGAAACTGGCATTTGATCGATGTGTCACACACAACGTATACAGGAGCAAGGTGGTGAGACTGCTGAGACGCAGACCTTGTGCCTTGCGTTTACATAGGCATATGAATAACTTCCTGTATAAGAAATACTTTAAAACTGACGTAATGTTTTCCTGTGGGAATGTGTAACTTGTAATTATCCATTCATAAGCAAGTCTGCAGGCTATGTCATTGTTCCCTTCACTGACTCAACGATCTAGGGGATAGTGTCATTTTACCTAGAAGCTGGGCTTCCCATGCCAAGCAGTTACCTCTACTGAAGCAGAACTGTTTTGGCTGCTAAGCTATGGAGAATGCTGCGTGGCATCTGATATACAAATGCTATTTCTAAAAGTGGCTGGTACTGCTTCTAGAGCGCACCTAGTAATTGGTATCTGTTTCATGTGGGTGTAGCTGAGAAACTATGAAAGCAGAGGCAAAAGTACTGGTGTTGGAGTTGCTCTTCAGTGTAATGGGTGAAGGCCAAGGAAGGAAAAGCGTATTCGGTTTGCAATCTTGTGTGATAAAAGCAAATTGGTACCTGTTTAATATTAAGTGGAATTTGGATTTTATGCAATCCTTTGTAACATAGGATATTTTGCAAAAATGAGATACTGCTAAAAAGGATGGGCTTAAATTATTAAAATAAATACAAAATAGCAGGCAAATTTTCTGACAAGAAGGAAATAATTTCCAAGGAAAGTTACGGGAGATTCTTACAGTTATCATGGTACTGCTAGATAGGCTTGATAGTAGTCTAAAATTCTGCACTAATCCGTAGAATGAACCAAGTCATCTTTCCTATCTCAACTTTTATGATTCATATTTGACCCGGTCATACTGTCATGTATTACATAACATGATGGGGTTTAGCCAATCAAATAGTCATGATCTTGTTGAAATTGTTGGCTGTGGTAGCCACCTTTTATTTAGGCTAAGCAGATTAATGCTCCTTTGATTAGTGATGGATGAAACAGAAGAATGGTCTGGGCACTAAACCCTGTGGCTGTTGAGTCGGAGGTGTAATCCAGAGCAGTTGAATGTGACCAGTGTGTGAGAGGAAAAGCAGCACAAACACTGTGGGAACTGTTTTGCACCAGGAGGTGCTGGTCCATTAGGATCCCAATGAGAAAGGCACTGTGCCTCTGTAAAGTACCATTTAAACTGCTGTTTATTAGAGCCAGCACTGTAAAGAAAGAGAGGATAGCATAGATAATTCTACACCCCTACAGATGCTAAGAACCCTCAGTTGTGCAGCATCGAATGGGTGCAGCATACTCTGCAGACCCCATTCATAGAAAAGGGTTTCCCATTTCAGTCATTATGGGATTTTCTTAAAAGAAAACAATTCTACCCATCATTGCTGCTGCCAAATGGAAAGGATGTTCACATGGGAACCTCTTGCTGCTCTTTTAGTTAAAGGCAGGGACACGCAGGTGGTGTAATCACCAGTACCAAGTGGGAGCTGCCTACAGACTCCTGTTAGTGACCCGCAAAGTTCATCTTGTGGCCAAGGGATACACACAGCGCACCACTGGCCTGAAGGCCAGGCTGCACAGGCAGCACAGCACGGCACAGATCTCCATCCAATTGTTGTGTGGGTCACCAGCTCCTCCATGTACAGTGGTCTGGCCAGGATCGCTACAGGAGCCCAACAGAAGACATGACTCCCAGGATAAAAAATCTAAAATGCTATCCAGAAGGAAGGTGTATTTGGACAGACAGTCTGGAAAGAAACCTGGTCCTCGAGAGCAAAGTAGCTGTCTCCTACTGCTGCTCCTCCGTTCTGTGTTCAAAATTGGAGAATTGGCTTATTGATTATAAATACTGGAATGGCTTTGGAAAGCATCAATTTCTCCTCTTAATAACTGACAACCTGAAAAATTTTTGATAGCTTAGATCACAAGGGTAGTAAGAACCCTGGTAACTTTTTCAATCTGTGTAATTAAGAGAGTCACGCCTATGATGCTTCCACAGGAACACATTTTGTGTCAGCCTTCCAAGTCTCCGTTTTGCTCTTGTCGAAGTCACCTGCAAGGGCTTTCATTGACCTTAATGGTGCTAGATCAAGATTTATCCTATAGAAAATGCTTAGATGCTAAAATGGTGGGTTTTATATATAATCACATAGAAAATATCACTGCCAGCGATGTATTTATGACTTATTTTCATTAATTCATTTATAGTGGAGCTTCTGTACTGATACTTTCATGTGTCTTCTATGCTTTGTTAAGCATTTTGTATTTTTTGGAACTTCAGTACGTTAAAAGGGCTGAATAAAATACCAATAGGCATAAACTGAATTATTTCATTATTTTAAGTAGTAGCCCCTGAATGCATGGAATATAAAATTACTCTCTCTGAAATTCCTTTGCATCTACATTAAGAATTGTATTGTTGCTTTTAAATGGCCATTACAACTTTTAATTTGGTCTTATGAAAGGCCAATTGTCTAAACCTTGTGTAGAATCCCACACGCAATACTTTTGAGCATACTCAAAGCGTTCTATTCTTTCGAAGCTATTGTGAAGGTCAAACCCAAGTACTGTTTTTGAAACGGGTTGGTACGTCAGGAAGGCTGGAGTTGACGACAGGGATGGGCCGGGCCCAGCGAGGTAGTTTCCGAAGTTAAATTGCGCAAAATTCCGTTTAGTGGAACACGTTGTTCTGAGCCCCGGGAGGAGCCAAGGGGCCAGTGCCGGCAGCCTGTCCCTCTCCAAGGCAGCCCCAGCACCCTGGCTTCGCCCGCGTCGCGCTCGGCCGCTCCCGCCGCGCTGCGCGCTCTGCTCCGGCGGGCGCGGGCAGCGCCCCCCCCTCCCCCCGCGGCCGCGGCAGACGAAGCGCATTGTCCCCGCGGCTCGGCTCCCGCCTCCCGGACGGACGTTTTCAGTGCGTTGTGCAAGTTCCCATTCGCGCCGAGCGTCCTTAGGAAGATCGGGCGATAAGGGGAGGAAATGACGGAGAGTCACCTCGGGGCCACCC
>VZSC01007240.1:373246-385688 GCA_013398225.1 Steatornis caripensis
CTGCCGGCTGGGCCTGGGCGCGGCTCCAGGCCCGGGGGCGGCCCGTGCTCCCCGCGTTGCCAGAGCGGCACCTGCGAAAGGCGGCTGGGCGGGCGGGGAGGCCGGGGTCGGCGCTGCCCGCGCGGGTCGCTCACCCCGCTTCGTGCTTGCCCGGGCTTCTGCGAGCCGGGAGGCGGCGAAGGGGCTGTCTGCGGGAGGCGCTTCATCGGCTGTCTGCGGTATCTGAAGAGCCGGAGCGGTGCGGCTTCTCACACGGAACGGTGGCTCCCAGGCGTCTCGAGGAGCCGGTTGCGCCTCGTAGCTCTCCGGGTTTCGAGGTGCCTTTTGTACCTGTGGGTGAAGTCTCCGCGTGGCAGGTAGCTGTCACCTGGGCTGAGCTTGGGAGGGCGTTAGGGAGGCTCTAGGGGGGCTCCAGAGACCCGCCGGGTTCGCGTTCCCTTTTTATTAGTCTCCTTGTTGGCTTTTTGAGTGTGTTAAGTAACCTCGGGTTGGTGCGTTACTGCGGTTCCAGAGAAGTTGACGGTTTACAAAGCTGATCCTTAACGAGCTCTGCTGTTTCCTCCAGGAGCTTTTCAGATATTAGTAGCGATACATGGAAGCGTGTAACTGGCTTTCTGTTCACAGCTTGATTAAGTTCGTTATTCTGCAGCAGTGCAGTAAGAAAAGGTATACTGGCACCTTTGTTAGCACAAGTAACCGCCTGGTAACAGCTATGCTGCTTTGGGGGAAAGAGAATATTGTAGTAAGATGCACTCAGAAGAGCTTGGAAGAAAGGAAACATTCTGCTACTCTTCCTCGTCGTTATATTACTTATTGCAAATGTGGTCCTTAAGCTGATTTGGGGTAGGGGAGAGAGGTTTTAAATAACCTTGCAGTTCCAAAGTTCTTTTCAGTCCTGAAGGGAACTGAAAATTCAAGTAAGTGTCATGTTTGTAAAAGATGTTGTGCAATACCTGCTTAGAATATAAACTGTGTTTAGGAGTAGTAGTGATGAATGATTTTTGAAGAATCCAAAGGGGAAGCAGAAATGGGGCAGGGGGACTTATTGTTGTGATTAAGGACTCAAACTGTAAAGGTTCATCAGTACAGATGATCAATATATATAAAGGCAAATTGATGATTTAGTTGTTTTTACCTTTTTTGAGTAGTTCTCTGTGTAGCAACACAGAAAATTGAATGCCTTAAGTGGGAGATGATGCATTTCAAAATGTCGAGTAACAAAAATGTTTTCAGAACTTGTGTTCCTCTGTCTCTTACTTCTCAAACTAAGTTAGCTTGAAACTGCTGACATTTCTTATCCAGTGCTGCTATTATGTCTGCTGTCTAACTGAAGAAACTCAAATTGAAACATTGCTTAACAAATAAAAATGCTGAGGTGATGTTTTGCCGTTTTTTGTCTTCTTAGGTTTTGATGTGGGACCAAAACCAGACCAGTATAGGGCTATCTAGAAAAATGAATGCTAGATTTGAATTGGTTTAGAGCAGGATTGCATGTTGTTTGTCTTTAAACTCTTGAACAATCTTAAGGCTGTCTTATGGAAGCTTTGAAAATTGCAATAAATTAACGTTGACAGGTAGGACAGTATAAGCATAATGCTAACATGACTAGAAATCATCAAATACAGTATGTGTTTTAAGGTCAGCCTTCATGGCATTCAGATAATGATCTTCCATTTTTTATTTTAGAAGTATTGCCTTTTAATGTCCGAGGTTAGTGCAGAAATTATTGTGGTATTTATTTGTTCTTAGAATAGTACAACAACCTTAAAAATGAGAGAGTATAACCCAAATGTAAATTGTTTGCTTTGTGGAAGTGTAACTGTAAACATATTCTTCTATTTTAAGTAGAAGATGTGGATGTGTAATTACTTACCAGAACCAGAGTTCAGTTTTTATCAGCAGTGGTCAATAACATCAGTCATCTAATACAGCATTCATCTCCTCTGTACACAACAAGGTTGCTGTGATGTCAGTTTTTGCAGAAGAATGCAGAAGTTACTTCCAGACTGGACAAGTAAGTGAAGGAGGAAATGTTTCAAAACATGCTGGTAATGATAAACCTCAATCTTTTAAAGATTTAGAATAAAATATTTTCCTCAAATCTCACATTTAAAAAAGTTATGAGGAATACTAACTTTGATCTATACCTTAATAGAAATGCAACCCGAGATTATTTACTTAGAGTAAGTTGGGTTTGTTCCAAGTGGTAGTCACTTCAGAGTGCTTTCATTGAAGAAATTGAAGTAGAGAGAGAAGGTATGTCTGCATGTTTCATGTAACTTGCAATTTTCAGATGTGTGGCATTAAAGTTATAAACAAAACATCACTTACAAAAACCAACCGTAATTGAAAACTTGCAGTACGTGGTGTGTAAGAGTCTTGTGGTATTTGTGTTGAGAGTGTGTCACTAGCTCAGATCTAGAGGTTGGTTACTGTATGATGACCTGGATGAAATAATTTGGTCCATATAGAGTTGTAGCTCGTAGGTTTCAATATTGTAGTTGATATTAGTATCTGTACACATGGAGAACAGGTCATCGGTAACTGGTATGGTCTACTTAGATTGTAGTCACAGCAGAAAAGCAGAGGGTGGTGACAGTGCCGAGTTGTAAGGTGAGTGCTGAAAGTTTACATGAGTTCATGCAGCTAAACAAATTCCTGGAGGAAAAAAAATCCACCAGGGTGTAGTATTAGTGTTATATCTCAGTATTAGAGACGTTACCTGAGGATTTAGGAAGTCCTTGAGTGGCAAGTTAGTGGACACTAGAGGAGTGTTTTGAGCAAGTGTCATGACATGCTTGCCTTGGTTTAGCTTTTTGCCGTTTGCGTTTCTGAAGCCACTCTTAGAGACAAGTTAAGGAGGTGAACATTTGGTCTAACTGAGTATAGCCAGCCTGTTCAGCTTTCTACCAGACTAGTGTTTAAAAAAATAAAAAAAGTAATCATTGAATCAATAAATCTAATAAGCATGCAATATTTTCTAATGTATAAAGCAAAACAGTGCGTTTGTGCTGTCAATTAATAACCAACAATTCTGCTTAATACTTTCATAAGTTCTAGGTTTGTGACTGAGAGGCATCTGCTGGTTATAACTGAAACTGTGCAAGTTTCCTGCCTGAGGGGAAACTCATCTGCTGAAGCAAGTGGGAGAAATAATTTGGCTGCTGCAGCAGAATTGCATTTGGTTAGACTGGTAGGTTGATACTAATACAGTGATACAGAGTTGAATCTGGGACAGAGCTGTGGTGAAGTGTTTTTTTTTCCCTGCGCCACTAATGTTTTTGATTATGTTTTGTCGGAGGTGTATACTGTGCACTGCTGCATAGGGAATAGTATAGGGTCTTTGTGGGGGAGGGTTGTTTTCATCTCCCTGTGTTAATAGCCACTGCATCGTGAACTTCCTGCATTTTGCTGCGTTTTGAATGCTTTGTGATATTAGGAGGATATTTGCAGGGTTTACTTCAGGCATATAACTTAAGAAAATTTGAGTTTTTACCATAGTCCTCTGTCCATGCTGTAGAATGTTATAAAACTATATGGAAGGTGTTTGGGCATCTCTATTTGGGTAATGACAGCAGATAGTACAAATGTTTCTTTCCTCTCTTTTCTGCCCTCCCCACCCTCTAAACACTTTCTATGTTTTTGATTGAATTGGATGTGTAGTTTAAAATGTTGCCTACCTTATGCTTAGTATCACTGTTACTGGGATTGGCAGAAGTACTAGCAGAGATAGATGCTCCAGGTAGTTTGTCACGCTCTACTGTGATCAGGCCTGTACTGTGTGAATAACTAAAAGTTCGTCTGCAATATTGCACCTGGATAAAGCCCTGAGCACCTTTGTCACCTTCTCATAGCTGACCCTGCTTTGAGCAGGTAATGGAGCTAGAGACCCCCTGAGGCCCCTTCCAGTTTTGATTGTTCCATGAAAGCGGTGTTCCAGAGTAAAATTATTTTGCAAATCATGGGTTACTGCGCAAATTATTCAGCTGGGGAATCAAAATATTTGGGACAATGGAATTAATTTAAAAAAAACCCTAAATCTTAAAACAGTAGCTAATGTTGATTCTATCTGGAATATTTTGTATTGGCTGTGTGTCTTCAAATGCCCTTTCAAAAGACGAATTGGTGGAAAAGAGTGTGAATAATAAGGGTGACGTGGAGAAAAGTGCAACTTTAGAGATGGCTGAAAAGCAAGAGAACTAGTAAAAAGTTTTTAAAAGCAAATTTCTGAAACAGAAGGAGTGGATATCAAAGCATTATTCTGTAAGCAAGTACTGCAACACAACTAAAATTCTTAGCCTTTGTCAAACAATGCTGGTAATAGGCTTGGCTGTAAGGCATGGAAAAAAAAATCTCGGCCAGATGCATCAGAATGAAACAGCCTGGGATGCCATCAGTTTCATTATTGCTTTTTCTGGTATCTAAGTCCAGAAAATACTGGGCAGGAACAGAATTGCAAGTATGCTGTTAGAGAGCTGTGAACAAAATAGGGAGAAATACGGAGATGCAAATGTTGGTGAGTAGTTCTACAGCTGATGAAACCGATGTCAAGTTTCCTGTTGATTTGTGTCTTCAGCTGATTGGCTTTAAGGACTTATTGCCATGATTCAAGCATTTATAAAGATTATACCGGTAATAAATCTGTGGTGTCCAATAATATGAGCTCATCCTATTGTTTTCTTCTAGCTGTAACACTCGGTGTTCTTGACAGTGTTGGATTACTTGTTTTTATGAAACTTATATGGAATTTAATTATCTTTAAGACTCCTATCTCTTCAACAGAATTAAATGAAATGGTGATTGGGTTCAAAATTTGCTAGGAGTAGTGTAACAGCACAAATATGCTGAAGAAGCTTGCAAACATACTGTACCAAATCTGCATGTATCCACATCTACTGGTGGAGTGGGTTGCAGTGGCTAATGGTGCAAACCAGTGGTTCAAGAAGGAGAATACTTTGTGGCAATGAAAAACATATGATCTGTAGGTAGCTGTAGCTGCCTACACTAAGATTTTGATGAAACATCATGATGAATGCTTCCACTCTTTGTCTCTCTTGGAATATTGATCAAAACTATCAAGATTCTACATTTGCAATGTATGCTGTATCTAGGAACAGTATCTTGCATGGTGTCGTGGATGAAAATTGATTTAAGTAGAAGAGTTCATAAGTGTTTTTATAAGCACTGAAACAGCCAAGGCTGGATTTTTCAAGGGATTTCTTGGCGGTATTGAAAGACCTTGAAGCATTCCTGGAGGCTTCCTGTTCTGCTACTGGAAACACCCTATTCTTACCTAGCTTTCGAGATCAGAGGTTCTGTGATGAAATTGTACTTTTTAGATGTAAATGAATTTTCAAAATCAGAGATGCAGTTGCTGGTCTCAGTACAGCTGCCTAGGTATTGACGAGCTGAATGATTTGAGCAAAACAGAAATGAGAGCTTGTTCAGAGTTTGTGCTCAATTAAAAATTGCACCTGTACTGAGGGTACTGAAATTATATCTGAAGACTTTGTAGATATGACCCGAAACTAAATGGATTCAATCTTTTGGTTAACTGCGTTAGTCTCATCTGTAAGGGAGCGCTTCCTAATTTTGCTAAGATGACTGGATTAAAGAAGCTACTGAGTTTTTAGTGGAAAGACAGCGCTGTAGATCTATATACCTGAAACAGTAGCCTTTCAGGCTTATGTACACCTTATTGAAAAACATATAATTTAAACCTAACAGTATTTTAAAAAAATATTTGATTGACTCATGAGTTCTTGAAGTATCTGTTCAATTGTTTCTTGATTTGTAGCAATCTGAATGCATTGTGCAGCAAAGACTTTTGAGCATCAAAGTCCTGTTTTTTTCTTGCTAAGGAGTTCTCCTGCTGTGGCAAATGTCTTGCTATGAATTCCTTTCCAGATGATTAGTACTTTCCATAGTATATTACTGCTGTCTTATTTTGCTAATTTTGCTGTTATCCTGTAAAACTGCTACAGTCTCTGGTATGCAGGCAGGATTTGTTAGTTCTTAAGTTAGCTATCATCAGTGTTAGGCAAATGCCTCAAATATTCTTTTAAATTAATGGCCAAATAACCACAGAGTTATTGTGAAAATTGCACTTGTTTTGAGGAAGCTCTGGCTACTGTATGTCAGGGCATTACTTTATAAGGAACGCAGAAAATGGTCTGACTTGTTATTGTTACTTCTGTATTTAGTGCTTGGACTCGAGGGAATTTATATGCCCTGATCTGTGATAACTATAAAGTATTTCTTAAGAGTGAATTACCAAATAATATGTTCTGTGCTTGTTTAGAACTAGAACAGTTTATAAATAGAATTTTAAAAGTCCTGGGTTTGCATTTTTTCAAATGTTGTGCAACTTATCTTAAATAGAGCAGGATGTTAACGTATACATGAGCAGATGGTGAGATTACCTTTGCTTAAGGTAACAGGATTTATCTCTAAAAAAGTCATCCCTTGTTCATTAAGATAGCAAATTAGCTTAGATTTTGGGAGTCTTTGTCCTGGTAGAGGGTAAAATCCTGTATTGATTCTCCTGAAGTGTCTCACCAGAAGCCTGTAAATTCCTATCTAGAAAAGAATTTCTTCCTAGTTCAATTTTATGTATTTGCTAGAGTAGTGCATATGTAAATATATTTTGTTCTTATGTAAGCCTCTGTAAGTGAAAATCTGGTTTGAAATTGATTTCCATTCCATGTAGAGGCGTTGATCTGAAGGAGATGGTCAGACATCTTGCTGTTTCATGGTTCTTGATTATTAATAAAGTTTTGTTGCTGCATTTTTCTAAAGAGCATTTTATTCCTTTGAAATAATGAATAATGAGCATTACTCAATTAAATAAAATTACATAGCAGTAATAGGTACTTGACTGAGCAAATTAACTTAATGCTTTTATTCAAAATAGCCACCAAGGAAGCATTGCTCTTAGGGAAACTCTTCTAGACTGGAGCCAGAGAAAGAGGTCTGCATACTCATGTCTGACCACATCTGGTCAAATACTTAAAATACTGTTTAAAGTTAACTAAGTCTCACTGCACGAGAAGGGTTACCTTTTGTCAAGGCTGTGGATAAATCAGGTAGTTGAGATTTTTAGACCCGCTTTTAAATGAAGCGGGCAGTATAGGTGAGTTACTGCTAGGGCAGTGTAAATATGGTGACTTTGTATAAAGTATGAATGTGTCCGTTTAATTTCAAATTTAGGGGAGAAATAAGTGGTGTAGGAGATGGTTTTATCACTTTCAATTTTTTTGTTATCCATTCAGTTTTCCTTTTTTTTTAAAAAAAAAAGGCACTTGACCCATTCTTTAAGCATTTGGAAAGAGAGTTGTGCTCTTGAAGGTGAACAGATTGACAGTTGAAAACTGATTGTTACTGTTAGTTAAAACAGTGTGCAGCAGTTGAGATGAGAACAATCCTGACTCTTCTATGGCTTCCGATGCAACAACTGGAAGTCAAACTTCTTGTAAATTCCTATGGTATGATCAGTAATGGTTGAGTTAACTGTTTTTCCTGTTTCTGGGATTTGAATTGAACCATGTTCTTCCGAGTGTTTGAGGAGTTCCCTGTTGATAGACGGTCCAAATGGAATTTAGTCTTGTCTTTGTAAATGTTGGAAAAGTTTAAATTGTGCTTGCTCACTGCCTTTGAACTTAGATGTCTACAAAATCAGAAGTTCAAAGTGAAGCTAAACTTATGTGAAAATGTTAATGGATGCAGTGTAATTAGTATTTAAAACAAGGTCTATCTTTATTTTAATCATGCTTGTGCCTAGGGATTTTTTTCTTCTGATGTTTTATCATGTGAATTTATTGCGTAAAACTGGCATGCAGGATAAAGTTTTGCTAAAACTATTGGAATCTTATCAGACTTTTAAAATCAGTTTTTAACCAAACTGTTTGAAAACTGCAGTCTGCTCATGAAATTTGACAGAAATTTATACACTGATTTGGTTTTAGAAGTTTTCGAAGGGCAGGACTTAAATACAGCGATCAAGTTAAGTGTGCGTCTGCTGATGAAACTGTCTTGTAAAAATAAAATTAAACTTTTCAGATAACCACTACTAATAATATTCTTTTGTCTTCAATACTAGAAGTCATTGAATTTGTCAGTGCAAGTGTGCCATCGTACACTGACGAAAATGCGGCACTAATGTGAAATTGTAAAATAAAGAAGCAATTATTGTGTGATTGGGATTCTCTAGATGTTACGAATGAATGTGCTGCAGTAGCTGTGCACCATCTTTCTGAGTGCTAAGGAATGTGTGTTTATCTGCAGTTGTGTCTTTATGGAACAGTGACTCCTTGTGAGTAGGAGACTGCTTGGCAAGGATGGAGATCAAAGCTGACAATTTTAGCAGAAAAATAAGGCTTCCTACTTTAAGGAGGCAGAGTTGTTATATATAGTGACTTTGAAGGCTATGTAATCGTAATGTTTTTTCCTTAAGAAAAATCACTTGCTGCTGTAATTATCAAGTAGCGCCAGAATGCATTGATAATCTTCAAAGTTGTAGCCCAAACAGTTCTAAATAGTCTCAGAAAGTATGATCCTGTTTTAGTTTTTTGAAAAAAAAAATCAGGAAAAAATCCTGCCACTATTTAGAATGCTTAGGCAACAGCAAGACTGTGAAAACTGCACTTACGTCATGCTACTTCTTGGAAAAGCCAAGTAGGAATTATTGAGAGGACTTAATAAGTCAAGGTGTTCTTGCATCTGAAAATTTGACATAATAATTTTAACCAGCTGTAAGTTAATAAAGAGATTAAAGCCTGCTTAGCTATCTAGGCAGTCTGAGCAGTTGGTGTGAAGTACATCAGGCTTCTCGCTGGGATGTTATCTGTGGCTAGTAGGCTTAGATCATCTGCAATGTTCAGTACATCTTTAGGAGAAGGTTTAGAATGACTGTCTGCTAACAGGAGGATAGTAAATAACTGAATGGCACTGAAGGCCACAGCTGTGCTGTAAATGGGACCAGGGACATGCAGTGTCTTTAAAGGAACCCAGCAAAAAACTTTGGGTTTTTTTTAATCAATTCACCAACAGAGTTCAACACTCAACTGTGCAAATAGGCAGTAGATAGGACAAGACTTCTTTCTAACAGCGATAGTTGTGGCTTGAATGAATGTCAAACTTTGCAGCTTAATGTATTGTATGGAAGAGGTTCTGGTGTCTGCTATTTACTATAGACTTCATCTGTGGTGAATATCATCATCTTGTGGAATGGATATATACCTCCAAAACTTCTCCTTAAGACTTTATTGCCTAGGATTTTAGTTGTGTGGTTTCCAGGATTTTGTAACTTTGCTAGTCTGTCACTGGTTCAGTCTGTCTGAAGATACTGTCTTTCATTTAAATTTTGGCATGGTACCTGTAACATCAGTTCTGGTTTAATCTTGCTTTGTGAAGTGTTTCACCTGAATTTGTTTTCAGACTTAGCTGAAATGCATAGAACCTCTTATAAGTATGCCTGCCCTTCACTATATAAGCCACTGAAATGAAGTAGATAAAGCAAAAGCTTTGCCAGAGTCTTAAAGAATTTAAAGAATCTGTTAGAAATCTGTTAAGAATCATGCTGTCTATGTGGCGAGTCCGCAGAAGTACAGTTAGTTTGTTCAAAGCATGTATCTCTGGTCTAATTCAAGGAGAAAAAAACCCCTGTCTAATGAGTGTGAATAGCAGGGGAACATAAAGACAGATTTTTGTGTTATCTACATTATTTGCTGCAGAGAACTCTTTTGATTTGTTGATTGTTGCGTGACTTCAGCCCGTGATGATTTACATCTAAAGGGCTCATCTAGTTCAGTGAAACTGTGTTTTAATGCAGATTGCTGGTTATGTAACTGTCCTAGCAGAAACTCATTATTGTGATTTTTATCTTGCTACTTGATATGTATACTAGCTGTTGCTGGAAGACATCTTATCTCCTGGACTCGACTGTAACCTGTCTGTCTGTAAAAGCTGTAGAATAAAGTGGAAATAATATTGAAAAATAACATAGCTGTTGTGGTAATGTCTTGTAAGATTATTTTAGTAAAGAGGCATAGGTATCATGGTGAATATGGGAAGTTGTATAATAGTACTGAGCACAAGATTGAAATTGGAGAAATGTAAGATGTCATTTCCTTAGTGGTGGCCTTAAGCAAAAGTGAACTTTTGGAGTTTCTTCGCTTACATAGTGAATGACACTTCCTTTAAGGGGCCGTTAAAAGGATTACTTAATGAGCAGCTGTACTTAAATGGCTTATTTCGCTTGTCCAAGAAATGGCATTTTATAAGCGTTATTTCTCTTGTTAAGAGAATGGTGAGATTTTGCAAAGGAAGGGAGATCATTCAGCATCATTATGACCATCATAATCATGGTACAATGGTTTGATAGGTCTGTTGTTTTTTTTAATATATTGAAGTAAACTGGAAGTCCTCTTGATAATGTGCTTTATCAATGCTAGATATTTGTATAGTCTTTAGAACGATTTCTACTTCTGAGACTGAGCCTGTCTAAGTATTCAGAATTGCTCAAATCTGAAAACAGTAAGTTACCTGAATGTCGCTTTTCTGTGGCTTAGGTTTAGTGGTGCAAAAAGAAACAGAATATTTACTTTACCTACTGGTAAGTACTAGTAAGGAAAATAAATGGCTCTCACATAATTCAAAGGCTGTGAATTTAATTGTGTGGCTTCTCTTTTTAGGTTTGACTCAAAAAAAAAAATCAGTCTCTTTAAAATTTTGTCTCTTGGGTTTCTGAAGGACATGTGGAAACCTTGTCAGTTGGTGATGTATGACTTAGTCATTCTCCACGTATGATTTCTTTTATGTGTTCCTAATGTTTCTTTTCCTTTTCAGATCTGCTAAATCTATTCTGAAGCCAAGGATAGACAACCAGGACAAGGGAAGTGTTGCTTCTTTAAATGGACATCTGCTCTTGCGGTATGGCCCAGATATCCAGTAGCAATGGATTTAAACAGCGGTCCTCACCTTCTTTGGCAGCTGCCAGGTCAAAAGACGTGGACAAAGAGGAGGCGTTGCAGATGGAAGCCGAGGCATTAGCTAAGATGCAGAAAGAGAGAGGTGTAGCTGTTAATAAACAAAGTTTTCATTCTTTGAGCAGCACCAGACAAAAAGCACAGACTTATAACAAACAGGACCATGATCTCATGGTGTTTCCAGAGAGTGATGCCAAGAGCATGGAAGATAAACTAAGTACCATTGACATAGAGAAGCTTACTCATGCTGAACTAGAGAAACTGCTGCTGGATGACAGTTTTGAATCTTGTAAAGTACCTATGTTACCAGTGAGTCCTATTTTGAGCCCATCTGTGTCTTCACAATTTTATCTTGGGCCTACGGGTCAGAGAAGACAGTGGATGCCTGGAATACCAACACCTGTGACCTGCACTTTACCTCCTGTTTACCCCTCAGCTTCTTACACAAAACAGACTGGTGTATTTCAAAATGGATTCCATCCAAATATGTCCTCCTATCAGTCTAGAGAACCCATTTATCTTGGTCTTCCAAGACAGTCGCAATACATTTCGTACCCATTGGCAGCTACCACACCTTTCCATCCACAAGGAAGCCTACCTATATATCCTCCAGTACTTACACCAGAAATGGCAAAAGTATTTGACAAAATTGCAAGCACCTCAGAATTTCTGAAAAATGGGAAGTCAAGCACAGACTTAGAAATGACAGCTATCAAGTCTGCCGTTTCTAACCTACCAGCCTCAGAAAGCTGCAGGGATGTTAGTAAATTTGATTGGTTGGACTTGGATCCCCTAAGTAAACCAAAAGTGGATAGTGTGGAGACTTTAAGTAAGGCAGAGAATGATGGAGAGAGGGCTTCAAGTGTGACTGCTGAAGACCCATGGGATGCTGTCCTGTTAGAAGAAAAGCTGTTAGTAACTTGTCATCTGGAAAGAAAAGTTAATGGGAAATCTTCTGGAGCAACAGTTACAAGAAGCCAGTCCTTAAACATGCGAACAACTCAACTTGCAAAGTTACAGGGCCAAATGTCGCAGGTATGTAAATCAGTGTTCTTAAATTGCAGTATAATAGTAAAGGTTAATCACAGTATTTAAAGACACTTTAAGGTCTGGATTTTTGTTAATTATTGCGTGAATTGAGCAGGGTCCAAATAATGTGATGTTACTGGCATACATTGGTAGTATTGATATTCAGAAAGTTAAACATGACTGCTGAACTAAATCCCAAAGTGACTCTCACTGTGTTCAGTCTTTCCACGTTTACTGAGGAAATTGCTGGGTTTTAACACATTACAAAAAGAAATGAAAGTAATCTTTAGAATGATTAAGTATTCATCAGCGACTTGGATGAAGGGACAGAGCGTACCCTCAGCAAGTTTGCTGATGATGCAAAGCTGGGGGGAGCGGCTGACTCACCGGAAGGCTGTGCTGCCATTCAGCGTGACCTGGACAGGCTG
>VZSC01007240.1:394952-438204 GCA_013398225.1 Steatornis caripensis
ACAGCAGCTTGTCAAAACAGAAACGTTTATGAAATGAAAATCAAACTCCACAAAACCAGTGAGAAGTCATATACCTGTGAAACTTACTGATGAACAACATTAAGACAAAGCTCACATAAAACAGACTTGTTGCAAGTTTCTAGTTAAATCTAATTGTTGCCCTTTCTTTCAAGACCCAGTGCTTAAAATGCTGATGGACTTTTGACTGGACAGCTATTGCTAAAGGGATTCTTTCCCTCTCGCCCCCCCTTCATGCTATTGTCAGAAATCAAGATGATTAAATAGATGACCATTATAGATGATTTCTGTTCTCCTGTAATACTACTTTAGTGTCGACAGGTTAAGGTTACATTGTTTTATCTGTGTTAAATAGCTGATGAAAAAAAGCAGCTATTGAAGTACTGTATGTTCATTACTAGGTGAATGTTTTGTACTGTTTCTGTCCTGAAGAAAGACCTTTCCCTTAACTTAGGCCTCTTTCTCAACTTCCCCAGCTTGGAATAACTGTCTTCCTCATAGTATCTAAGTTCAGATTAGACTTCCAAAAATTAAAACACGTAAAGAGTTTTGTACATAAAACAAATTACCCCTTTTAAAAACTCATTTTTAGCAAATGCCATGGATTAGCTTTTTGTAAAACTGTTTAGAGCTTAGCTTCTACAGAAGCTGGGTATGTTCTGTAAGCATTGACCTATTAAATATTTTAAGCTATATGGAAAGCCTGCCTAATTATAAGCTTTTTCCCCTGTAACTACTACTTGTATAATTATTGTGGGCAGTGTTCTGTTGAGAGTAGAAAAATTAAATTGTATTTTGTACATACAGTTTAGGTAAAGAGCAAAAAGTAGTCTTTACTGTTCTGGCTTGTGGTTATTACCATGTTATTTTGCTTTAGTCTTAAACTTATCCGTTGCTATATTTCATAAACCTTCTCTGCTTTCAGATTGAGGACCAAGTTTCCTTATGCTAATCAGCAAACAAATCCAGGCTTTGTGCTGAGTCCAGTCATGCTGCAAAGAAATATAAGTGGGGAGAGTGCCAGTGTCAAGGTTTCTATAGAAATCGAAGAATTCCAGCAACCAGTAACTTTTACGTGTGATGGTATGTTTCTGCTTTTTAAATTGTAGTTTGCTTGTAAAACTTAGAATGGTGGGTTAAGACTGTACGCTCAGTCTAGGCCAATGGCTCAGTTTTTGTAATCCCTGGGTCTCAGGTGTGTGGGTTGCTTGTGGGGAATGTGGAAAAGGTAACTGAAGGAAGAACCTAATTCTGGGTCAGTGCCTTCATCAGAAAATATTTAGAAGCTGACAAAGCGCAAGAATTTTTTAAAAAGGAGAGCCAAGCAAACCAGAAGGACTATTCTATCCACGACTAGGAATTTTAAAACAGTTCTTCAAGAGTTTGACCTACTTGTGATGGTAATTGAGGAGATGACAACACCAGGACTGAGATTCTTATTTTTTAATTTTTTATTTCAACACTCTAACGTGTTTAAATAAACTCTTGCAGGCTATCTAAAAACTCAGACAAATTGCTTTCAGGAAATAAGAAGAAACACTGAAATTATCTATTACTTAAGGTCAATATATGCTTATGAACACAAACGCTAAAATGGTACTGTTGCGATGTGCCACAACTGTCTGGCTCAGTTTTGTGGGTAACTAGGAGTATTACTTCAGGTTGGAACTTTTAGGTTTGCCTTGGTTTTGTGCATGAATTCATATTCTTTGTGCAGTCAACACTGCACAGCATGTTTGTTTTAAAGGCTGTAACTCTGGATGCTATCAACTTCTGGCAGTTCTTGGTGATAAAATAACTGGTAATGAATTACCTCAGGAGCAACTTAGTTTTTAGCGTCTATGCTACTGTAGTCTCTTAGCCCTTGTGAAGGTTCCCATTGCCAGGCCGTGTCACCTGGTAGTGGATCTATGCCGTGGTGTTTTATCGTTTGGTTCTCTATCTCCAACAGTGGGATGCTTTAGAGTTGGTTGTTCTCAAAAGATGTGAAGTTGCTCTACTACTCACTTAAACTAGCTGCTGTATTGGAAAACAAGCTCTCAATGCATAAGTATTTTCATTTTATATTAATCTGCTGGGTCTTATAGTTATTCTGCTGTGACGTAATACTCCTTTGTTAAGAAATGAGGTGGACTGTAAGTGTAGCCCAAGAAGGGTTTCTGCTCTTCATCCTTGGGGTTATACTTTCCTAATATTATAGGCTTAATCCTTTCCTACAAAGACTTTGGTAGCGTAACTAAAATGTTATGGCTTCAGCCCTTTATTTCTAGAAATTTTGTGAATACCTTGGAATGTGTTTTACATTCTAGCCTCACATATGTTATTCTTTGTGCTTTCTGCTCTCTTCCTTTTTCTGATGCTGAAATTAATCACAGTTAAACTACTTGTCTTCCATAGCTGGTGAAATATAGGTATGCATAGCTCATACATGACTAGTAATAGGCATAAAGTTATTCTCTTTCTTCTGTTCTTGGTCAAATTGTTGCACACCTTAGCATCCTAATGCTAGGACTACTTTAGTATGACTTTCAGTCCTGCACAGAAGGAACTGCAGCCTTTCAGTGTTCTGACAACTCAATGTATAGAAAGGACCCAGGAGGGAAACAGATGAACTTTAGAATTTATTTGGGTATACCCATTCATTTTGCATTCGTTTGTTAGGCTTTACGTGGAAGTGCAGGTCTACCTGAGCAATCGTTGCATGTCAGCAAGAAAAGGTAATGTCTTTCAATAAGACAGAGGGCGGAGAAAAAGGTGGTAACGTTATCTTTGCATTATTCCACTGGGCTTCGTGAGACTGGCAGGCATTCACCAATGCAGCCTGTGACTATAGCCCATTAACTGTTATTGCATCTTTTATCTCTATCAACCACCATATTCTCTGCTGAAGGTAGTACAGCAGTTTCACTCTAGATGAATAAGTTAAATAGTCTTAATAATAAATAGTGTTTCTGAATTCATACTTCTTATCATTCCTTGTTCTTGAATTCCACATACTCGTTCTTCGTATGCTGTCAAATACCTCTGTGCTTCTAATAATTAGTCATCTGTTAATGAGGTGAAGCACTTTCATTATCTTATGGAAAATACTGTTGTGGCATTACCTCTCTGTAACCACTATAGTAGTAACATTCCTTTCTTAAAAAAAAAATTGGAAAAATTAGATCCCTGGAGGGGGGAAAAAAATTCTGGAAGTACCAATGAAAAAATAAATTCTTTTATACAGTGTTTTTTACAGAATTTTGAGGCACTTAGTGACATTGTTTGCAAGTGATTTGAAGGACCAGATCAGAAACTAGGTAGGGAGGAATAGAGAGCATTTTGTACTTAAAACATTTGCGGTGTTAAAATGTATCTATGTATTTTTGTCAGTGACAGATGGTGGTTGTGGGGGAATGGATTTTGGGTTTGACTGGGATTATTTCTTTCGCTCTGTAGTTGTTGGATGGAAGAGAAAAATGTTTTCAAAAAAGTGTTTGGAGCCAAATGTGAAAGTACTGGTAGTTAAAAGTTGCTTTTTGCAAAGGCTTGGTGATGCTTACTGAGATCAGATCTGTACAATGTGGAAAGGACGAAGACTAGACAAATGGAAAGGAAAAGTACTTTCAGTAGGATTTGCCTCTGCTACAGTTGATACTCACTTCCTCAAAAGCAGAACAAATAGGGAAGTTTCATCTCCAACCCATCAGATAATTTTTAAAATTCTAGCAGCTCTGGGATCACTTACCTGTTTGAAGTCCTTTCTAAATGAGGCAAATTTATAATTAAAAAAAAAGGCTATCCTCATATAAAAACTCCTGGAAAACAGACTGCAGACTGTTTTTGTACTTTTGGTCAAGTGACTCCACTGGATCCTAATTTAAAGAGGATTTATTGATTTCTTAAACTAGAGGCAGGTTTTGTAAGATGCCTTTCTTTGTAGGGAAAAAAGTGAAGATCTCAGACTATGAAATTTAGGAGATTGTAGTAGCGTAAGAGTCTTCCCTACAAGTATAAAAATAAGTTTCCTTAAATAACTACAATTTGTGAGTGAACAATACTACTGCTTGCTATAGATTTATATCTAACTTAGATATAATTTCTTTAAACAGTGAGTTCCCCTGTTGAGCTTATAATAATGCAGGCACTTTGCTGGGTGCATGATGACTTGAATGAAGTGGACATTGCGAGCTATATCCTGAAAGTCTGTGGCCAAGAAGAAGTTTTACAGAAGTAAGCAAACTTTTTCATTGATATTTAACTTCATGTTTTTCATGGCACAGTTACTGGAAAGTACATCTTTAATGATTAAATGTGTGAAAGTAGAGATCTTACAAATGTCGAAGAGTCACACTTTGCACAAAGGTCAGAAGTCTTTAGAGTTGCTCTGGAATACAGCAAAGTAGGTTCTCAACAGCTTCCTAGAAATCTGTTCTAATCTGCCATCTGTTGTGTTGAACAGAAACAGGTTTTGTCAGGTGCACATTTCTAAGGCTGTAGATGGATGTTGTAGTTTTCAGCTGCTGTTCAAATCCCAGCAACCACGATAAAAATCTACTGATGATTTCTAATAATCTGTGGTTTTAGTTTGTTTATTTTCAAAACTAATGGTTTACAAATCTCCATTAGTTTACTGGGTTAGAATATTTGGTTTCATTGTTAGCCACAGTAGTTAAGAGCTTTAGCAAGAGAATAGGTATCTGTAATAGTACACCAGAACTTCTGCAGTAGTAAAAACCAGATCAGCAGGTATGGTGTGGAGGTTGACTCACCATTTCCTTATTTTGAGCCAACAGCTTGCTTTAGACATTCCATGTAAGGTTTTTGAAAAACTGCGTATTATTGGTGTAACTATGGCTTTCTTTTGTGTAACAGTAAGCACTGCATAGGAAGTCATGAATATATTCAGAACTGTCGGAAGTGGGATACTGAAATCAAACTGCAGCTCTTGACCCATAGTGTAATATGCAGAGATCTGGCACGAACAGTAAGTACCTCCCAAACTGCAGCAGCAGTACAAATCTTCAAGACGTTGGGAGTTTGCATGAGAGTTGATGGATCTGAGGTGTAACCTTTTTGTGTGATTAACAAATCAGTATGTCTGCTTGGTGGTGGGAATTGTATTCTCTTATACTAAGAGGAAATGAAATAGATACTGAATTTTTGCAAGGCAAATAATATAAATATGGATAATCTCTCTTACTAGACCAGGTATTATAGCTGGGAAAATGTATGCAAGCATTTGGACTAAACTTGAGGCCTGAAAGAAAAGCAGCAAATTTCAGAGTTAAATAAAAGCTGAGATCAGTTTTTGAGTTTAATTAGATATGTATCAGACCACCAAAGAAGAAGGAAGGAATATTTGATATCTGTATAGTTAGGCACTCTATTACTGTTCCCTCCCCCTGAGCCAATGCGTACACATTCCATAGGCTATTAATTAGTTACTTTTTTTCCTCTTTGAAGAGATCACCTTACATCTTTTGCTTTCTACTCCACAGGTATTAGTAATGAAACTTCTAAAACGGTGTTACAAATTATAGAAAGGTGAGAACTGGACTTAATATATAATATTTTATTGCAGGAAGATGATGACAGAACACCCATACATCTAACCAAACACCTCTACAAAGTAGAAAAGCCATTCAGAGAACCTATTATAAGGTAAAGTTATGTGGTTATTTAGTAATCAAGCCCACTGCTGAATTTCTGACCAAATTATGTTATGCTCTTGCACTTGTCTTCAATAATTATTATTTCTTGCAGGTCTTCTATTGAAGAGCTTCTCGATACCTATCACAAGCAAGTTAACATAGCTCTTAAAAATGAGGTAAGGGCATCATAAACTATTGCTGAACCAAAGGTAGCATGAGAAGGTTTACTAATGAGATAGTTGGAAAAAAGACTTGCAGGTATCGTTGGGGAAACTGAGATCTGAACAAGCTGTCAAATATAAATTTGGAATCAGGGATTTTTAGGTTGCTTTTCCTCTTTTCTTCCTAGCTTTTCTTGCAAAGTACGTATTACCTGATTGTCACAACTTGAAATGTATCTTCCAGGTCCTGGGGTGCAAAATAACCTTTTCTTCAAAAATACTGGAAGACATTAATTTAGGGGAATAGGGAAAAGGTCTGAATCCTGACTGTCAGTTGTTGTCAGCCATGAAATATTGGTAAGCGACAAAAGTCTACACAAGTCTGCAGTAATAGTTGTGGACGATGGGAGCTATAACTGAAGCATGTTTGGAACATACAGGTTTTACACAAAGTGTAATAATATCTTATTCTGCACTATTGGATTAATTTCAGATACACTGTGAAAACCATTGTCTGTTTCAGTGTATGATAGGTAGCTTAAAACAGCTTGCACGTGGAATAGTTTGGAGTAATTTCCCAAATGCAAAAGCTAGCTGAAGATAACCTGCTTTACTCAGTTTTGAAAGAAGCTTAGTTTAACTCCTGATAGTAATGTAACTTGGAGACTTAAATTCTCAAACATTAGATAACTAAGTTTCTTAAACAATTTCTATAAGAATGGGCTTGAAATGAATAACCTAAATACTTTTTATTTCCACTCTATTTGTTTGCCTGTCCAGGAATGCAGGTCTGAACAAGCTGATGTCCACTATTTACATTATGCCCTTAATGTTATTTAACTCCCTTGATGGTGACTCAGCATGTTCTCAAGGGTAGTATTGAATTCAATTTTTTTGTAGAAGAGTGCGATGTTACTGTTTCTTCATGTGGTGGTGGTTCTGTTGCTTTGCTCTTGCAGCTGCTTCAGCTTGCTTCTTTAGCTGTGGTTTCACAGGCCGAGGTGAGGAATGCAAAACACCTCTGTTCAGACTTATGTTCTACTCTAGTCTTTCTACAGTCTTTTTGAGGGTGGGAGATGTAGCTTGTAGGTGATAATGATTAGATCCAAATATCAGCGGTTGTTGCATTTGAAATTTTTTGCTTCCTGAAGTGATTTCCTGCACACCCTCAGTAGCTGAAGCTTGCTAATCAAAGTGAAACAGGATAAACTGTAAATAACTTGTTTATAGCCTTTGATTTCACATTGTTGGACACTTTAAAAGTTAGCTATTGTATTTTTATTGCGATTAATTTGAGAGCCTGTGAGGAAAATAGCAGTGGAAATTTTGCTTTTCATGTGCCAAAACAGCTGTTCTCTTCAAAGTGTTAGCTTTGAAAGTACGGCTTAAATATTTACATTGTCTTCTGACTTCTATGGTTATTTTCTTACCAGGACAAAGTTAATTTTTGCCAGGTAACTCCCAGTCCCAAACTTTTTGATTCAAATTACTTCTTTGCTATACATTTGTAGGAAAATCATGAAAATATGTTGGGGAGAGGAGGGGTTGGAAATCAGTTTACATCTTACCATGAAGATATTGCACTAATCCCCCGTATTTAGTTGTAAGTGCTCATAAGGGATTGTGAAAGAAACCTATACGTTAAGCCTTTAAAAAGTAAACAGTTATTTTAAAGCAAGCAATTTCATTTTCTACGTATGTTCTTTAAAATAGAATGGCTTTGCTTATATTAAAAAGCCAAACCCAAGAAACCTAGAATTATTTAGATTTAAATTAAGTGGCTTTTCTTCTATTTGAAGAGGAGGAGGGGAATATTAGGAGCATCTCAGCTTTGTCTTAAGCAGCCTACCAGCATTTTCGTTCTCTGATAAGAAGCTGATCTGTTCCTTTCAAAAAGGATCCTGTTAAGTGTGCAATCCTCCTTCCTTTCCTTCTCCAAGATGACAATTTGCAATTCCTTCGTTTGGAAGAACCATTTAAATTAAGTAATACGTAGGGCAAAAGTTGCAACAAACTTTTTTCAGAAGTACTTTAAAGCGAAGTAAAAAAGATAAAGTTCCATTATGGAAGCTATACGGTAGTGTAAGTATAATTTAAGCCTATATATTTGTTTCAGGAGGGCTGAAGTTGAAACACTGCTTCTTTAGCATTCCTTCCTCACAGTAATTGGATATCATTTTTTGAACTACACTTTTTTTCATGCCATGAGGGAATTTGACCTTAATATCTCATTAGAAAGTACTGATCTGCCTTCAACTTAATAGAAAAATTGTTGGAAACCTACTAATGTTTCTTGGGACACCATTCTAGAATCCATACTGCTCCTGTGTTTTTGGAGTTGATAACTGAGCTATAAGAAAGTTGTCAGTACTGAGGTTTTTGTTTAATCAAATTGTTACGCTGCGGTTTAATGTCATTGAGGTATGCATCTCATAATGAAATTTTCTTGGCAATTCATTAAAAAAAACTTAAAGCAATGCTGAGTTTCACAATTGTGATCAGATCAATCTGTTCTTTCATACATTCCTTATTAGAACCAGCATAAAGCAGTAGATCACGTAATTAAGACTGTCAGAAAAATCTGTTCTACATTGGATTGTGTAGAGACTCCTGCAGTAACGGAATCGGTAAAGAAGCTAAGGAGGGCTGTTAATCTTCCAAGGACTAAAAATGCTGAGGTAAACTTTCCCACTATAAATTGCAATCTGAGGTATGGTTTTTAACACCGATGAATTCTGTTGCATGATCTTTGGTAGTTGCAGATACCAGCAACAGTTCAGTCAGGGTTATGGTTTTGTTTTTTTTATTTTGCCTGATATCTTCCATTTATTTTAACATCTCTTTGCTGTTAATGCATTAATCACTTGTTCTTGGAATCCTTTCCTCTTCTAAATAGTAACTTTTTAAAAACTAGTTGTAGAATATTGTTTTCTGGTTCTGTAACTACAGACTTGTTGTGTTACAGTGGATGCTACTGAATCCAACTGAGGGAAACTGACAGCTAGCTCATGCCCTCTAAAAATCAATGCAGTTATGCTTAAAGGAAGAATTTGCATCATGTACTTTCTGTGTGAATTACAATAGCATCTTAAAACTCTTAACAGTTCATTCTCCTGCATTCCTGAGCATAGGGACAAAAATAATAATCTCTCAAATAGCACAGATTTTGATGATAAGACTGCCTTACAATGAACAGTTCACTGGAACAGAATTAGTCTCAAATCATGTTGTCAAAACCAGTCATTAAATGGAGGAGTGTGCAAATAAAAAAGCTAAATAGTCTTGTAATGCTGTTTCTGCTGCCCTGCTGCCTTTATTAGAGTGGCAATTCTTGTGCTGTTCTATTCACTTTTGGCTTTGTCTGTTCAATGGTATATTTGTAATACTGAGCAAAATTCTTGCAAAATGCAAGGACCAAATAAATCTAACTGTCACAAGAAGTAAAAATTCTTGCAGGGAAATGCAGAAGACATTAAGAAAATGTAATGAAATACAGCGTATCAAGTACTTTTTCAATGTTTGCTTTTTTAATAGGAGAAAGATGTAGAAATAAATAATTACGGCGTAAAAATAACTTCCAAAAATAGTACTATCCGAGTAGAATTTGAAAAAGGTACCTTTTTTGTCAGTAAAACCCTGCAGTTCTCGTGATGTACATTACCATTTAAGCCAATGTGTATGAAGGCATATAGGATTGCTTTCAGAAACAAAATTGCTGTAAAGATTGGAATGAGTTGCACCTAAACCTTATGTAAGATACTGTTTGATTTTTATTTTTTTAAGTAGTTATTTTATGGGAGGAGTGACCAAAAAGTAAAAGAAAACAGTGAATTGTCTCAAGAGTTTGGCATCCTGTCATCCAAAAGTACTGAGATTACTTGACAAGTGTGATGGAAACATATGGCAGTTTTTGTAAAAGGAAAAACAATGTGATGGGTTCTCCCTCCCCAAGTTTCTGCATGTGTTTAATAAGAATGTGAAGGTTTTTGGTAGTTGAAACTTAATGTTGACAAGATGCTCAATTCATCAATGTAAGGAGAGCTTTCATTATTCCACAGCAGTTCTGGCAAGCTTCTTAGACTTCCTCTGAAGTGTTAGGAATTCACTGGGGTTTGTTTTTAAATCACAAACTTAGTTTTCATTAAAAGGTTTTGTTTTCTTAGAAGTTGAGCTTGACATGAAACCCTTCCTTATTAGAAGGGAGTAAATTCCCATGATCTGTTTTTCACCTTTTGGCTTCAACAGTGTCCTTGTTGAGACTAGAGATTGCTGTAATACTGTATCATGTTTAGCAGACCAAGAAGCGAACACAGCAGATAGTACAAAATGACAATACTTGCTGTTCAGTTTTCTCGGTTTGCCTTCTTTTAATTCAGTAAATTTATAGTAACTCCACCTACAAAAGATACCTTAACAAATGCCACAAACGAAACAGCTGCTCAGACTTAAATTACTGGGTAATAGAGCTAACAGCTTCTGGTTTCATCCGTAACAGCCCTGAGTTTTACCTCTACTCGGAGAAGTTAGAGTATCTTGAGCTATATTCCAATGTATTGTGTCTTTTAAGAGTTCACAAAGGGTGTCAAAATAGTTGTGACTTGACAAAACATGAGCTTTTGAACTTGGTAAGTAGCCGCTGCATGAGATGGAAATTGTGATAGTCAGTTAACTCTTGAGGAACTTGGAGTAAAAAGATGTGTTACATAAACCCAAATATGGGCCTAGTTCACATGTTTCATAACTTCTGTACAAGATACTTAAGAGCAATGGAAAACTACTACGGGTTTCTTGACATTGAAATTTGCTTTAACTTTACCGTGTAGGTATCCTTAAAATGTGGTGATGATGCTAGCAAGAGCTCATCTGGTGAGTAAAGTTCTTCAATTTTATTTTAAAACTGCTTTCAGGTGGCTGTTTTGAGAAGATATGCATTAAAGATAAATTATAATTTAGGTTCACTGCAGCCTGAAAACCCTCTGAAAGTGAGTATAGACCAGTTAACAAGAGCGGTTGAGGCCCTTCTGCAACTCCACATGAATTCATGTAGCAGTTCTGCAGCACTTTCTCCAAAAGATAGTAAGAGCACTAAGGAAGCATGGACTGCCACAGAACATCTCCAGTTCACAATATTTGCTGCGCATGGAATTTCTCCTGGTTGGATAGCAAAGTGAGTAATTTATTGATTGTAAAAATCATCCTTTCAGAGATTTTTTTTTTGTTTAATTTACTTTCTTTTCCTTGTCCAGTTATGAAAAATACTACTTGATTTGTTCTCTGACCCATAATGGAAAAGATCTTTTTAAACCTGTTCAGTCCAAGAAGGTTGGCACATACAAGAACTTCTTCTACTTGATTAAATGGGATGAACTGTAAGTGACTTTAGCATGTTAAAACTCACTAAAAAACCTTATGTTTTACCTAGTAACTACCAAGCTAGCTGCTGAATACAGTCATTCAAGCAACTCTGATTCCATCTGAAGTGTTGAAAGAACAATGTGTGAGACTTAGTGACCAAAATCAGAAATATTTTTCGAAATGGTATTTCACTACTCATTTTAAAAGTGGGAATGGAAATGCTGAAAAAATGCCCTGTGCTAATGTGTTTGTAGTATACAATTCTAAGGAGTTGGGAAGATCATAGCATTGCCTGTAGTGGGAACAGCTTGTGCTGCTTAAAGAAGGTTGAATAAAGCTTGCTTATAAGCAGTGCTCAAATTATGTGAATGGGGAGGAAAAGCGACTCACTTCTTACTAACATTAATGCTGTATTGGTTTTTGTTCCAAATACATTGTTACAACTTTGTATCTGAATTTAAACATCTAATTTAGGATTATTTTTTTAAAGAGAGCAGATGTGTGAGTGGTTGGAAGTATCTGTCTATGGTGTATGAGAATGTCTGCTTTGAGCTACTAAATTTCAATTTCTCTTCATCAGGCAGGGGAAGAGGGTAGAAAGGAAGAAGGAAGGGCATGCAGAGAAGAAATAAGGAGAGGATGGCGGGTGATGCCTGATTACTGAGAGGAGAAAATATTTTTTGTTATTGATGCACAGCTTATTCTTTTCCACTTAATAGTTACCAGGCAACCTGTCATAACTGGAGCTTCAGGCGAGCTCCACGTTGCCCTATATCTGTTTTCCTGGCTGTTTGTAAAGGTCAGAGATAAACCCGGAGGAATACCCTGAAAGTCTACAGGGACAAATTATTTGAGGCCAGGAATGAGACTTTCAGGTTCTAGAATACCTGCCTTCAGAGTACTCCAGCTACCTTTTTTTTTTCCAATGATGCAACAGATTGCCAGATCTCTTGCTAGTAATTCTAGTGTATTACAGTGAAAGATGTGTTAGATTGCTTATAAGCTGCTTAATGTAGTTGTAGTGTTTTATAGTGTAACTGGCTTAGTAATACACTGTTACAACTTTTAGAATGGTATTTTGGTGTGTTACAGAAAGGCAAACTTAAAAAACATTTCAAGCAATAAAAACTGTGTAAACAAAAATCTAGAGTTTGAATTGCTCTATGAGAGGTATACTCCTCAGCTGCTTTCTTTCTGGGTGCTGGTTTTGTACGATTTGAATTTAGCTTTCAGTAGTTCTTAATAGATTGTTTCATTTGGATGGGAAAATATCGTCAGCTGACTCTACATCTGAGACTAGGAGGTGGCTACCATGGAATTGTGTGTTTCCTCATCACAAGTAGAGTGGGAAGACTGGTTATGCTGGACAGTGTGGTTCTGCATAAGGAATGTGATTTCATAGACAGAGATTAAAAAGGGTTGTTCCAAATCTGGCTACGGTGCAGAAGGGTAATTTAGCAGGTTTTGCAAACTATTGGTTTGGGAGATAAAGTGAGTGAAATATAATTGCATGGAAATGTAACACTTTTTCTTCAATGTTAAACAACTTTTTGCAAGCAAGAGGCATCAAGGGGTTACATGGATAAGCCCGTAACTTACTAACAACTGTTTGTCCTCTAACTGACTTACTTTTAATACTTTTATTTTACAGAATAATTTTCCCCATCCAGATTTCACAACTGCCTTTGGAGTCAGTCTTATGTCTGACTTTGTTTGGAATCCTAAATCAAAGTAGCGGGAGTTCTCCTGATTCAAATAAGCAGAGAAAGGGCCCAGAAATTTTGGGTCAGGTTTCTCTACCTCTTTTTGATTTTAGGCGGTAAGTATCCAAAATATGGGTAAGATTAGTGATAGGATTTACTGTATATAAAGCTTACTCCACTCCCATAACTATAGAAACTGCTTCTCTGCCAATGACTGTAGTAGGCCATGATAAAGCTAAGAATCATAGACTATATTGTTACGGAAATAATACCCTCAATTAAATAGAGTACACAACGCGGTCCTGTGTTGTGTTTCCACCTAACTGGCTGAAAAAACTTACCTGCTGGAGGAGAGTGAATATTGTTTGGATGAAAGTGGTTTTATTTGTAAGAAATCTTCATAGTAATGTGGGCCAAACGAGGTCATGCTAGTACCAACTGTTTGTAAGATGCAGCAGTTGAGTATGTAAGCTTAACTCAAGTTGTCCTTTGAGGAATCCATTGACATTCAGGTGTTGCCCTGTAAGTCATATTGTGTTAAAGCATCTGCAGGTGTCACTGTCTACTGAATTGATAGCGTCCCTTCTACTGAAGGGGTATGGCCTTGGTAGGTGGCATTTCATGAGTTCTAATATCTGATTAGAAGACCTAAAAGTCCATTATATTGGCTAGAGCCAGTTCAGTCAGTATTCACGTATATATTAGCAGATGAAGTGTAAACAGCCAGTTCTCAGCCAATTCATGAGCCATGGTGATAGAGAATGCAACTTGTAAAAATAAGTGTTTGCCGCAAGCCTTGGATTCAGTGGGAATAGTGTCTAGTGCAATACAAAACAGAACAGAATCATGACAACAGGTAAACAGTGTGCTGTGTTTCCATCACGTCACTGGGAAAGAAGCACTTTTGCCTTAAAACTGTCTTATCTTCACTCAGTCCTGTCTGTAGAGCAAAATATGGTGATGGCTCAAATTCTTAGACATAAAAGACTTTAAATTTAAGGTCTGAAGTATTTCTAAGTACTATTATTCTTTTGAGGCATCTTTGCCTTGGCTGCAGAAGCAGTGCTGCATGTTTTATAAGTTTATGTATGCAGGAGCCAAACTGGAGAATTTTGGAAATACTGATTTTTTTTCTTTAATCCTTTAAAAAATTCCTGAATCTTATAATAGTGTGGTAATGTATAAGCCAGCAAGAGAATCAAAATACTGTTTTAAGATTTAGATATATTTTAAAATACAGATGTATTGTCATAAATAGGAAAAATAAGCCATTTCTTCTATCAGCCTGTTTCTGAGTAGTAGAGATGCCAGGATATTCTGAAATTATTCCTTCTGATTCAGAGCTGGATTTATTTAAAAAAACCCAAAACATTAAAATGAAGGGATACTTAACAACTGTGTTAAACTCGTGGCGTATTTCTAGTTTGAACTGGCGTTCCTTCAAGTACAGCTGCTGGATCCTGTTACACCTTTTTCACTAAGAATGAAAAGCTTTCTGTAGCTTTCCTCAGTTAAGCCTTCCTGGATTTGTTCAAGTTGGTTTGTCCTTGCAACTGTCATTACAAAGGGTATTCCACAACACTGATCACTTTGGTAGCTATTCAATCAAACATTAACCAATAGATTTGAACCACGGATGCCAGAATTAGGCATGGTGTTGCAGAAGTGATCCCACCATTGCAAAATAGCTTCAGAATTGATGTTTAAGATTTCCTATTTATATGTGCTTCTGATTTCTAGGTCTTACTGGAAGCTTAAATTGTGTAATTGTTAACCAAGGCTTGCAGAAGGACAACCAAGTCTTTCCTGGACACATACTTTTATATATTTTTTATGTCTGTTCAATGTGGTTTGCATCCTCTGGTTGTAGATATGGCTCTACTTGTTCCACTTCCCCTTTTTTGTATGGTGACAATCCCAACAGCTTGGGAGTCGTTAAGAGTTAGGCTTTCCTGCAGTGCAAAGATGGCCTGCAGCTTTCAGTCACCACTGAAACTTGGATTTCTTTTGGTAAATCATGTGTATTTCAGCCTTCCGTTTAAATGTTGCATTTCAGTCTCCTATCTAAATATCACATTTCACAGTATTTGATTGAGAACATAGCTTTTGTTTGATTTGAATTGCAAATTTATCTTGTCTTTGTGCTGCATGGTGTTCTCATAGTAGTTAGTTTGGAGAGAAAACTGTATTTTCTGTTTATGCAGAGCACTACAACAGAATGTGCTGTACCAGGGTTTACTGAATGGCCTGTATATGGCAGCTGTAGAGATGCTAGTGGCCTAATCCACTGGCAGTCTATACAAATTAAATCCAGACCTAGGTAATTAAAGATACAAACCAACTATTCCAGTTTCAGTTGAGAAAAGTATCCATAGCATGCAGGACTTAAGACTTGCAGCTAACTAAAATATAGGAAGAATAAAAGGTCATATACGTGCTTTCGGAGAATCTGTAGTCAAGTTAAAATCCCTTCAGATGAAGTGTGTTTGGAGTGGCTTAAAATATTTTTAATTGTGGATGACACAGAAGGCTGTGGCAAGTATACTGAACTGGAGAATTATTAAAAAGATCAAGCTGTTCACTTACGCTTTAGTGGCATGATTTAGTAATTATTGGGATCATAAGCTCCCAGTTAAAACGGTTCTTTATATGTAAATGTTTATTTTCTTTGAAACACATATAAACCCCAAAACATCTTTCAAAATATAGTAAAGGCTTGGCCTTCAAGCAGTCTTTTGAGACTGTATTTTTGATTTTTAAAGACTGATAGAAGTTTTTTACACCTAACATTCAGCATTTAACTGGTTTATGAAGTGTCCGTAGTTGTACCTTACTACAGTTGGAATCGGTATTACCGTTGGAGATAAGCTGGCAAATGCAAAAGTCATCTGATACGTTCTTGTAGAATCTAGTAATGTGGAGGGTCCAGGCAAATGGCAATGTTTGTAATATTCATATGCTGTGCATTGTTTCTGAGAAGGTGGGAAGGGGTGTGTGTGTGTTCAGTTTATTACTCAGAGGCAAAAGTATTCATTTGCTCCCTTAAGAAATAGGGAGCGCTTAATTTAACTGGGTCAGCTGTGTCAGCACTGAACTCTTTCCTTTGCCTTTTCCACCTAAAAGCTGTGTGCTGTGTTTTAAAGGTCTTGAAGTACAGAAGGCATCCAATGAAAAGAAATAAATTAATTTAACAATTAATGATCATAATTCCCTTTTTTAAGCTCCAAACTGTATTGGCTAGTACAGTTTGATTTTCTGTGTCCTTTTCTGAACATCAGTGTTGAAATGCTCGCCATAAGATAAATTCTTATCCCTGCAGTAGAAACACATACTCAGTTTGAACCGTCCTATACCACACTAATATTTCAGAATTGTTTCCTTGTAGTGACCATTGATCTTCTTCAGGTAGTATTTTAATAATTAATATCTTGAAGTAAACAGATTGTGACACTAATACCTGTACGTGCTTTTTTTTTTCCCTCAGATTGTTAACTTGTGGGACAAAGCTCTTGCAAATCTGGACCTCATCGCATCCACATAATGTGTCAGGGATGGCCAGTAAGAAAGGAAACATGGAAAGAATAGTATTGCAGGTTATATATATAATTCTGACTTGATCTGACGATGTTTTGTTTGAATATTGTAACTTGTAAATCATTTAATGTTTTGGGGAGACTGTAGATATTACTAAGTCGTATCTGAAAGCCAATATAGAATAGTGATTACTGAGCATTAAAGGCAAAGAATGGAAAGCTGTCGTAAGTATGTACAAGCCAGTTATTGAATCACTATCTTGAAGTAAGAGAAACTGGAGATGCCTTGGTAGTACATGCTATCAGTACTGGGAGAGAACATCTTTGAAAAGCATTCTGTAGAAATGTATGCTGAGATGGGAGTTGTCTAGACCCAAACAATAGCAATTCCAATTTCTTTACAGAACATAAGCACCCCTCATTCTAAATTCACAGTCCAAATTTCGCTCCAAAGAAAAGACACCTTGTTAGTCATGGCTTAGCAGACCAAAAACATGGTCAGAGTTGGTGGTTGGTTTGAAACTGTTGATAGTTCTGTGAGTCTCTGCTCTAAACATCCTCACTTCACTTCTGAGGAGTACTCTAACTGCTGGACTGTGCAACAACACAGTTGTCATACAGTTAAGGACCATAGATATGTGGAAGAATTGAGATGGAAAAAAATATTCAGGAAACAGTATCTGAAAACTTACATATGTGGATCTAAAGAGTTCAGATGCCTAAACATCTGACGTTGCTGAAAGGGGAAGCTTTCTGTACTGTTCTTAAGGGCTTGCATAATCTCTTTTTTTTTTTTTCAGATTGACTTCCCATCCCATGCTTTTGATATTGAATATAAAATTCCTCAAGCTGCAAAGACTACTGTGCATCATTCCATAGAAACATTAGAAAAAACATTGAGAGAACGTCTCCTTGCCATTCTCTCCAAGGATAATACTATTGGGTATGCTCATCTCTTTCTAGCTGTGGTCTCTCTGTATGTGACAATTTGTTGCTAGGATGTGGAATGCTTATTTATTCTTAAATTTCTTTAATGTAGGTCTAGTATATTTTGAAGACCTGTGGAGACTTAAACAAGAGATTAAATTAAACTTGGAAAATAATGATGCTGACTTAATCAATTTAGTTGTGCTTTCCGTGGACGGTGTCATAACATTCTCCTGTTACAAGATCACTATCCTTTTGGCTGCCTGTTATGTATGCCTATTCCTGCTCGGCAGTTCTTCAGTTACAGGGAGCAATGGCAGTTTCAGCAGTGGCTGTTCATATGCCATGGAAGCTTGTCTGGCAGGTTTTCCCACTCATATGCACTAAACTAACATTAATATTTTAGTTTATTTCAGATCATACTAAAACTTATTTTTGTCCTGCCCAAATTATAGTGTTGAGCAATTGCTTGCATGATGTTTGAGGCTTTGTTTTGCTTCTTGTTAAACTTTTCTGGAGGAAATAGCCATATTAATTTAATTCTATTTTGTGTATTAAATTGTATGTTTACAATGACTGATAGCATTGGTGTTATTCAGTTGATGGTCTGTATGTGTGTTATAAACTGAAATGATTTTGTCTGCAGGCTATCAAAAGAAGATAAAGAATTTTTGTGGGAGAAGAGACATTATTGTCATAGTCATACTAGTAGTCTACCAAAAATATTGGTTAGTGCCCCTCACTGGGACTGGGCGAGTCTTCCAGAAATATACTCATTACTTCAGCAGTGGCCTCCTTTGTCACCCTTAGCTGCACTGGAGCTACTTGATTCAAAGTAAGAAACACAAGTTAAATAAGTTCTCTGTGTGTATTGTGCATTAAATGACTTCTCTTCAGCAGAAGATTCTGAATGGCATTCTTGTGGAAAATATTGCTGAATTTCTTGTGGCAAAAGCTAAATTTTCTTAAAATGCTGAAGAACACGTGCTTACTTTATTCATGTAGGCTTAACCAAGTCAGATAGTGAAAGAATAGCAGTAGCGATTAGGATTCTGATATCTAATTTGTGACAGGAGAGCAAGCTATACAGCCAAGCTATCAAGACTGAAGTTTGGAGAGATCAGTATGCTTGTCCTAAACATGCAGATGTGTTTTCATCTTAAAGAATGAAAGGCCTCAAACTTGTAGGTCCTTTATTGAGCTGCTAAAGACTTTATATTGGTTCTTTTGTATCTAGCTGATCTCAAAAAAGAAAAAAAAAAACCTACATGAACAGAATAAACTTAATGTGGATTTGTGGTGACTTTCTAGGTTTGCTGATCAGGAAGTACGAAATACAGCTGTGAATTGGATAGAGACATTAAGTGATGATGAGTTAACAGACTTCCTTCCTCAATTTGTGCAGGTAAGACTTTTCTGCCTACACTAAAGTTTGAATTATTTTGTTCTTGAAAACCCAAAGGAATTGCTGATTACTAGTAGCAGAAGTGCAATTGCATGCCTCTATACTCAATAACCTTAATGCATAGTATGGAAAACAATTTGAGTAAATAATCAGTCTGTGACTGTCCCATGGATTTGTGGTGATTCTATCTGAGCATTAGTCATAAAATCTCAGTCTTCATCTAGAATTAAATCCAGATTTGGTTTATTTTGTTTTCTTTGTATTTAGGCATTGAAGTATGAAACCTACCTTGACAGTGCTCTTGTTAAATTTCTTTTGGCTCGGGCACTGGGAAGCATTCGAATAGCGCACTACCTGTATTGGTAAGATGTTCTTTGTTCCATTGTTCACTTAATGTTTACTACAAGATTAATATTTCCAGAAAAAAACATTCCTAATACCGTAATTCATAACAATACATGTTATGAATGGTGAGTATACAAAATACAGATCCTGGTTTTTTTATGAAAAAACAGACCGTGCCTATGAGGCACAAACTTCTTTCCTTTAATACCTTATATATCAGTAACTTCAGATATATATTGTACTGATTTATTAAAATATTTAAGTGTCTTAGTGTCGCGTTGTTTGCAGTATTTTCCTTAGGAAAATTTAACTTAAATCCTTTATTTCAGGCTTCTTAAGGATACACTGTATGATACAAAGTTTGGTATAAGGTATGAGCAAATTCTTGGAGCTTTTCTTTCAGTCTGTGGAAAAAGGCTGAGGGAAGAGCTTGAGAAGCAGACCAGACTGGTGCAGCTTTTTGGAATGGTAGCAGAAAGAGTAAAGCAAACCAGTGGATCTGCTCGGCAGGTATGTATATTTTTAATATTCTTTAGGAAGATTAGGCTGAGTATATACTCAAAACAATCAACTCAGTTGCCTTTTTAGGCTAAGTTAAATAAAATGTTAAATATAATATATAGGAAGATCTATGAATCTATTGCTCTGCATTCTAACAAGCTAGTGGCTTCATGAAGTTGATTTTTTTTTTGCCAAATTTGTTGTCATCGGAAACATAGGATTGTGTGAGGTGAGACGTTAAGAAGGTAGGACGGTTTCTGTGTACAATAAACTCGAATTGGATTTAAACCTATTACTGTTGAAGAGTTAATCCCATTATACAACAGAATGGGATATCTGTTTATATGCTAATAATATGAATTTACAGTTTGATAGAATGGGATGCTATCATCTGGTTCAGTCAAAAAAACCAAACACCAACCCATGAACTTGTGTGATATTAGTATTGTACTGCTAGGCTTATGTATTTTAATAGCTAAAACAGCAGTTACAATTTCTAGCATTCTTTTGACACTGAGGAGTTAAAACATTGGCTTCAGGATAACTTTGTCCAGAATTTTTCTGTAGCTGCTCCAGTTAGGAAAATGTCAGCTGAATTTTTTTTTAATGTCTACAGGCTGCCTTGCAAAATGGTATGGAACGTGTGCAGTTATTTTTCTTGAAGAACAAATGCCGTTTGCCTCTCAATCCCAGCCTTGTGGCAAGAGAGCTAAATATTAAGGTACTGCACATTCAGAGTTTCAAAACCTTTTTGTAAAAATTACATACAGGCAAAGCTTTTACAAATAGGAAATAATCAATGGAGGCGCTTGAAAGAGCATTACGCTAAGGGGGGAGGGTTTTAATTAAAAATTCTCTTGGAACAAGTCAGTGAAATTAGCTGAGCAAAGATAAAATTTATACAAATACTTGTGTAAAACCAACGAAGGTACTTGCATTCAATAAAAATTATATCTGTAATAACTTACTTCTTCAGACCTTGTCTCTTGAGACCAACAACCCTGGTTATAATAAAGCAGAGGACTGTTCAAAGTGCATGAAAAAGTCCTGTTTGCCGTAGTAATCAATCGAGAAAATCGAGCAAGGCTAGAAAGTTCAAACAATGAATAGATAGGTAGTTTTCACCTATTTCACAGTTACTGGTTGTGTCCAAGAGATGCACTGAATCCAGAGAGGCAGACAGTAGCTTGGTTTTATTGTGAAGGTCCAGCAAGTAATAATGTAGGAGAAGCAGATAAATTGTTTTTTGACAACTCTGAAAGGTTCGACAGTATCTGCTCAACCACAGCCTTGATTATATCATCATGCATGACTGAGAACCTAAATATCTGTGAACACTGGATTTAATCCTGCGTGGAGAGACAATTTGTCTTGCTTTCCTTCTCTATTGTAAATATTAAACCATGAGTATGTACTTGAAAGCAGATAAACGAGAAAATACTGTGAAACGTGCAAATACCTGGTTTATAATATCTTCTAGGTTTCAAAAAAAGCTGCTGATAGAATATTCGTGTTTTATTCACTCTTCCCTTCAAAATGTATAAAACATCACTGTGCAGCACTATTGGCTTTTGTACAGCAATTCAACAAATAACAGCCAAAGGGCTCTTTATTCAAAGGAAGCACATATTTGCACAATCGCAATGTTAAAAGTCTGAATAGGCACATTGTGTGTCAAACCTGCTTGTTGTCAGAACGTCTTGTTTTCTGGACTGGCAGGAATAGTCCTTTTTGAGTATTAACACTAAATCTACTTGTAGGCATGTTCTTTCTTCAGCTCCAATGCAGTACCACTGAAAGTTGCACTGATAAATGCAGACCCTCTGGGAGAAGAAATTAATGTGATGTTTAAGGTAGGCCGTACATATGTTTTGGAGAAAGAACGTTGAAAGATAATGACTATTTAATCGGTACCAATTAACTTTAGCATAGATCAGTACGCTTAGTTAATTTGTGAGTTTGCTCCTGTGTATCTAGAAACCAACATCCGAACAGGTTGTAAAATGTGAAAGTAAGTCTGCTGCATGTGAAAGCTTAAATGTAGCCCATTTCTCTTTTTAAGTGCATAGCTATGAGGAAGTAAGTAGTATAATGTAGCACTTCCTAGAAATGTAAAGCAGTTAAAATCTGTGAAGTTGCGTTTTGCTGAAAGCATATTACATCTCTAGTTAACTTTTATTTTTCCATTAAAGGTTGGAGAAGATCTGAGACAAGATATGTTGGCTTTACAAATGATTAAGATTATGGATAAGATCTGGTTGCAGGAGGGGCTAGATCTACGGATGGTTATCTTCAAGTGTCTCTCAACAGGAAAAGACCGAGGTGCAAAACCAGATACTGTGTATCATCTTTGTTCCCCTACCTCCATTTCTTGTCACGCTGACAGTGGAAAAACTTCCGTGCAGAGGCAGGCGCAAGAAACAGTGGAAGGCCAGAAGCCTTCCATGCAAGGAACTTCAGTGCTCAGAGTGTAGCAGGTTAAATTGTTCTGAATTTCCCAATGGCTGAGTTGCATTTAAATGTTTCTTCTCTTGAGTCCTGAGATTCTCCTATGTTCCGTTGTCAATGAACAGTGGGGCAAACAAGTAAATGTAATGATAAAAGTTACAGTTTCTCTTGATCCCTTTACTGCAACACAAGAAAATAATGGTGCCATAGCTGTCTTGATTCTGAAAGTTTAGTTGTGGTGAAAGAAAGTATTCAAGTCAAAACTGAAATTCTAAAGTTTTGGAATCTGCTGCACTTGAGTTAGGGAGTATCATTCATGTACTGAAACGTGCAATAAGAAGCAAAATTCAAAACACCTCCCCCCCAGCCCCACCTCCCAGCCCCCAGAATTAGTGTCATATGCTAGTAAAAGTTCCTTGGGAGTATGAGGCTGTCTTTTAGGTTTGAAACTAGGTCACAGAACTCTTGAGTGTAAATACCGCCGTGCACCTTGAACATGCTTGTCGCCAGCTTTCAGTAATTCTCTAGAGCTAGCCAATAGGAACCACAAGATCTTTAAGAGGATAAACAATAACTTAAATATTTCTTCAGTCAGCTGCTAGAACAGCATGATGAAAAGTCTTAGATATGTGGAAATGTTGGAAATTTAGATCAGCAAAACTAAGCAAGAAGCTTCTCTTTATGTAAGACTTGCTTTTTGGAGAAACAGATGGCTTTTCTTCTTTGAAAGATCACTTGATTGCATAGCATGCTACGTTTTTTTTGTTGCTGCTAATATTAGTATTCCTAAAGTACTTGAAGGACTGAAGTGAAAAAGAAAAATGGGTGTAAACTACAGATTTGCCTTTAGTAGCTCTTGCCAAGATAGAAGTAAAATTCTGTTAATCAAATAAATGTTGTACTTTTATGATACAGCTATACAAATATTTGTAGTAAATGGTATCTCTAAAATAAGGCCACATGTAAAGCTCACTGCCTTATTTCTGGAGCAATAGTCTGGTCTGTTTCAGTGCTTGACAGCAGTTAAAGTTACTAGATTATTTAAGTGTCAGAGTTTGAGAAATGTCAGCATCAAAATATTTTGTAGTCATTGCTTATAGACCAATACTAGTTTATGTAGTAGAAAGTAATTTTTGTTTAGTAGAAAGTAGAAAGTATAATTTATATGTGCATTCTAGCAACCGTAACTAATTGTGGTAAAGTAAGCATAACTTGAATTGCTACATGTGCTTCACGGTATGCTTTGTAACATAGTCTGTGGAAATGCTTAGTAGACTAATAGCACTATTTTTACACTAACTGGGTTTTGAAAGAAGCTACTCTAAGATTATAAAATCCATCGATGTCAAGAAGGTTTCTACTGTATAATGAAAATGCAGTATAACTTAAGGAGATGGTTAAATATGATTTGTTGTATTTTGTATAAAGGCATGGTAGAGCTTGTTCCTGCTTCAGATACACTTAGGAAAATTCAAGTGGAATATGGAGTGACAGGTTCTTTTAAAGACAAGCCTCTGGCAGAATGGTTGCGGAAGTATAATCCTACAGAGGAGGAATATGAGAAGGTAACTTTTTTCAGTGTTGTTCTTTTTTGAAGATCTTTAAGAGGGATAAATACCATCTTATGAAACAATGGAATTCTATTCCAGATTTTCCACGTTTTTGTTTTATATCTTTAGGAAACATAATTTTTTCCTATACTTGAAAAAGAGCAAATGAAAATCCCTTATATAGCTAAAAAGAAGCCAGATGGATTCTCACAATTCACATGAGGAGTTTTTATTGGATATAGACAAAATGTACTCAAAATTTAAGATAAGGAGTGTCCTGGTTTGAGCTAGGACAGAACCAATTTTTTTTTTTTAGAAATTTTACTTTTCAGTTAAGTCTCTTGGTGGCTGCCCTTGATTGTGGAGCAGTGGCCTATTCTCATACAAGTACATGAGATTCAAAAAATAAAATGTTTTCTTTTGGCTACAACACTGTTACAACACATTGGAAGACTAAGTCTTGTACCTTTTTCTTTTCTCTGCTAACATTTATTTCTTTTTGTGATTTGTCTTCAACTCCTCTTTTCTCTTTCATTCATTTAAAAAAACAAAGCAGCTTTTTTTTTGCTGGGAAGTTTGATATCTAAAGATTTTTGCCAAGTTATCTGTTTGAAGAACACTGTTTTGGAAAAAAAGCAAATTTTAGGGCTGTCTTGTCTGGCTTGGATTTTACCCATGTCAAGATTTAATGTTGAATGCATGAACGCTGTTTTCCTAATGATACTCAATCTCAATTCACTTTTTCTTTCCCTCCCAGGCTTCAGAAAACTTCATTTACTCTTGTGCAGGATGCTGTGTAGCTACTTATGTGTTGGGAATTTGTGACCGCCACAATGATAACATAATGCTCCGAAACACAGGGCATATGTTTCACATTGACTTCGGAAAATTTTTGGGTCATGCGCAAATGTTTGGTAGCTTTAAAAGGTATTTTCTGTAGCTAAGCAATGTAGAGAATGAAGCAATTTTTAATATATTTTTACAAGCATTATAATTCTAAGCATTAACATTTAAATTCCTGTTATCTGCTGTTCTCATTATGAAGCCGGTATCTTATAATTTAACCACAGAGTTTCCAGAATGCATGCAAACTTAACTGTACAGAATTAATTTTTTGGAAAGACTCCAGCTTCCTCTTTTCATATTCTGATCTCTGGAACTGCACAGAGATACAGCTTTCAAATAAAATTACTGTTCTAGCTACTGGTAGATTGAAATAAGGAATTTGGTCTCCTAAACATTATTTAAATGAAAGGCTTCCAAACTGTATTCATTCCTTAAAAGCTTTCTGCTATACACACTTGGCAAATCTCAATGGGATTTTTTCACAATAGTTATGAAAGCCAAGTATTCTGGTACAGGAAAAGATTAATATAACTTTTTATTGATATTTGGGAGCCTTACATCTAACGCAAATCTTGGTGTCATACTTTTCCAGAAATATTGGATAAAACTGTGGTGTAGTTTCACTTTTTTAGCTATATTCATGCCATTAAGTGTTGCATGCTTGTTAGGTAAACGTTATCAGTGAATGAGAAATTGAGTGCCAGGACCTTTATGGCATCTGAATATCTGAGTGTGAAACAAATGAGAACAGACTTTGGTTCATAAAAACAGCAGTGAATGTCAACATTATAGAAAAGAGTGAACAGCAAGTTTGTATTTACTACTGCTCTGTGTAGAGGAAGATAATCTGTATCCAGGATAGAGGAGTTATGCTTTAGTCAGGTGATAATACAGCCATTACGTTTGTTTTAGTGTGCTATGGCTTCCAGAAGCAAGGGATGGAAGGGGTTGTAAGGTAACCTGGCCTCCAAGTGTTGCTCCAGGAGATCTGCTGTAGGTCCAGTACCATGTGAGCGTACTGGGAATCTGAGATAGCGCTAAGCAGCTGAACCCAGCCCAAAAAAGTAAAATGGCATTAGTGGATTATTTAATATCATTACCTTGGGATGGGGATGGAGGGGAGGAGGAAGCACATGACAAAGTGAGTAGACCTTGTAATTAACTTAGGAATTCTGTGCTTTTTGAACAGAGATCGAGCTCCTTTTGTGCTAACATCGGACATGGCTTATGTCATCAATGGTGGTGAAAAACCCACTATTCGCTTTCAGTTGTTTGTGGATCTCTGTTGTCAAGCTTACAATTTGATAAGAAAACACGCGAGTCTCTTCCTCAACCTGCTTTCATTGGTAATCACTTTATTAAATTTAAACGAAACTATAGAGTGCTCTCGTGTTGGATGGTATTAAATGCTATTCTTTTTATGCTGCAGAAACTCTTAATGCATGCTTTTAAAAGCGAGAAACATCAGAAGTACTTTCTAGAAAGGTGGTAGTTGGATTTTTCTTTTAAGCTTTTTTTACTACCTGCCTGTTTCCTGAGAATTTAGAACTAAGATGATACCATAAATTATGCTGCAAAATGTTTTAATTACTTTTAACTCAGCAGAAATGGTGAAGGGAATGACTGCTCATTGTTGGTTATTGCTGTTAGCATTTAGCAAGTTAGTGCAGCTTCAAAGTAATTTGACGGTCTAAGAGTTGTAATCGTTTCAATGTAAAATTATATTAGTTTTATTGCATTAAAACCTGTAAATTCCTGCAGATGCTTTCTTCTGGGTTACCAGAACTAAGTGGAGTTCAGGACTTGAAATACGTCCAGGATGCTCTCCAGCCCCAAACAACAGATGCAGAAGCTACCATTTTCTTTACAAGGTACTGGATAAGTGAAAACTAAAATATCTACCAGCATCATCCTCTTAATAGGAACTTTCTGCCTTGAGAAAATGTACTAAGAATGTTCGCGAACATGTTTGTAGAAGTGGGATAGTTACACTGTATAATCGTAACATATCGGTTAATCAGTGAACTACATAAATAGGATCAGTTTCATATAAGGTTAATGCTTGTGCTAAAATATTTTGCCTTTAACCTTTTGCAAAAAATTTATTTGAAATACTGAGAGCCAATCGTTCTGTTCAGCTGTTTGAGACTCATCTTGAATGCGTCCTAAATTGCTTAATAGCACTGTCTATGATGGGAACCTTGTAATGCATGTGAAGAAGTTCTCTCTTAAAGAAAGTGCCTTTGCGCACTGGGGGGGGAAGGATGATGCTGCAGCGTAGCAAGTAGCGGGGTGTGTATATAGTGTAACTGAGTTGTTGCTACGTGTTACAAAATGTGTTAGTGTACTTCATTTTAAATACATGGGGGAAACTGCAGTAGTATGTGTGTAACTTTTTTACCAGCTCTGGAAAGACATCTCTTCTTGGGTAACAACCCTTTCTAAAGTTTGGATAATGAATCTTCTATTAAATGCTGATATGATTCTATTACTTATGTAGCCCATTGATCACTTTTATTTTAAAAACTGTTTCGCTGTCAGTAAGAAATTAGTTTTTATGTTTCTTAGACTTAAGTCTGATTCATTGACAGAACTACTTTTGTGCGTTCTGACATATGCTGTAGTATTTGACGTTATTTTTTCTTTTCTAGGTTGATTGAATCCAGTCTGGGAAGTGTTGCCACAAAGTTTAATTTCTTTATTCACAATTTGGCTCAGCTGCGTTTTTCAGGTCTACCTTCTAATGATGAACCCATCCTCTCATTTTCTGCTAAAACATATTCTCTTAAACAGGATGGCAGAATCAAACAAGTGTCTGTGTTTACATATCAGAAGAGATATAACCCAGATAAACATTATGTAAGTATCTGGAATCTGTTTCCACTCAGTGAAGATAGTGTGCATTTTCTTCCAACAAGATACATTCTCCTTCTTGCCATAAGTTCAGTACTTAATCACAGAGAAGTAGTCCAGGGAAGCTTGCCTTGTTTAGCCTTAAGTAGCTGGCTTTGAGGTAGACAACTAGGACCCCGTTTTACTCATTCAGTTGGGCACTAATGTCAGATTTAGGCTGAGCTGTAGAGTTTTCTGAAGCCTGACTGCATTGACTATAATGGGAGCCTAGAAACCCACACCAGCAGTGATGCCCAAAACTAAGTCCCACTGCGAGTGACTTGAAAGTAAAATCAAAACCCATAATTGAAATCTAGGTGGGAACGGGCCTGCTTGCTTGCTTCCTGGAGAAGAACAGAATTGAACTGGCTCTGGCTGGGGTGGAGTTACCTTTCTTCATAGCAGCCCATGCTGTGTTTTGAATGTTTAACTAAAACTGTGTTGATAACACCATTGGTTTGGCTGTTGCTGAACAGCGCTTGTGCAGTGTCAAGGCTTTCTAATTTTCTTCTGCTTTCCCACTGCCCCGCCTTCAGTGAGTAGGATGTAGGTGGACAAGGAGTCTGGAGGGGACACAGCAGGGACAGGTGACCCAAACTGGCCAAAGACATACTCCATAGCATAAAATGTCATGCTCAGCAGTAAAAACTGAGGGTAGAGAAAGAAAGTGGGAGGCAGGAGGATGTTGTTTTCCAAGGCGGCTGTTGCTTGGGGACTGGCTGGGCATGGGTCTGCTTGTGGGAGGTGATGAGAGATTGTCTTTGCATCACCTCCCCTCCCAAGGACTGTCTTTATCTCAGCCCACGGGTCTTCTCACTTTTGCTCTTATTCTCTCCCCTGTCCCATTGGTGAGGGGGTGGGAGTGAGCAAGCAGCTGTGTGGGTGCTGAGCTGCTGGCCAGGGTAAGCCAACCACAGGAGTGCTAGCGGACAGATTGGTATTTTTAGCATCCAATAATATTCTTCACAATCAAGACAGTTCTCAAAAAGGATCTAGAAGGAAGCAGAAAGGGCACAACTAGTGTTGGTGGAGGTGATTTTTTTAAATGGGGGTTTAGTCATGTTTATGTGCTTATGTAGCCAACTTCTGTAAAATGGCTCCTTCCTGAATAGGAGTCATTAAGTCAAACACTTTCTGGTTTTGTTCTGACCTTACGTTAAAGCTGTATTTGCTCCTTCTAAGTAAAAGCTTAGTTTCCTGTATTAATGCACCTACACTCCTTGTCAGTCTTGTTAGAGGCAGCAAGCATTACAATTTGCCCTCAGGATTTTGATAGATCTGGGTTATACTTTAAGACTTCTATTAATATTTGTGTTCCTATGCAGATGTGCAACCATCTTAAATTTATTTATTTTTTTACTTCTCTACTGCTGTTTGCTGGCCTAGAATAGGCAGCTCAAGTTATACTTTCCTCGAGTTGTTTAAAAAGTGAGCTATATTGATATATGCACGTGTAGATCTCTTTGCAAGTTGTATTTGCTATAAATGTCTTAATTTGGTAAAATACCAGCTAGGGAAGGTAGAAGAAAGATGAATAATGCTAGAAGTGAAGAAGAGCTTTTTACTGAATCACTGTATTATAAATGTATTTGAGCACTCCTGGTCTAAGGCAAAACAGCCTCTTATCTTCTAGGAAACTGTTAAGAAGATATAGTCTCCTTCTGTCTGGATTTTTAAACCTCTTCCCAGCTGCACATGTTAAAAATACATATTTAGCTCATCTGCCCGTAAAATGAGTCCATTGAATTGAATTTTCTGTGCCGTTTCTTAACCTTCCTAACAGTGTGAATAACTGCATCCTGGGAATGTGCCCCCAGTATTGTTAAAAAATTCCTTTTCTGTAATGTAGTACACTTGCATCTGCCCACCAAATGATCGCTTCAAAAGTAGAATCCTTTAGAATCCTTGAGAGAATTAGATTGAAAAAGAGTAGGCATTAGTTTCCTCCACATCCACACCTGAAAAGGTTTTTCTAGCCCCACAGATACATGTCTAGATGTAAACCTGCATTGCTGATGTGTTAAAATTTTGTACAGCTGCTATACAGTATGAACTTACTATGAGGTTTAAAAAAGGGAGAATGTGGACAGCTTAGCCTTAGCGACCCTTATCCCCCTGTCAGATGTGGATCTATGTTATCGGAAGATCATGTGATGTTACTTTGCATTACAGTAGCGCTAGTTATAATTCTATATGCAGTTCTAAAATGCAGATACTGTTACTGGGATATGTATGCAGGAGAAGGATTACCACAGAAAGAGTTTATTGTTAAGAAAATTATGTTGTAAAGTGGGTTCTCTAATGTTGTTACTACTCTTATCTTTTTGTGTGTGTGTTTTGGGCAGATCTATGTAGTGAGAGTTTTGAGAGAAGGGCAGGTTGAGCCAACGTTTGTCTTCCGAACATTTGATGAGTTCCAGGAGCTTCACAACAAACTTGGCATTCTCTTTCCTCTTTGGAAGTTACCAGGGTACGTTCCTAACTCGCTCGTCACCATTATAATGGGAGCAACAAAACCGCTCGCAGCGGGGTGGACAAAGAAAGCTTGAAACAGAGATAAAACTGCTGAGGGGCAAACTAGACCTCAAAGTTGGCAATTAAGGGAGAGAGCTGCTGTTTTAAGGAGGAGAGCCAGAGGAGCAACTCTGTGTATTTAGTCTATGTGTTGTATCACTTACAGCAATTGCCTATAAATGTTTCCTTGCCTTTCTATAATGTTGTTAGCTATTAAGGTGCTGTGTTTCCACTGATGATTGACATAACAAAACGGATGTCAGCACTTCAGGATGGAAATGACAATGAAATCTAACTGTACTTACTTCAGAGAAATTAACTGAAAACTCTTATTTTGTTCTTCTCGTGTAGCTTTCCTAATAAGATGGTTCTGGGAAGAACACACATAAAAGATGTAGCAGCTAAAAGGAAAGTGGAGCTCAACAGCTACATACAGAGTCTGATGAACAGCTCTTCAGAGGTGGCAGAAGTGAGTTCAAGTAACTTAAGCAAATGCAATGCAAGTTTTGAGATTTTGGTGCTTGTTAACACTTAAACTAATATGTAACATTTCTTCCAAATTTAGTGTGATCTTGTTTATACTTTTTTCCATCCATTACTTCGTGATGACAAAGTGGAAGGAATAGATGGAATAGCCAGACCTACAGGTAGGTAATGTTTTTGAGGGGGTGTTATAAATTGGATTACTATAGTATGACACCTTTACAATGTGATTTTTTTTTTAAATCTCATTTAATTAACTGCAGCTTTCCCTCACTGAAAACTTTACATCACTGTCTTTCCAAAGAGGCCTGCATACACTTACAAGGAGATAAAAACATACAATAAACCAGCAACAATATATATGATCACTTGGGCTTATTTACAGCTTGACTAAATTGTTCAAGTTTTTACTCTGAACTTCCAAAGTGGTTCTTACAAGACAAAGCAAAAATCTTTAAAACCTGTGGTCTTACCCTCTTGTTAGACAACTAGAAATGAAATCAGAAACTGAGCTTGGTCTAAGGCTTTTTTTTCCCCCCATATATAATCAGCGTAGTACTGCTGAAAAAGTACAAATTTTACAGAGGAAATAATTGTGTGCTTTTATAGATACAAGTCCATCAAGTCCTACCTCAGGCAAAGTGGGAGGAGAAGTGAAGCTGTCCATATCATATAGAAATAGCACTCTATTTGTCATGGTGATGCACATTAAAGACCTGGTAAGTAGATACTGAGCTCGCTGCCAAGAACTGCTTCCATTTTGTCAATTACCTTCTTGACTTAGGTTGATGCAGGAATGGTGGAACTATCTCTGTTCCTCCAAATTTTCCAACTGTCAACTTAATTAACTGCTGCTTTTGGTTAGTTTCATCGTGGAGTCTAGATACTTGAAAACAAAGGCTCAAATAGGTGTGCAGTAACTAGTTTTCTAACTTGTCTTGTTTTTTAATTACAGGTTACAGAAGATGGTGCAGATCCAAATCCCTATGTGAAAACATACTTACTTCCAGATACGCACAAAACATCCAAACGCAAAACCAAAATCTCCCGGAAGACAAGAAATCCAACTTTCAATGAAATGGCAAGTAAAAATTTATGTAGTAACTCGCTATAGTTTGCTATTGTTCCTTAGTCTAAGCTGTAATTAAAATATTGACTAAAAATCCGTGAAGATACATAAATGGAAAGGAAATGGTTTGAAAACCTTTGTGCCCTGTTTTAAAAAGCAAACTAACAAGCCAAAAGACCCTAAGCAACTGAGTTAGGTAAAGGTACTATTACAAGTAAGCAGAAATTTCTCAGACTGACTCTGAGGAGTGAAAGGGAGAAGGAAAGGCATCTTAAAGCTGAAGGTCCCGGATTCACTGATTCTTAATGTTGAGAAGAATGACTTCAGAATTCTTGGCATGTAAACAGTACTTCCATCTAAAAACACTGGTTCTTTTAAACATTTAACATTGGGAGCATAAAATAAAATATGAATGTCCTTCAGCCCATCCTCTGAGAAGCAGACATACTAAATGGTCGTAATGTGCAGTGAAGACATCTGTGAGTGGCTAGACAGTCAGAAGAAAGGGCAGTCTGTGGAACTTCATTTGGATAACCAAAAAATTATTAACTTCTTACCTTCTAGCTTGTGTACAGTGGATACAGCATGGAGACTCTGAAACAGAGAGAACTTCAGTTAAGTGTGCTCAGTGCAGAGTCGTTACGTGAGAACTTTTTCTTGGGTGGAATTACACTCTCACTAAAGGACTTCAACTTGAGCAAGGAGACTGTTAACTGGTATCGACTAACTGCTGTACCCTATCTGTGAATTCATTTCTACACCAGAGTAAGACCAGAACAATTGTATTCAGTTGTGCTTTGTGCATCTTCCTACTTGAAGGTAACTTGCACATATTAAAATAAGAGACTCTGCATTTCAACAGATATGTTGGACCAACGTTCATGTAGCCTGATTTGGAGGATTTCTAGAAAACTTTGTTTATGCTTATGCAGTGTTATCAAAGCATCATTGTAAATGTTTGAGTTGTGGGTAAAGGAAGGTGTTTTTAAACCACCCGTGAAAGTGAAATGAACAGTTTGACCATGTTGGTTGGTTAAACCTTAACGTAACCATTAGGCCTGCAGATATAGTGCATTTTTGCTTTCGGTTTTTGTTACCTGTGTTGTGTCCATGGCATGATGCTGGAGAACGTGAAAGAAGTGACATCTTTTTAGGATTACATTCCCACTACTAACTAGATATCACAGAAGCAGCAACGGGTAAAATTTGGTGTCTTCACACACACCTGTAGAAATGAAGGTTGAAGGGCTGGAAAAATTCCTTAGCATTGCATTTAATCCCAGATTCATGCTTCTCTAAGACTTACTGGAGTAAGTGCCAATAATGGAAGTTGTAAATAATGGTGCCTTATAATTCAAATGCTTCTCTTTTACCTCATTTCTGGTATTTAAGTATGTATACATGTTAACTTTCAGCCCCTTAAAAAGGGGAAACGTTCTCATATCTGATAACTTGCAGGTCCTACTGGAAGTCTTTTCCTGAGATGCGTTGTTTGCAAATAACATCACTTATACTGATCTTCATAGTTAGTGCAACTTACATAATTTTGTTTCTACCCACGATTTCCAAAAATTGAATGAAGACTGGCTGAATGTGGTGCTGTAGGAAATGTGCCCAGCTTCTCAGTGTTTTGAAATGTCTTAATTGCTAGAACTTCTAAATACTGCAGTGATTAAATGTGAAACAGATTCAAACATTAAATCCAAAGTGGCATTTGTACCTAAATTACTTACCTGTACCTGCAGGTAAAGAGTGGCCTCTAGTTAAAAAGCAGAACGGCAGGATGAGTTGCAGGCAAGAAAAGAGTTGCATTAACGGAGCTCTGAGAGGAACTTGGTCACTTTTTTTTTATAGTTCACAGCAACACTGTTTCTCGCTCCTGGTAAGAATTAATTCCACTAAAAATACTTAATTCCAAGGAACATTATGTTTGAACTATATTGTGACAGTGGGGTACAAATGTGACTCACTGTCTTCATTAATATATCTGGTTACTTAATGAGGTGTTTCTGCACTAGAGATGTAGCCTTTTTATTCACCTTACTCGGTGTTTCAGATGATCATGTTCTGTCTGTCAAAGCTATAGAGTTGCACGCTTTAGTACTAAACCTTGAAGCAAGATGGACCATCACCACTGACTATGACTAGAGTAAAATTTTAAAGCAAAATACGCAACTATGAACGAAAACACAATACAGGCAAAGCCTTCTGTATACCCAACACTAACAACCGATTTCATAACCTTACTTTCCTTCCCCTGCTACTGACCAATCTCCCTTCAATACAGAAGAGAGAAGTAAACTTGAATCTCCTGGTGCCTAAAATATTCACGGTCCAATTTCGTAGGAATTACTACAGTTAAAAAGCTAAGAATATCTTGAATGTTAGAAACTGGGTTGATACTAATGGGCGCTAGCAAATCCCAAATCCCAGTTTTACTAGGCCTCTTCTGCATATTTTTCATTTAGTATATAGCCTGTAAATAATAACCTATATAACTAACTAGATATATTTCCTGCTCACTTGATGCTTTTGAGACTTAGTCCATTCCATCATTAGAATCACAAGTCACTTAAACACAGGAAAGTAGACTACTGTTTTTGTGAAACGTTCCATTGTGAAATAAAATGAAAGCAATATGTACTGCCTTTTTTGCAGTTTGCTATTAAAGCACAGTGTCTTACAGCACAAAATACACATAAACTAAAATCATTTAAAAAATGATTTGCAGTTTTAACAGTTGTCTGGACTCTGAAAAAAATGTATAGTACTGTATTATTGTTAGCACTTGTCCTGACTTCTGATTTAATCTTCTTCATAGCTCAACTCATTTTGTGCCTTTCCCTTCCTTCTCAAAGTCACTGGCTGAAGCTTTTTATGGTCATAGTTTTTATTTTGTCTATGGGATCTGGCCTTGGCCTCCCCACACATGTAGAGGAACAGCACCAAGCTTGCACCTCTTTGCACTATTCTGAATTAAGAAAAAAATGATTGGTGCAATAAGACTTAAATGCAGAGAAATAAAAGATGGATGTGAAAGAGGAAAACATGCAATTCGGGTGGAATTTACCAGTACACTGAATAGCTTGAAAATGTAGTTTTAACAGCTTTTCGTATCTTGTTTAGTAAAAAGAAAAGAATCTTTTATGCAACGTATGACCTGCAGCCAGAAATACACTTGTCTATACAGACCTTGTTTAGTATTTCGGAGTGACGGCTTGCGCTAAGACCTCTTCCTGTTCTCCATTAACCTAGAACTTTGCACTGGTATTTTTATTACTGCCTTTTTACGATCTACAGCCGCCTGTCTCTGGAAGTACGTGCGATCTTTGATAATTTCTCTATTTTTACAAGTAGGGTTGTGTAGAAATCCCCGTCACCTGCCTTAATGCGAGGGCTCCGGGCAGGGCCGCAGCGCACCGCCTCCCCTCCCCTGCGCTCCTGACTTGGACACTGTGACTAGGATAGTGCTATGGGTGATGAAATTCAGCGAGAGCAAATAGTTTGCCTCCCTTTGTCTATATATCTGTAAGAACCAAATACTTTAATTAAACGAGCTCGTTAATAAAGATGTACAATATTGCCCTCTGTCGTGCCTGTACTGAACGGGTTAAATGTGACTCCGTAACTACCCTGTAAGTACATTAAACACGATGCTGGGAAACAAAAAAAAAAAAAAAAAGCGTGCTGGTCTGTTCTGTCCGTTGGGGCCGGGGAGGTGTGTGTGTGGGGGACCCGGTAGCCGGTGACCGCCCTGAGGGCCGGGGCCGCACCCGGCGCTGCCCCCTCACCGCCTCACCCCGGAGCGCGGGACAGGCCTGGCCCTCGGGCGGCGGCGCGCGCAGCGCAGATCCAGCGCCAGTGATTGGTTGGCGTGCGGCCTGGGGGCGGGGCGAGGCCGGGTCCGCCCTTTCCTGCGGAAGTGGGGCGGGAAGGGCCGCTGCCTCGCCTCGCTCGGTCTCTTCTGGTGCCGCCATCATGGGTCGCATGCACGCTCCGGGGTCAGTGGCGGCTGCAGGGGCCGGGGCCGGGGTGTGGGGCCGGCTCGGAGCTGTTGCGGGTGCTAAAGGGGCGCCGCGGATNGGTGCCGCCATCATGGGTCGCATGCACGCTCCGGGGTCAGTGGCGGCTGCAGGGGCCGGGGCCGGGGTGTGGGGCCGGCTCGGAGCTGTTGCGGGTGCTAAAGGGGCGCCGCGGATGGCTGCGGGAGCAGGAGGGCTGTCGGGGGAGCAGTAGCGTGCGTGGGGACTGGGGGGAGGCCGGCGGCTGCGGAGGTACGGCGGTAGGGCGGGGAAAGGCTCGGGCCGGCGTCGAGGCGCGGGTTCCCTTGGCCGGCGCCGGGCGGGGCTGTGCTGCTGGTGCCTGGGCTCCCCTTCCCGGTGCTGCACGGGCGGGGGCGCCGCCGCCTCCAGGCGAGGAGGGAGGCCGCGGGCCTCGGTCCTGCGGACTGGATAGGGCCTTGTAGGAAACCACTGTAGTGGGCGGCCTTGCCGCGGGCTGGGGTCAGGGTCAGCTCGTGCGCCTCCGCTTAGCCTGTGGTCTGCTTCTCCCCCGCAGGAAGGGGCTGTCCCAGTCAGCCTTGCCCTACAGACGCAGCGTGCCTACGGTGAGTGACTGCCCCGTCCCGCGCGCGCTTCGGTAGGCCCGGGCGGCGGCCTTGGGGCCTTCGGCGCGGGGTCGGGTTCCCGCAGTGCAGCTTAGCAGTGCCCAGAAAAAGAAACAAAACGGAGAGCGCTTCAGTGTTTTGTGCTATCGTTCTTAAGTTATGGCCCGATAAAATGCTAACTTAGCCGGTGGTCTTAAGAATACTGAGAAAGCAACTGCTGTTTTCCGCCGAGATGATTTACTGGCCAAAAAAGTTTATTTTCCTCTTCGTACCTCCATTTATTTAAGTGCAATTTCGAATGTTTTTAGTCTGTGTGCTGGTAATTTCTAGAGATTAAATTACTCTCCTCACACTCGAGTTTGGCCTTTGCCATTGTGAAATAAATTTGACTGTTTTTTTAACTATTTATAACTAATTTGCTGATCAGAGCACTAATTTAAGTAATTTCGGCGAGCCCTTAGTTAATTCAGGGTACTTTCACTTATGAGGCGTACCTGTCAGTTAAATGAGCAACTGCTTAATCTGTCTTGCTTTGCGAGACTGTATGTTGGAGGATCTTGTTTGTTGACAGGAAGATAGATCTGTGGTGTGTATGGAAAAGCATGTATTGAAAAACAGTTAAATGGAAACATGAAATTAAAGCGCAAAACATGGAAATAAAGAGGTACAATGTAAAGTAAGATGTGGAGCTGCTTGAAGTACTGCTGATGGTTAAACAGTTTGATAATGATTAGGATACTCAAATGCTATGCTTGTTTTAAAAAATCCTGTGGGTTTTTTGGTTGGTTTTGTTTGTATTCTCTTTTGGATTGTAATCTGTAGAGCATTTCCAAATACATTTTTATTGTCCTTTTCTATTTCAAACTATGACAGTATTAAAAAGGGAAAAAAAATAGGAGCTTTTGTAGCTTGTTGAAAGAGCAAGGATTATCTAGCTTGTTGATGTTGTCTTCCCCTTAATAATCATTGAAATAGTGGCTCTGTCAGCACAGTTTAACAAAGAAATAGTAGTAAAGACACAGTTTTATCTGAGTAGATCTATTTGCTTCATTTTTAAATTGTGTACTTAAAGTCTGATTTTCACTAATCTCCATAGATGGCTTACTAAGAAACATCTATGTGGTTCTCAATTTCGCATTTCTGTCAAAGGTCCAATTAAAGGATTTCTTCCCTATGGCACTGATTTTTTTTTCCTGTGTAAATTTGTGTTCGTGCTTTCGGTGTGGCAGTTAAAGTAAACTGATAATGAAGTAGCTGATTGGAGGCTATATAAGCCGTGTTCAACAGAACCATTTTTCCTTCAGTTCTGCCTCCCTCAACTATTTTTCACTAGCACTGTGGTTTCGTAATACATAAAAGAGTTTCTTCATCATTGGAAGTACAATTTCAGTTCTTGATTGTTTTTTCAAGCATTACAAAGCATCTATTTCTACAATTTATAAAAAGCTTTCCCATAGCTAGCCTGTGCATATGTGTTAAGCAGTGTTCATCAGTTGCTGTTTTGTTTTGTTTTTCCAATTTTCTTTAGTGGCTGAAACTTACTTCTGATGATGTGAAGGAGCAGATCTACAAGCTGGCTAAGAAAGGCCTGACTCCCTCGCAAATCGGTAAGGTTGATGAATAACTCCTAAATGGAGACAAAACATGTTTTTCTGACTGTAATGATGTAATTGTTCCTTCAACCTGTATTAAATAACATACTAAGAAAATACAGGTTTTCTGATGTGCCTGTGTGTTCACTGTATGTATACCACTAAAAATGTGGTATGTCCCATTCTTGCAAGAAGCATATTTGGAGTAGTAGTTGAGTATTTTTTTTTCCAAGCAGAAAATGTGAAGCATCTGTTTAATCTTGCAACCTATCCTTAGGAATAACCATTAATAGATGTTACGGGGCAGTTTAGTCTGCCCAGTTTATTGAAGAAAAACTTGACGTCTCATCTCAAATATCAGCAGCCCTTCATTCAGGAGCTTACTGAGCCAAGCACTACAGCTGTGTAATTGACTAGTTCTCCGTAGTTTGGACCCCTCTAGAGCTCTGCTTAAGTGTATGCATGCTACAGCTTCATATGATTATGAGTTCTGCAGTGTAATTATGTGCTACGTGAATTATTTATTTACTTATTTAATGGTAACTCTGAGAGCGTTAATGATCCCTGTGTACAGTACACTTTTTTAGAGTAAATGTGTCTGCGACATCTTTGTTAATTATGGAGTAAAGCATGATTGAATACCTAGCTTTGAGTCCTATTGAAAACTTCACAATAATATTGTAGCACTTAATGTGTTACCTGCCTAAATGTGATGGGTGGGTTAGTTTTCTGTTAAGTTCTATCTGATGAAGTGTTTCAGCTTCTGTAAGCTGTATTTTGCTAATGCGTTGCCTACCTTTTGTTCAGTTTCCACCAGAAAGGGTTTTACAGAAGACCTTTTTCGAGTATCTTGTGAAACCAACCTTACAGATACAATATTTGTTTGTGTAAGGTTTTTCTTTTCAGGTGTAAATGTTTGTTTCAGGTGTGATCCTGAGGGATTCCCATGGTGTTGCCCAGGTTCGCTTTGTTACTGGCAACAAAATTTTGAGAATCCTTAAATCGAAGGGACTGGCCCCAGACCTTCCAGAGGATCTTTATCACTTGATCAAAAAAGCTGTTGCTGTTCGCAAACATCTTGAGAGAAACAGAAAGGTGAGTACTGATTTAAGTAGAGAACTCTCTTACGTTTGTTTTTTCAAATAATACTGTGTTTTATTTACAACTTGACAAAGCAAATACTCTTACTGCACTGCCTGTTAGCCGCCCCCTTTGACTAAACTTAGAGGCTTGGGGAGGCATTTTGATGAAGGAGAATAGTCTTTGTCTGTGAAAAAGATCTTAAAAGCATTCCTTAAACCACATATTTCTGGTCCTGCTCTGATTTTACTGAATTCATCAGGCTTTGGTAATACAGGTGTGGAGTTCGTAGCAGTACCTGTGGATTTTCTGCTTTACCAAAGCTCATCCGAAGTGTACATTTTCGAGAAGTCAAAAGTAGTGCTTGATTGTGATGTAACTTTCTTTTCAAGGATAAAGATGCCAAGTTCCGCCTGATTCTGATCGAAAGCAGAATCCATAGGTTGGCTCGCTACTACAAAACCAAGAGAGTGCTGCCGCCCAATTGGAAATAGTAAGTCTTCTCTTATGTTACTGTTTTCACTGAGGTCTTGTAGGTTTTGTAAACAATATGCTGGGATGGTTATTCAAAGGGTGAAGAGTACATTATGATCAGGCATACAGGTAAACCAGGCAACAAAGAATAGGTATTTTCATAAATATTAACTGATAAATTAATGGAACTTACTGCTGAGGAAAATGACTGTCACAACACTTGGAAAAAAAATCATTGTCTCAACGAGTGAAGTCACTACTAGATAATTTTTATAATACTTGATACAAACTGCAGTCTCTGTTCTCAGTTGCTTTTATAAGCCGTGTTACTTTCAAAATATGTTGAGAAATGGCTTAGTAGCTGTGGCAAAAATGAAAGTAATTTGTAGTTTTACTCTAGGAAAACTTCGGCGGTGTAGGAGAAATCCCATAGATATCAGGGTGAGCTTTTTTTTTTGGAAAAGACTCAAGTGCAACTAGCTAGGCTTTTGAATATATGGTTTTGTGCTGTTATTCTAGTATTTGTATTTCAAAAGGAAAGGTGACATCTTTATGCCATAAAAAAATTTAAATGGATAGTGATTAAGCTCAGGACTGGTAATTAAAGCTTTGACTGGAGCAGTGTTTTTGGCAAGTAGTTTGAAAAACTGCCTCTGCAATTAATATTTCTCTCTCTCTCTCTCCCCCCCCCTTCCCCCCCTCCTCTTTTTAGTGAATCATCGACAGCTTCTGCCCTGGTCGCGTAAGAGCTGGCTGTGACTTACTGAGAGAATAAACTTTCATTACCTAAGTTTGTGTTGTCTCTAAATGATTGGTGACTTATAAACTTTTGCCCGCTTCAGGAAGCTGCATGTAAATGGGCAGTTTTCAAGGTGGAACAGATGTGTGGCTGTGGTTTCCATATTGCTATCCTACAGTATCAACTCTGGAAGTGGTTATTGCTGTTCTAGACCAGCTGTATGGTTTGTGTCTGTGCTTAAACTGAATTTTTGATGTGATAGCCTCAAATTAAAGTGACCTAGTCATTCACAGCAAATATACTTTATTCATGCAGGGCTGTGCCTCTGTGTCCTGCACGAAGAACTGGGGAGGAAAACAACGACAGGAGGAAGAATTGGAAATTTAGAAAATGCAGAAAGGATTAGGCAGGAGGAGGGGGAAGAAAAGGGAAACAAAATGGGAGAGGTTGATTAATTCATTGCAGGTTGATGTGGATCTGCTCCTTATGCAGAAAGCTTAAGTAGACTTCAACCAGTTCCTGACAGTAACTGTTGCTGTCATTTGTAAGTAACTTTAAGAACAATCTTTGAGATTTGGGTAAATACAGGTGACTGTTCTGCGCTCCTCCGATGTTATGTCTTTACTGAAGTAGTTTTTCCTAAACCCAAAGGGCGGTAGCTGTCGTGGCTATTGTATAGTCACTATTGCTGAGGTCATGCCTGCAGGTTCTAAATAGCTTTGACCTTAAGGGTCATCTTTCTGCTGGCAAAACGTGGAGAAGAGTGACAGCTTTTTCATTTTTTAGGGGAAATTATAAATGGAGATATTCTGAGCCGTTGTGACAGTTGCTCCTAAGTCTTGGTGCATTACTTAACTTGTGCCATATTAAAAAGTTAATTTAAGTAAATTTAAATAAGACGTAACATTTTTCTAAAGTGTAGTAGCTAGTTTCTAGATCATAACCAGTGGAACCTGGTAACTTCTGGATTTAATTTTGCAGAAAGACAGGATTCCTCTGCCCTGACTATGACGCTAAATATAGACTTGTGGTTGAGACAGTTTTAAAAGAAAAGCACAGCACGCCAGTTGAACTCTAAAGTGCTACTGTCCTATCCATCTTAAAAGGTAAATTACCAGCCTCTGTATGCTGTCAAAATACTTGCTTTTGTTTCGGAAAGCTGCTGGTGATTACTTGCCAGGCTCTCACAATGATAATCAAGTGTTCTGGGGTGTAGATGTAATAAACCACTTCCATGATACAAAAAAAAAAAGTTGCTGTGAGTCTGGGGTTGGAGGTATTGCCAACTGAAAAGCACACTGATGCTTTCAGTACTCGTTCTGAAATAGCTGTATGTAAGTAATGAAAGCGCCAGCAGATGGCACTTTGAAACATCAGAGTTTTTAAGAAGTTCTGTGTTGCAGATAGTGCCACCTAGAGATCATGTGTCAAGGCTGATGGTCTGAGTCAGTGAACGGGTGATATATTTAGAATTGTGATACTGCTGTATATGTGGTGCCAACTGATATAGTGATTTTGAGCACAGTAGTGTTGAAGCTTACACAATTCTTGTATTTCATAGTACTGGAGCATTTTGGTCTGAATGCTGCCTGTACTGTGTCTTTTCTGGCACTGGTTTGCTAGAGGGGCTGAAAGCAGGCTGTGCTGTCTTCCTGTGGCATTTTGCCCATCCAGTGGTGCTGAAAGCTGCTGACCTTTCCAGAAGAAAAGGGAAGTGCAGTGGTTGTCACAGTGATGGCATCTGCCTCACAGGAGCGGAGGAGAGGGGGAATACCATGTGAATAATTGTCTTGTGCTGTACTGTCAGGACTGAAGTTACCCAAGCACAGATCCTGGGCTTGCAGTAAGATCACATTCAGGTGTTGAAGGTACTCCTGAGGATAGAGAAGGAGAGCGGTACATATTTACTGCCTGTAGAACTTGGCAGTCTTGTCGAAGAATGGTAATAGTATTGTGATTGTACTATTATACACGTACATTTCTACCACTTAAATTGCTAGAGATTCTGTATTTCCTGTAAATTATAGAGGCTAGCTTAAGTAAACTCCATTCTCATTAAGAATTGTCAGTCCCTTACCCCTTTCATTACCAGAAGAGGTACACCATCAGTCAAACTTGTTAGCCCCAGGGCTCCGCAGGGCAGTGGGTGCCTGGCCCATTGTGGGAACAGTGGAGCCAAGGCACTGACCAGGGGTAAATCCTCCTGGGGGAGAGGACCCCTGTGAAACATGATACTGTGCAATGCATTTGGAGCATGTGGTCCTACAGTGTGTGTATGAAGAGTGGAGTGTGGGACCAGGAGGAACACAGTCCTGTGGAAGCATCAGGTAAGTTTACTGTTTGGGGCTGTGGTACAGGAGTGTGCCTGGGTGAGAGTGAAACTCTTTCAGGTAGTCTCTTAAGTCTCGTGCCACATAGCCGAGCACCAGGACTGCTCCAGACAGCTCAGGATTTGTGATCCAGCTGCCTAGTGTTGTTAGTGGAATCTTTCCCCACTCTGGGTAAAGGTACTAAAACTTCTCTTTGCTGGAGACAGGCAGTAAGGAGGGTAAATCCAGATCTGCAAATAGTTGCCCCAAATTAATTCTTGATATGAACAAGCATGTATCTCTCCCCCATGTTTAATCTCCTGGCACCATCCTGGCTTCTCTCTCCCCAGCAGCCTGGGTTGTACTGTGGGCTTTGGGCCCCACTCCTCTCTTACTTTCTTCCACTACAATGTCTCTTTATGGTTTCTTTTGCCTTTGCTTAACTTCCAGAAGCTACGTTCCTGTTTCTGCCTCATTCCAGCAGCCTTTTCTAAATTTCCAGTGTTGCTCTTTTTCTTCTTGCAGTATTTTTTGTTCTCCCAGCAGGTACAAATCTGAGCTATGATTAGGTTTTTTTTCCTGTCGCAGTGTGAGTTTTTTCCTGTGTTGTGCAAGGGCACACATCAGAAAGGAGCTCACGGCCTCAACTGCTTCCATCTCTCTTGGCCCCTCTGGCACAGTGAAGCCTGCCGTTCCCCCTTCAGAGAGGCACAGTCACAGGGCCTCTGCCTCCACAGCGAGCTGCTCAACGTGGTGGGTTCCCTTGGCAGCAATGTGGGCACACTGCTTTGCTGCTCCATACCAGGCTTGTTTGCGTGGCGAGCTTGGTTCACGAAAGCCTCACGCTAAACTTCAGTCCTTGCCAGCTCTGCAGCTCTTGCGGGCCTGTTGGGTGTATGGCAGACGCGCCCTTCCTTTGGCTGATAAACAACCAGTTTTGAAGGCTGGCTGCTGAGGCACCCTTTCCTCTTGCAGAGCCCACAGTGGGCAGGGTTGTCTGCCATTTCCCAGGAAGGCTTGTTGTAGGGCTGTTTTAGGAAAAATGATGATGATTCTTCCAGTCGCTGTG
>VZSC01007240.1:438313-479606 GCA_013398225.1 Steatornis caripensis
AGTCGCTGTGGGGTTGCTGAGGGTGGTAAGGAGGGAACTGGTTTCCTTCAGGTCTGAAGCATCAAGTTCTCCATTGGATGTGGCACAGGGAGATGGGACAAGGGCATTCTTTGGGTTATAGTTTGGTTTTTCCATACGGGTTTTCCAGTTCCTTCTACTCAGTTTTTTTCTTGGGAGCATGAAGATGTTCCCCTCTGTTGGCTTTCTCTACCTTTTTAAATTCCGCCCCCCTCCCAAGTTTTTGTGCTCTAGGTGTTTGCCCTGACAATTCTGGCTGTGTGTTTCTGACTTCCTGTTAAGTAAATCTCCCCCTTGCAAATCAGTCAAGACAATTTTCTTCCATTCCTTTAGGTGACATGAGTTTAGCTTACCATGATTTGAGTCAGCTAGGGCAGCATTCAAATGTATGAATGTAACTTCACGTTTTCTTCACTTCAGCAGTTCATCCTGAAATGGTAAGTCCAGAAAGGTGAGTTTTTATTCCTATGCTTAAATCAATAGTGGTTGATGCAACACGCAGCAGGGATTTAAGGGAAAGCTTTGATTCAGTCATGACCAGAGGACGTTTTGAATGCTAGGGAGCTGTTCGTTCTGAAGGACTTTGTGGTGTGTGACTGGTTCCCTCGTGGAGACAAACAATGTATCTCTTAGTTCAGTGAATTTTTCTAATTGATAGGTCCTGTTTACTTGTGTGAAAAATAAGAAACTTTTAGTAATTTATTTTAAGTAAGGAAGCTTAAACACCAGTTACTCTGCTCATAAGTCATTACCACTGCTGGAAACCATGAATTTCTCTGCTTTGGGGAAAAAAAAAGTCAACCAAGCTATAGTAATAACAGAAAAGGCAAGAAATTATTTTAATTTATAAATGCATGGCTGTAAGTGTATGCTCTTCTGCTTTTTCTGGAAAACAGCTTCTAGAGGGTGTTTTCAGTTTATATTTTCTGCCAGTAAGGTTTTACAGTTTTCAACTAAAAATCATTGCATGTGAATTAATCCCAAATAGCAAAATGCGAATGAAGAGTGTACTCTTGATTTTTCTGAGTGAAGGTTTGTGTGTCACTTTCTTCTGCTGTTTTCAGTGTCACTTACATGAAAGACCATGTAGTTAAAAAGCACTGCACATGTTTCTCAGGACTCAAAGGCCAGTTTCTTTTCCCATTCCCATTTAAATAAAGAGCAGTAGGGCCTACTGAATTCACCAAAGGCAGGTTTGGTACTCCCATAGCTCTGGAATAGCTGGTGTTTCTGACTTAGGCCAATGCTGCTTCATGTTCACGCAGTTGTTTTGTTTCCTTTTCAATGCTGCGATCAAACTAGTGAAAAAATGTACTCTGTTGCTGGGAAGTCTCTTCAATAACTCTGCATCATTTGCATGACAATACGTCATTGTGCCCTGGTAACTTCCCTCCGCCAGCACTTACCTTGGCAACAGGAAATGGTTCAACAATGTTCAGTGCACAAATGGGATGCCTGTGAATGTCCTTGTTTCCCAAAGATTTCTGGACATACTTGCAGTTGGATAAATGAATGTTTCCTGCTCTCCTCTCCACTCTCCTCCTTTTGGGATAAACTTTACTTCCGGTTAGAAATCTGTAACCCTTGTAATGATCAGTGTCGCTGGCTGGTGTGAGTTCTTTCCTGTCACCACAGGATTTATTAAAGATGTTAACCAGCACAGATGCAGTAACTGGAGCTGAATCAATAGCAAAGGTTAATGGCATAGCAATATGTATTGGATATGATGATAAACAGTAGCATTATCCTTCAGGGCTTGATAGCTAGAGTAGTACTGGCAGCTAATTTCTGGAGGCTTGCTTGGTGCTTAGGACCAAAGGAAGTGAAGTACAGCCTGTTACATCAACCCACGAGCTTGAGATACTGTGTGGCAAGTGATTACATTGGCTGTGCCTGAGGCAAGAGGTGTACCTGCATTAAAAGATCACCTGAGTTTTTCTAGCGACTGCTGGTTTTACAGGCTAATATTTTATTCCCTTTGAGTTTGCTCACTAAAGACCCCTCTTAAGGTCAGAATTCTCCTTCTTCAGAGCCAGGAAGGGGCTTTCAGGTTTAGTGCAGCTGTCAGGGATCAATCCGTTTTACAGCTCCTTCAAGTTCTTTATGATGCAGATGAATAATTTCCGTAGATCCTGAGCCCTGTGTTGTGCTAGAGTGGGAAGAGAGTGGCTGGTGTTTTGAACTGTAGAAGCTGTTGACTGACTGGGTGAAATAACCAGTGACAGCCATTAAAAATTAATCAGGTTAAATGAACTTGGGAAGGATCCAAATCTCAGAGGATCAGTTCTGATAAGGCATTTGAGACTTGCAAGAAAGGGGTTGGAAACCTCTCTTGGAATAATACATGTTAGTGGACACTGGGGCACACCAAAAGGTGTTGTGAAATACAGGCTGTAAAAGAACTTGTTTCATTGTGAGGTTTTTTTCTGTTTTTTTAACAATGAAAAAACCATAACATCTCCTTAAAATAAAGTCCATCCCATCTTGCTCAGCCCCGCCAGTCTTGGCAAAACTAGGACTATAAATTGATTGATTTTGAGAAACTGCTCATCTAGTGATACCTATATTTTGTATTGGGTATTCCATTTACAGCTCAAACTCATGCTACAGATACCTCCTTAGACTTCACTTCAGTAGTTATTCCTGGTAACTTTCTTCAGCATTAGCATCAGATCTGGATTCTCTTTTGTTTTGGTATTCTGCGATGAAGCCACACTGTATCTGGAAAGCAATACAAGAATAGTATTTTAAAATAGTATGTAGCTAGTTTCAGTCAAGCTAGGATCTCAAAAACATCTGTGATTAACAAATGAAGTCCTTGCTAATAAATAACATTCCTGTGATGTACAGGGAGGTGACTCAGTGTTTCAGTGGCCCCACATTCCAAGTGCTATTATTACATTTGTGAGTGTTGTGTAATGACTGGGAGTAGACAGTTCCTGGAGAAAGCATTTAGTTTTCTGGAATTTACCAGATGCAAGTGTTGCAACTTTGATGCTGCAAGAACACCATTTAACTGATGCCTAGCTCTTACATAGTACTTTGGACCCATAAATCTCAGTGGTTTGTGTGATCAGACCATCAGATCTGACCACCCCCCACCCTGTCCAGGGAGACAGGTGCATAAAGCAGTTGAAAGAGCTTGCCTGGGGCTGTAGGAGAGCTAGGCATGGAGCTCTGATGTCCTAAATCCCAGCCCGGCGCTCTACCTGTGAGCCTGTAATACAGTTACACTTTAAACAAAGATGAATGTTTATATGTAAATGGCATATGTGGGGAGCGGTGTAGAGCTGAGCGTGGAAGCAGTTCACAGAGAGATTTGGGAACACAGACCATGGCACTTAACTCCTGGCACAGAATACCATCGTGTGACTCCAATGGACAACAGTGGGCAGTTAGCGATAATCCCTTTTTGCACTGATGTATGTGCGAGGTTGAGAGTGAAGGGAACAGTTCCCCAGCCTCTCCTGTCCAGAGTGGGCAGTGGCTGAGGCCTTCCTTCCTCAGTAGAGCACCAGGGAAATAGAGCCAAAGTTTGTTTCAGAGCTTTGTCTACCTGACTGTGCTCTTGTGGAGCACATAACTCTATACTCCTACCAGCTCAGAGCGGATCATGATGTGGTCTTCTAATTTTACCTTGTCTGTCTGTGTATAGCAACTTTGGATATAGCAAAGGAGGATACAAAAAGCAGGAGGAGTTAGGAGCTTGGCTGTGTTGTGCTGTTCAGACGCTGTCACTTCTCAGTTTTGAAACTTCTTGACTTACAAGTCGTGTGGTTAAATACTGCACATTAATCCCCTTGATTTAGCTGCGTAATATACAGGATTCCCCCTTAAAGCATAGGTAAAACCTATGTGTCAGTGATATCTGGAAATTGTGTCTTCCCCTCTTAGAAAACATGAGTACCTTCTGCAGCTGTGTAATAAAATGCTGAGGATCAAATTGGTCTAGTAAGAAATTAAATTTCAGATAAGGATTCCTGTCAGCCTTGCTTCTGCTCTGATCCAAAGATCAAACTAATAGGGCCAAATCTGAGCAGTTTAATGAAACAATGTTATTTAAGCAAAGCAATCATGACCTGCTGCAGTGTTGTTTGGTATTAAACAGTAATTAGATTTGTCTCCCCAACAAAATTGAAAAGCTTGTCTGAAAGCAACTGTAATCGGAAATGTCATGCTGCAGATACCGATGATAGATACGGTTTAACAAAACACAGGCTTTGGCTTCAGTTCATCACAATGATGGATAATCCCATGGCGTATAGCAGTTCAGTACTGTTATGTAGCTTGCAGTTTAGGTCGAGAGGATTTCTTTCACTGTCATATACACGCTCATATTTTCCTTTTTCACTCTAGTGTGCCACATGATCCACAACCATGTTAAACTGGAGTATTTTGCCCATGTCACTTACTCTGTAGTGAAGGTCAAGTGAAATGGCATTTGTGATGATGAACCTGAGGTTTATGCGATGGTACTTGCCAACAGCACATAGTGAGCTCCAGTCTGAGCTTTTTGCAGTGGTTCACTCTGTGGAAGCACAAGAAACTAAGCAGTACTTTCAGAAAGCTGCAGTGGTAGTGGTGAGTGTCATGCCAGAGTCAACACCAACTATGAAACAGATGTGCTGAAGTACTGATTGGGGGGGTGGGTTGCACAGACCTCAGAAGTATGTGCCTGGATTTGGGTCAGCTGGCAGCGTGGGAACTTGCACAAAGCTCCATCTCCTGGTTTTATGCAAATGTGCAAGAATCTTAGCCTAAAGAAAAAAAAGAAAAGACCACAACATATTGCATGAGTGTCAGCCAGTCTTAAAGTGCAGAGCTTTTATTAGCTGGAATAACCTGAATAATAGGCCTTTCTCCCTGCATCCTACTTTTTGTCCTTAAACTTCTGCGTTAACAAGATATTAGCAGTGATAGAAAGCAAGCCCTGTTAGCATCAGATTATACACAAGCACCTGATGTGTGTAAAAGAGCTGGCCAGTGGTATGTTTTTAGTCTTAACGATATTTCTTCTCACATGAGCTGGGAAGCGATAGGAGCTTCCCTCTTGCGGTGTATTTGCGATGGGAAGATATGGCCACTGTGAAGAAGCGGTAGGTGCACTGGAGGTCTGCAATATTAGCATCACCCTACGTGTTTATGTCTACAAAAAAGTGACAGACTATGGGTTAGATTGTGCTGGGTATTTCAAGCAGCGGCTTTTTTGCTGCTCCCTAGTCCCTGAGTAGTTCTGCACTTACTAAAGTGCAGAGACTCATCAGGGAGCACGTTAAAGGGCCTGGAGTCCCGATGTGCATTATTTGGAGCTTTCTCTGATCTGTGCCAGATAGATAGCTGGGGTAGTCTGAGTGCTGTCTCTTCCAGCACTTCCCTTCCAAGCCAATGCATCCTGGCGATCTGCTAAAGACACCTCATTCCCAGGCTAAAGGTCTTTATCAGAAGTAGTGGTGCCTGGCTCCATATTGCCTCTCTCCAGAGAGCACAAAGGTGGCCCATCTGATTGCTGTACCTCCTGCGTTTGGTGGGCACACGCTGACCCCAGCATCATTGCTGCATGCAGGTTTGTGGTTAAACGCAGTTTCATTAGCAGGAGTCCATCCAAGAGACAAGAGCCAGCTTAAATATAAACCTTCCACCCATTCAAATTGTAGGCATTTTCTTCTCATTGCCAGGAAGTTTGCGTTGCTTTCAAATAGGAAAGTGCTACCCATTTTGATGCAGAATACAATAAATCACAGGCATCTTTCTCCTTATGGAGGAGGAAAGGGGAACAGATTTGTTATGTTTTCTTGCCTCAATTTCCCAAGCAGAGGAATGGGCTGCCTCCCAGCTATCTGTATCCAGGCTGGCTCCTAATGATGGGAACTTTCCCTGGATCCCTGGCTTGAGAAGAGCCAAACCTCACACGTGTTGATGTAGGCTTCAACTTGCTCCAGCGGTGAAGATCGTGGAAAGAGTATCTACCTATCTGTGCGCTTTGGATGCATTCCCTGTCCATCAAGTGCACGACTTTTGTCTGTTAACTGATCCTCTTCCCCCTCCTACCACTGACATCTTTGACACCCTCATTTGTTATCACCCTGCCAGGAGGATGCAAAGTTCTCTCATTAGCTATGTGGGATGCAGTTTACTATTTAGACAGTGTTAGTGATAGCAGCCTCCTACTGCTGAAAGTGCAATCCAGTCTGTAGCTCCTACTGCAGCTCAGTCTGCAGACGCTCAATCTGACAAGGAAAGAGGTAGTGAAGGAGTGGGAGGCAGAAGAGGATCTCTTTCAATGCACAGCTATCTGTTAAATGCTCTTTACTGTCGTGCCAACTGCAGAGTTCGGCTCTGCCTGACAGCTGGCTTGAGGCAGCACAGAAGTGAGTGGGTGTGTGGGTGACGTAGCTCGCTCTGTGCTGGAGGAGGCTTGATGCATCAGCAGGCTTGCAGTCCATGCTTGGACGGTGTCATCGGCGCAACAAATCTGGGAAACTGTGAGATGAGGTCTTGTGGTCGCAGTAGCAGCAGGCTGCTGCCACCAATCCCTTTTCTGGGAGACTCTCTTCTCCCTGCTGTGTGACCCACATAGGTCTGTGACAAAAAGCAGAAAAGCCAGAGAACGGAGCTATGGCCAAGAGACGTTGTCGTAGCGTGCCCTGGGTGGCATGCAGGCAGTGGCCTGAGCAGCCCTGTGAGGGCGAGTCAAAACTCAGAAAATTAGGATAATTAGTTTTATATGTAGCAGTGTCATAGTTCCTCTCAGAGGGACCCCAAAGCAATTCTGGCTTTTCTTAGAGTGGTTTTTGCCCTGTTATGACTGTTCAAATGTTTCCTCCTTCAGTCTTTAATTACTCTGAGTGCTTTCCTTGTGTTAGAGGTAGCTCTGCCTCTACCCTTCAGGGTAATTGAGCAGTCATCGGTTTTGCTTTTATTTCTTCCCCTCTTCTTTGTCTTTCAAATGTCTACCAAGCCACTGTCGTCTTTAAAATTAATTTTTAAAAACCATAGCTCTTTTATAGTTCAGACTTGCTACAAAAGCAAGATCCGAATTGCGCTGTACTCTATGGAGAATTACGAGCGTGTTAGGAGTGCTGCCGTTTCTGTTCTTAGTAAAATAACTCTCGTAACAAAGACATCTTTCTTCGAAGTACCTGCCTTCAATTACCCTTTTATTTTTACTTTGCTAATGTTAATAATTCAGTATGTGGAAGCGAAGCCTTAAAAGGGAAATAAACGCTTAGTGTCCTGACCAATAAGATGGATGTTTTTGAGTTTAAATTCCCTTGATAAATGTAGTCCGTGGTTTGTTTTTGGGCTGTGGTGTGGCCTCGATGACTCTGGAGCATTAAGTGCAGCTAGATCATGCTGCCTTAGGAAACCCACGAGAGGACAGTGCTGTGTGTCAAGTGCCAGGCCTTTGAGCAATTTGTCTTAACTTTTTAGATTCATTTATTCAATCCCCTGGAAAGCCTTTTACTACTGCACTGTATATTATATTGCCTGCTTTTCCTGTTAAGTGAAGAGTACTTAGGGAAGGCAACGGGAGCAGTAGGTTTTGCACAACAATAATTACTTTGGGCTTTAATACAGGGACCTTTTGACCTAACTGCCACTCAGACCAGATCTGTCATGTTTAATCCCTCATGCCCTGGGAGGCTGCAGAGGTGTCCTGATCTCCGGCCTGAGCCAAAGAGTTTCTGGATATTTTTATATAAATAAGGCCTGAGAGGTAAAATTCATGTGCTGCTTCATCTTTGAATTATGCATTGAACCTGTTCAGGAATTACTTGCGCACTTTGAGGAAAAGTCATGCTTCTTCTGTTGGGAGGTTGCGATAGCCAGCGGTTAAAATGAAGGGCTGAGATTAGGGATCGTTCCTGTTCTGCCTTTGACCTTGCCTTGCAGGCCTGCCTTGAGCTGGTTGTTAACTGCTGAGCCTTTGAAAACAATTTTACGTTTTGGCTATGTGTTTTTGTTTCCCCAAGGCAAGCTCTGCCAAAATAGCCCCATTTAATCATTGTTTAATTTTTAGGCTAATGATCCATGTAGGTGTGCGTAGCCAGTGGTTTAATTTCTCGCTGTTGAAACTAGGCTGTTTGGTTGGCCATGATTCTTGATTTCTTCATAAATTCCAGGTGTAGAAGTACAGCCACAAAAATGCGGAGTATTAATTGAGAGCCTTTTGGCCCCATTATTTAGTTTGTCCTTGGATTGGCCCACTCCTGATTACTGCCCAGTTGCTATTGCTATTATTCTTGTTTAATGAGATAATCCAAATAATCTCATTTCAGTTTCACAGATCATTAGATCCAACACACTTATTAATAAGGCATTTGTGAGCTCTTTATGCCCACTCAGCTGTTTTCAGTCCTTCTCTTACCCTCTACGAAGGAGGGAAGAGATGTGCTGAACATTTTGTAGTCGGATCTGTTTCTTAGCACTTGTCACTATATATTGTTTAAACAGCCACTTCTTTGCATTTGAGGTAATAAAAATGTTGTACATCTTCGACAGAGGTGTTGACTGTGCTAGTGAAGAGTGGGTCTCACAAAGCAGGAACTGCTGCAGTCTCTCTCTTGCCAAAAAGGGTCACCTTTCCCACACAGACAGTGGCGTACAGCAGGTGCGGGGCTGCTTTGCTCTACTGGCAATAGGATGAGAACGAGCAGGGACGTTCTCATGCCAACTTCCCAATGACAGTCAAAGGCAAGGAAGCACTAGGGGGACTATCTAGTTCGTTGCTACCTGATCTTTTTAGCCAGCATATTTAGCCATGCAGCCATTTATGTGCTCTTCGCAGGTCTTCCCGGAGTGTGTCAGTCACAGACACATGCGACGTGCCTCATTGGCTGTTTTTAGGTTCCTCGCTGGTGAGATGTACCTCAGAAGCAGGGAGTGCGGATCAGGTACGTCTGGCAGGGAGGCAGGGAGCATAGGTGTGCCCTTGGTTGAAGTATTTGCAGTGTCCTGTTACCCCACATATCTCCTGTCAATGTCAATGCCTACGCTTGCTCTCTCATTCTGTGACTTGGATTCTGCTTTTTCTTAGAGCTAGTAGAGAGGTGCTTGGATAGCTATATGTTTGCTGGGACCATTTTATTTAAAACAATGAAAATTCTCCGAAGAATTGAAATAAACAGCGGGGTGTGGCTGTGCTTTTGTGCCAACAATGAAAAAACTCTGCACTTTTTACACAGATGTATAGCATTAAATGGAAAGAGTAACGAATGCTGTGCTGCTTTCAGCAGAGCGAACCTATAACCCTGGGAGTTACGCGCTCTTCTAGTCATGTCAGCGGGCTGCCAAGTGTGGCAGTCCTGGCGCTGAAACTGTCGCAATCTGTCACTGCGGTTTGAAGACAGGCACACAATGCTGACTCAGAACAGCAATCAAATGGTGAAATGATGAAAGGAAAAGAGTTAGAAAAACCAGCCCTGTTTCATCGTTAGACAAACTGGCCCGGGCTGTCCGAGCAGCGGAGGGTGCCATCTATTTTGTGAGATTTTTTGCTGTTATGTGACCCACATATGTCTGTGATATAAATGGAAAGAGAACTGCTAGAAACAGCTGTTGGGCTGGAGGCTTTGCCCTGGCAAACCACGTGTGGCACGCAGGCCACGGCCCATAGTTCTTTTAAGGCTGAAACTTGCTATAAAGGCAAGATCCAAACCATGCTGTACCAAACAGATGAATTGCCTGTGTCCAGCGAAGGAGCGTTCTTCACCGGAAAAACTCCGTCTGCTCACTCCTGATCACTGTGGGCCTGCCTCCACCACTGCAACACTTTGAAGTTCAGCTGAAACCCTGTCCTCTAATGCAGCCTGCATTCATACGTGAAAATCTTTAGCCTGATTAAGTGTTGGCACTTTGTAAGGAAATGTGCCTTGAGGCTTGCTTAATGCTGCAGTGGGGACGACACAGGCTGTGGATTTCTCATTTGATACCAGCGCTGCTTAAGCGGGATTTAGTGTTCTCCTCAGGCCCTTCTTCCTACCCTTCCACTCCCTTTTCTGTCGTGTCAGCAGAGTTACTGATGCAGCAGGGTGGTAAGCTGGAGTGAGAGCCAGTATAGTTTGGGAAGAAAAAATTACAAAACGAGTCAGGGGTTTATTTGGTTGATCTCTTATTTTTTTAAAAATCTTTTAAAACCAGAGTCCTCTGGTCTGGTTTACCATGCCGCTGCACGAGCAGCTGTGTCAGAGCGTAGCAAAGATAGAAGCAAAAGGGATTGCATAAGGTTTGGTTTTATGTTGATGGCATGGCCAGCAACAAGGGTGAGCTACTGCCATCTGCGTGTACATTACAGTGCTGTCACCCCAGTTGTGCCAACGCAGCTGGCTGCAGGGTTGCACTCCGAGTCACCTGGAGCAGGTTCCCGGCACAACCACCGTGTATGTCAGTGCTGCTAAAACCTCCACGTGAACCGCCCTACTGCATGGTGCAGCCTGAGCAGGGTTTCTAACTCTCCTTATGCGCTCACTTGAAGAGCAGGGAATGAGCTTAAGGTGGATAATCCGAGCTAACACTGCAGTGAAAACAAGTCCCTTACCTCAAATATCACTAAAGACTCTTCTGCCCTCCCAAACCTCTGACTTCACTGTCCTTTAACAGCAGCTGATACTCTCCTGGCACAGAGTACAACAGGGAAAATTAATTGCTCTGTAATGACAAGTCTCCTCTTGGAAGCCGGCCTTCTGTTGTGTGAAAATGGATGGTAATCTGTAGCGTAGGAACAGACCGCTTCCTTTGGGGAAACAGCCTTGCAGTTCTCAAATTCCCCTTTACGCTACTGACTGTTGGCATCTCATCCTACCTCAAGATCTGATATATCGCTGCACTTTTTTTCCCTCCTAATTAATTTCTTTCAGCTCTGTCAGGATACAGGGTAATTAAATGCTTCAGTATCTTGTCATAAAAATGCCACTTTTCAGAGGAATTGTCTTAATGAGCCTGTTTTTCAGTATAGCAGAGGCTCATCTATTAGTCCAGTGCATATTTTTAGAGCACAGCATTAGTCAGAAAAGCCCATTAGATCGTTATACAAGTAGCTGAATCAGCAAACTGTAGCTGCTGCTATCCTGTCAAAGCAATAACATTAACATTATCAAAGTGATTAAAAGCCATTCATTCATTTTGCATCTGAGCTGACAAGTTCACTCCTGTAGAGGCATACAGTATGAAGCAGTAAGAAAGGAAATCTAAAAGCTCGTCATATCGCTCAACCTAAAGATCTACCAATGTGCGACAGATGCAATCAAAACATGACAATTGAGTGAGATATCGGACGCCTGCGTTCTGTTGCTGGAGGCTGTCACTGGCAGAGCAAAATCAGCCTCAGCCTGGGACCCTTTTTTAAGGATGCGCGTCTTTATGCAGTGAGTTTAAGAAGTTGTATGTGCTTGAACAGGGCAGGGTTTCCATGAAAGATGTTGTTCTTCAGCTCTGAGTCACCCTCTTGGAGCTTCACAGCAACGATAGCGCTGCTGGTCGGTTTGTGTGTGTTTGGCCAGTGGATTCCCCAACTCTTTGGGCCCCTGCGGTAGCTGTTTAGGGCTGGGTACTTTAGGCGCAGTTTTGGCCTTGGCAGGAAGGTGGTATTTGTCTAGTGTTACACGCATACCGAGCAGAAGTTGCAGGAAAGATAAGCATTGGCATCGCTGTTGTGACCTTTCTGAAAAAGCTGAGTGGACAGAAAGGTTCAATTCTAGGGGCTGCCCTGGGGAAACCCGTCAATTAACTTGCTTGCAGAAGGTGCAGCGTATACAAATGCTTTCTGTGGATAGGGTGTGATTGTAAAGTGTGTGAAAGTTGGAAGAGCAGTCTGAGACTGGAGCGACAAAATACCCGTTGGCTAGAGAGGGAGATTTGCAGGTAGAGGCCTCTGTTTTCCACTAACAAATGTGAAGCAGCTTTGAGCTCTGCAAATCAAACTGTGCATCAAGGAAGGAAAAGGCAGAGGATGGGGAAAGGCAAGCCATTACTTGGTAAAAATCCAACACCTGCTTTCGCTAGTGATCCCTCCTACTCACTTCTGATCAGTACATGAATTATTGAATTGCATTCCAAAAAGAAACCCCAGTAATGATCACACTAGAGAATATGCTAAATAGCTGACTTTTTTTATGTTGCGAATGGTTAAACTCTGCTGATCTTAATGTGGCCCTTTATTATTGATAAGTTTTGGTGCCGCCAGTCTGTTCTGCTGCAGTGTCACTAACGCTGTACGCCTGTTTTGAATGTCTTATGTTTACATCTATATGAATGCGAGTGTCAGACTTCCATGCTGTGTGTGCTTGTGCGTGCCTGTCCAAGGGTTGTTTGCCCTTTTAATGGTCATTGTCCATGCTACCCACAATTTATTCTATTTCTGCCATCATGAAGAAAACCAACGTTATTTATTTTGGCATTTTTGATGTGCAAAGAGAAAAAGGTAGCATACCAGCTGATTGATGTTTATCCAGGGAAGAGTTGCTCCAGTAGGGCATCAGTGGTATTCTCATAGCCCATGAAGATAGAAATCCATAGAAACTGGGATTTAGACGCTCTAGATATCTAACTATGAACTGCAGCCTGGGAATCTCTTTCCAGTTTGTAGGTGTGTACTTTCTAGTCACTTGGCCAGGGAGTCCTCCTGCTCATTGAGTTTGTGTCCTCATCTGCACTCTTCAAGTCAAGAAAATTAATGCTTGAAGCTGTTTACTTAATTATCTTCAGTAGCTTGCTAATATGATTCATGCCCGGGAAACAATATTTTTTACTGATTTTAGGAATAATTGAGGAAGTGTCTGACTTAGAAATAAACGGTGAATTTAAATGATCAGACAACTGTGAGAGTTAAAAGATAGAAACAATGATGTTTCATTTTGGGGAGTGAGATTTGAATTTCTGAAAGGCATTTGAAAATGCATGGAATGGTCGTTAGGTCTGGTCTGATAAATGCATCTCAGTAGAACAGATTGGAAAAGAGAATTGCAGTAGCAGTGCTTTCTGTGCAAAATCTTGGCATTGATGTAGCATGAGGATGAACACCTGAATATTTTATATCTGAGAAGGCAAATCTAATGATCTGTTGTTGCTTTTTGTCCATTTTATCTATCAAAAATCTGAGCATCCATTTTTATTGGTGATTTGCTTTGTATGTACCCATTGCCAACTGGATTGTACTATAGCTAAGTTGTGCGATGTAGAGCACAGGAGATAAATATTTCACTTAGAGTCTGCCACAAGAGAGCAGTGTTGGTGTAATAAGCTAGGAGAGTGCCTCTGGTAGCTTAATTCCTCCATCAAAATGTACACTGAAGTGTACTGCAACAGAAATTCAAATGCAGTACAATGAATCTTCTGGGAGCTCAGCAGGATTAAGCGATAAAAATAATGAATGGTGCCTAATTTCAGGTACCGAGTTTTAAGTTTNGCTAGGAGAGTGCCTCTGGTCGCTTAATTCCTCCATCAAAATGTACACTGAAGTGTACTGCAACAGAAATTCAAATGCAGTACAATGAATCTTCTGGGAGCTCAGCAGGATTAAGCGATAAAAATAATGAATGGTGCCTAATTTCAGGTACCGAGTTTTAAGTTTCTTAGAGACATAATTGATACAACTGCGGAATCTTTGTGAAATTTCAAGGAGTTTATATAAATTTCATGACACTACTGATAACCTAAAGATGTTTGTTCCCATATTTACCGGTGTGACTCCATTGAAATCAGTGCTGTTCCGCTGCTATACCTGAGAGTATAATTCGGCGATGTGTGCATTTTTGTGTATGGTACAGCCAGTTCTTCAGAGCTGCAGGGAACAGAGCTTCCTCTGAGTGCAATGGAAGGTGAGGTTGCTCCAGACTTTTCGGAGCTGGGTCTAAGCTCTGTGGAGTTGCAGACTGGGAGTTCTTTGTGGATGCGTTGTGTGCTGGATCAGGCTCATTAGCACCCAGAATTTGCTTCACTTTTAAACACGTAACTCAGTCTGCTGAACTATCTGCTGTTGGGAAAGCTCAAAACCACTGCTCCGCTGCAGATGCCCAAATCCCAATTATACTAAACAATTAGAACTGTGCCAGTAGACTCATGGCTCCCTACCCTTCCCTGGCTGGAGACCAGAGCTACAGCAGTACTTGAAACATATTACTGCCAATTTCCCCTCAAAAAAAAAAATATTTGGAGAAATTTGTATGGATTGGTTTGGAGTAATGAACCTTAATTTGTGTGCAGTTTCTTACTGAAAATCTGTCTCAGTATTGCAAAAAAGAACTGATCTCAATCATCAAAATGAATAATTTTCACTGAAATGTATTAAAAATCTCTTTCTATCAACAGAACTTGGTACTAAATTGTTTAAAGCATGTGCCTGATAGTTCCTCAGTTGAAAGCCTGGAGTCTGATTTTAAAACGACCACTTCACTTGGAGCTGTCAATGATCTGTTTTCATGTGATAGAAAACTTGCTATCTAAAAATGACAAGGCAAATATGTGTCAAAATGAGATCCAACAGAAGCCAGGCTAAGGCCTAGGAAAGCAGGACAGATTCCTTTGAAGACAAGCTGTTTTTAAAGGAGGAAAGGGTGTAAATGTGGAGAAGTTCCTAGGGGAAAAAAAAAGATTAAAAATGATCCAGTCATAGAGCAACGTTTTAGGCTTGAAATAAGTAGAAGAGAGATAGTAGACTGCATTACCTCTTGGTGCAAGAAGATCCTGAATTTAGCAAAAATACATCAGCAGATAATTGGATCCATTTGGAGGAGACCAACAAAAGCAGTTGGGTGAGAGAAGAGAAAATTATGTAAGAGCATGGCTGTACCATGTCAGAGTATAGTGGACGAGACAGTTCACTGGCCTGTCTCCAGATATCTGCTACTGGATGCTTAGGAACAGGTAGCAGAAATGCTGTGTGACAAGTTTATTATCACTTTTCTCCTGCTTTACCTGTTAGTTTTCAGAAGACAAATAGGGAGAAGGGGTTGCAGTATGCAGTATCTTGTAGGTGAGAACGAGAGCTGGACTCAAGTGTATCTGAACTGATTAGCCAAATTAGTGCACTTGCTGAAGTAGCCAAAACCAAGCTTCGTTTTGACTAAAAATAGCTGTCTTATCTAAATATGTCATGTTTCTACTATGCCTTCCACTTCCGAAATGTTATCACAGCTGCAGTGTCCTGCATCCTAAATTTAGAACCATTCATCCTACTGAATTTTCCAGTACAGTGGATGGATGCAGCAGCTTTTTTAGAAGCTAAAAAATAAAAAAGGTTAAGAATAACATAATGCAGAGCTGCCGTACTGAAAAACCCGTGCTTAATCTTTGGTGACTATTACTGTCTTTAGTTCAGTTCTTGTTTTAAGTAATGATTATACAAAACGTGTAGGGATTTTACAGCATCTGAATTATCAGTGATGGTTCTGCGTTTTTCTAGAACACCGACGAGTGTCCTTGACATCCCTTTTGTAAAACAGTGTACTTGACTACAGTATGTGAATCACACAGGACATGACCTGTGCTGTCTAACTGTACCTCAGTATAAGAGGTCAGGCTGCTGATTGCTGTAAGTCCAATTTGAATGCGAAATATATGCCTAATGTGCAGCAAGATGAGACCAAGGATTTCCAGAGCTTTCCAGATCTATGGCTTTTCATGAGCCGTCACAAGTAGGGACTCTTTGGGCTTGGGGTTTTCTCTCCACAGGTACATCTGCACGAGGTCACAAAATCTTTTTTCTTCTACTCGTATACATTTGTCAGCACAACAGCCCCTATAATATCTAATAGCTTTTTCAAGTAACTTCAGGAGTTCCCAGAATATCTTTGGCTAAGTCCAGGTTTAAATTAAAAGTGTATGCTATTTTCTTAGTTTCTGTTATTAAATGGTTGTAAACTCTTCCTTTGTATTCTCTCTAATCAAAATTTCTAAAAAGACTAAAAAAAAACTATTGACAGACTCAGTGAGCAAGCCTTTATGTTTAGATTAAGCTTTTGTGTTTAGATTAGTTGCAAGATTGCTCTTCGGCTGATAAACCGAGCAGAGTTCTTGACACATGCTGAATTGCTGTTAGATCTAGTAAAATGCATACGAAATGTTGAATTTGTCCGACTGTGCTGCCAGTTCTTTCCTGATTATCGCCTTAAAAACTTGGTAGTGTTATGTATGAGTATAAAGTACGAGTTTATAGAATAAAGTTGCTTTTTCGTATCTGACCAGGATGCAGAAATCTTGAGGGCTTTGTAGATTAACAGTAAAGCTACCGGTTTCCCATAGCCTTTACACCTGTTTCCCTTTTGGAAACTCTATAAACTATCGATAGTGAGAATCAAGTTCTTAAGCTGGATTCCTAAGGTGACTTAGAACACAAAAATCCTATCAATGGTGCGGGGTTGGAGGGGGAGGAAGGTATTTTCTGCCAGTTTGAGCATCAAAATACAGCTCCTTACGGTGGCCAAGCCAAAGCAGTCTTTAAACTCGGCCATGTGGAGTGAATAGTGCTCAAAGTGCATTTCATGCTCACATGTCCTCCTTTGTGGGGGTGAAAAGAGAGGCTCCTGCCCAAGGCAGGGTGGCGGGACTCGGATGCCATTCCCAAAGTGGGCTGGCAGCGAGACCGCTGCTCTCCCCGCGCTGCCTGCTCTTGAAGAGAGACAGTTTTGTTGTCTCCTGCAATTTCAGTGCTTTTCAGAGAGCTGCAAATCCCTTGTAGAAAAGTTGTTGTTATGAAAGCCAATTTTGCAGGGAAGGGTCGTAAGAGCTCGCGGGCGAGTTGCTATTTTAGTCAGCTGGGATCACGCGGGGCTCTTGCAACAGCTGGTTTGTTTGTGGAGTCTTTTTAAAATTCAGACTTTGATACAGTTTTTAAAATATTTCTTATTATTTTTCAGTTAGCATAAGAAGAAATAAAGGGAGAGCTGGACTGAACATCTTCCCTAGGAAGTAATGAATTTTGCATCTTAAGCCAAGCTGTTCTCATCAAAACTGGATTTAATGATGCCTTTGAGGGACCAGATGGGTTTGATGCCTATCTGAACTTTGTCATTATCTTCTAAATCTCCTGGTGTAACCTCTGACCCTTCTCCTAGGCATATCTTTGCTCACAAACCTGAAATGCCAGTTGTTAGCTAGTTCACTCAGGTTGTTTTCAATTTTAATTCCTTAGTTTTCATGTGAGCCAGTAAAACGTAGGTCCAGCTTTCTGTTTTCTGTTGAGAAGGGCACGCTGCCATTTTCCAACAATTTGGCATTCTCAGCGTGTTCTGTTTTGTAATCATCCAGGCTAACGCTCTGGAAAAGAGATTTGGTCATTTCTTTCTTAAAAAGCAACTAAATTTCTTACCGCAATTACCTCACGCAGTTCTGTGGCAGTTTCACAGTTTGTTATGGCAATCATTAGGAATGTTCATTATTTCATTCGTTATCGTACTTGCGTTTAGTCAGACATTAAATACACATCGCTCTCTGAAACTCTGCAGCTTTCTTTGTGCATTGTGTGACCCCATACCTGGACCTTTAATCAGGCTGTGGGAGTGCTCTTGTATCGCACTTCCTGAGATGAAGAATAGGACTCTGTAAGAGAAAGTGACTCAGGATCAAAGATTAATAATCACCCTTTCATTGTTGCTTTTGCCATTTGTTCATTTCAGAATAAAAGGCATAGGATTCGAAGGGAGGCAGTGTGATTTATTCCGTACTGTATTTTTAGATTTCTTTAAGTATTTTAGTCAAAAAGCTAGAGGTTGCTAGAATAAGAACTGTGGGATGTCTGCTCACAACTGGCTCAGAGGTAGAAGTCTGTTTACAGGAGAAATGTTCCTGCTCCTAAAGGCAGATCCAGATCCGAATTTTGCAAAGGTTTGAGGTGGGCTTGGCTTCAGGTTTCTCACCAGTAATTATTTGCTATTACAGCAGCTATGGGCCCCTGCTGAGATCAGAGCTTCCTTTTGCTAAGTAGTTAATATAAATTAAGAGGCAGATCCACGATGTGAAGAAAAAGGACAGAACAAGAGTGCAAGAAAGGAAACGTTATTTTCCTTTGTGTATTTGTAAGGTGACAACTGAGTCTGAAAGTTTATGAAATATTTGCGACCTGAACTCAGATGTCCCCAGGCCAGCGCTCAATCACAAGATATCCTTCCTCTGGTTTTTTGTATTTACTGCATGGTTGGATTGAGAGTAGAGTGAAATAAACTCTGAAGCTACTTTGGGTGTGTTTGGCAGCATTTTCATGAGGTTCCTTCTGTACGTGTTTCTCTTTGCCCTTGCTCCCTGTTCCCATACATTGAAATTTCACTGCTGCAAAATTTCAGTGCTGTAGTAACAAACAAAGTTGTTCTGAAAAATGACAAGTGACAGATAAAGTAAAGGTCTCTGCCTGGCCTTACACCCTGCCAGAATTCGTCATTTTTGTCCGCAAGTAAAACGTAAACCTCTGAGGGGTTTTATTAAACTTCACATTCTGCTCAGTTAGAATAGTTCTGAGAAATAGAATAATTTTGGCTGCTAACTTTGTGGAATATAATCCTGAATTGGAAATTGCTAGTTTTCATGCTTTATTATGTATTTCATACTTGTCTTTCTTTTCTTCCCCCCCTTTTTTTTTTCTTAGCGGCCTTGAGTCACGTGGTTAGGCCAGACTGCCAGATTTTGTCTGAAAACGAAATGCTTCCAGTTCTCACTAGGGTGGCTAGGATGTCAAGAGCACGAACCTAGGGCTTGGAAAACAGAAAGCCCAGAAAACAAAGAATCTCTGATTTTTATTTTATGTTTTTTTAGATATTTCTAACCTGTTATTGTTTTTACTAGGGTCTGACTCTAGTTTGAATATGCGGGGTTGGTAATACTGTGTTGTACGCCACGTCTCAAAACAATGCCCGAGACACAGTGATGTGCAGTGGGCTGTGACCCCTTTATTTCACGATAACACTGGGAGCATGAAGCAGGTTGGGATTTGCTGGCAAATGCCCTTGACACAAAGTGTTCTGCCACAGGGCACTGAACCTGTTGTAGCAGCTCGCCCTTCGAGCAGCAAGCCCAGGCTGGGTGGGAGAAGGAGTGGGAGAGATGTTAGAAGCAAGGAGCAGCCTAGCTGTGGTATCCTTACTTTCCTATGCACAACTGATAAAGCCAAACTGCAAATTACATCAGCCACAGGGGTTGAAACTTTTGTCTAGATCAGACCGTAGCGTTTGTATAAAAATGAGGGAAAGCTGTGAATGGGTGTGTTCAGGGAGCAGATACAGGCTGTGTGTCTTGCCAAGGCAATGGAAATACCTTTTTTTTTCTCCTAGATATCTTTTTAGTCAAGTAATAAAGGCAACCTCAGGCAAACGGTTTCTGTTTCCATTCTTCTAACGTATATATTTTAAGACGTCTCTTTTATTGTTGTCTTTGTCCTCTGTGTCTCCTGTCACTGAGAGCAGTGTGCCAGGATTATGGGAATTGGGGCGTGGATCATATCACAGGTATCAGTGGGAATTATGTTTGTGCATGAGAGGGAAAACTTCAAAACCTTAGAAACAGAGATAGTCTTGATCTCCAGTACATAAAAGGTGCATTGTATTTCTTTTACGTGATCATCTCGCCTTGTCCTCGCACCCTCACTCTTTCAGTGAGGCATGAATTCTTCTTTCAGGTTTACAAGACTAAACCCACAGCAGCTGTGCTGCAGGTGTACCTAACTTGACCTAGGATACCTGCTAGTGTTGTGTCTCCATTAGCACAGTATTAATCTGAATGCTGTATGTGACAGGAGCTATAGGATAACAGCTTTGCAATGGGGCGCTTTTGTTTAGAAAAGCTTCAGAAAATACTAGTGGTTTTCTCCTGCTGTTCAAGACTTTCCTAGGGTCTAGTATCATGGACTGTTTGAGAATACACTGAATGCATCTCATGTAGGCTGGCAGGCAAACTGACTTAATTTCAATAAATTGGCGTGGATAAGCAAGAACAGCAGGCAGTATCCTTTGCTAACCTTGGAGCTGATGTGCTTGGAAGCTATGTATTCATCTCAGAAGGTGCCTGATAACCCAAAAGGAATTCATACCATCACCGTTAAGTAGAAAGTAAGATCTTGGAGGGACATTCTGGGATAGTCGCAGGTAGGATTACTCGGACATATCATTGATTGCCTCTCTTGTTTTATGTGCATACACCAAAACCAGACTCCCTATCGCCTCTTCCTCTGACTTGGTGACAGTCTCTTCAGTTAAAGAACACAACAATGACATCTTCGGAACAGGACACCTTGGCAAGCCCTGTTCCCTTTGCCAGGCGTTTCAAGGAGATGCAGCCTGCCTGCTTGCCTTCCACAGCATTTACTGGAGGAGCCAGTGACACTCAAATCCTGCTAGTTTCTTTTTAAATGTGACACAGTAAGTTTTGCAAGTGGTGCACATGCTGGTAGAAAACTCAGCACTGCACAGGTGGAAGACTTCAGCAGAGGGAGAGCTGAGGACTTTATACTTGACAGCACCAGGACAGCTGTCGCAGAGCAGTCTCTTCCCAAAATCCGGGTGCCAAGACTCCTTGACTTCGGTAGATGCAGACAAGTCAGACCTAATTAGCCTTGATGGTGTGTTCTTGTTGGGTTGGGTTGTAAAGAGAGCTGAACTTCGAGCTCCTAAAGTGATGGTAGAGGTCCGCATGTGAAAACACGTACACTGGCGATTTGAGCTGTTGTCTAGGCAGCTTGTCTCACTTAGAGGGAGGCTGTTTTTCTGATGACAACATGAGCTCCGTTTTGCCAGTAGATCTGCGTGTACAGTAGAAGTGTTTTGCTGTGACAGTTTCCTGGATGAGCGAAGCAGTTCTGTGGTACAGAAAGCCTTGAACCTCCTTGTCTCACAACATGCAATACTTTATTTTTCCAGGAACTTTTTAATGACTATTGTCTGCACAGCAGCTGTTAGCTGCCTGGCTCTCATCTCACCTTTCCTTTTCTCGGTCAGAGGAGGTGCTAGGAGTCTCCTATCCCTATCAAATCTGATTCATGAAGGCAAAATTACTGTTGGTCGTGGCAACAAGTCTACAGAGTTTGGCTGAAAACAGTCTTGTGACTTTAACTAGGACACTAGCTCCTGGGTAGCTGCTTAAAGCCCGTGATAAAAAGCTATTGGCCAGTGTTGATACATACTAGTCGGGCTGGACCACACGCTTTAGTTTCATTGCGCACCACTACTTTATATTATTGTCTCTCCAGAAGGCCTGGTGGTGCAATAAATCCACATTCTTTAGTCATCTGATTTGCTCGCCAAGTTTTTTCACGTAAAGACCATTTTCCATTGGCTCAGCAGAAGCTGCACTTCAAAACCTACTTGTTGTAAGGAAAGAGGATGTAAAAAGTAAAGCTAGTAGCAACTCGGGCTTTCTGGGCCCTACTCTGTAAGGGTCAGTGTGTTCCTTTAAAAACAGATATTGTGAACTTCGGGCATAGGAAACTGGGAAAAATGCCAGTACAGGATAGAATGAAGATTAATGCAGGCAGCTCCTAGGCAAGTTTTCCACATTTCCTTTACAGGATGTCAATATGCTAAGATTATTTATGAATTTATATAGGATATTATTATAAAGGCTGCCAATAAAGACTCTCCTTCTTAACCTAAACTGTAGCAGTTCTTGTGTTTCAGTGTGAGGCTTCTCCTGCACAGAGCTGCTACTGTGCTGAGCAGCGTTCATGTGAAGAGAATACATTTCTGAAGGGATTATGTTGAAATTGCCCAACTTGTTTCCCTTTAGGCTTAAGCTAGATTTAAATTTTGGCTTGTGGATGTGAAAAACAAACCCATTGATTTGCTGAATTGCTTCCTGTTCCCAGGAAAAGTTTTCAAATAAAGATAAAATTCTTTTAACGCTCTTTTGCTCACACCCCTAAATATAGGGGTGAGCTCCTATGAACAGAGACAAATCTGCCACATTAGGATAAATATTAGCACCTCACACGTACCATGTCCCAGTTTTCTACGGATGCTCCAGTTTTTCCATTGTAGCCAATTATGTTTGAAACTAGCAGTTTGTCCCAGTTTCACTAAAATAACACATTACATTTATGAAGTGCCTATTATCTCAAGTTCTTCCAGCATTTTCCAAATGACAAAAATATCTCTTAATACCTGTACGAGCTGGTGGGAGATGGAGGTGGCAACTGGAAACGGAATTACAAAGATGATAATAGCGATAAGAAAAACTGAAGTATGGTACTTTGAATTATTAGAATTAATGAACAAGTTTGAACGTACTTGCGTTTTACAGTGTCTGAGATCAAATACTGAATGAAAGTCTAGAAGAGCAGAAAATGTTAAGATTCTTTCTTTACGTTTCTGTCAGAAATACCTTTGATTTCAGGACAAAAAACCCCATGAATGTTGCCAGGATTCCCCGTGGATTTCTATTACGTCTCCTAGTAAAAATTCATTGTTCTAATGCTTTTTAACTATGGGATTTCTTCACTTTTGGTTGATTTTATCAGCTTAATAAGAAAGCTACTGTTCTGTCTTTATTTGGCAGACTATGTCTGCCAAATGAAAGTTCCTCACAAATTAATTAAAGATTATTTCCTGCTTTGCCTGGCATTCCTCAGTAATAATGCCTTTTTTTTTTTCAGAATTCATGCATGACCTTCTCAGTGAAGCTCTGTTGAGCAAAAAAAAACCCCAAAAGCTTGTCATAAGTGTATCTTTGACTCAGCGCTGTTCAACACAACACAGTTCCATTTCTTATTTTCTTTATTCATTGGTGAGACAGGATTATGCTTAATCCTCTCAACAGCCTCATATTTGTGATGTGCTGGCATCTTTTCTATGTACTGTGCTCTGTCAATTATTACCGAGGCTATTAGAGAGATGTGTATAGGACATTTCAAATTGTTGAGCTAGCAAATGTTTACTCCAAGTGGCTTTTGATTCCTAAGGAATTTCTGAGGGGATTTGAATTGGTCCTTTGCTATTTGCCCTGCATGTTAATTTTCTGTCATGGTTTTTTTTTTTTGGCGGGGGTACGCTTAAATATTTATGCCAATGAAACGGTTAGATTAAAAATGCCACCAAATGTAAATAGAGCTCTGCAGAGCAATTTTAGTAAAGCACAAACAAACTTCACAAATAACGCGCAGTGTAACCAGTCTTTTATAGCTAAATTTCTTTCCTACCCACATAGGAATAGCGTTATCCCACTTCAGAGATACTAGCAATTGTAGGTGGCCTTAATGCAGCTATAAAAGCTGCATCTAATTCTTTTCAACTTGAGATGTGAAATATTGTTCAGCAGAAATGATATGGCAAGTTGCAGGAGGCCAGCAAGGAGGTGGGTTCCCTTTTCAGTGGAAAGAGCAGGTATGTTGCTTGTTTCACAGTGCGAAACTTCTCCCCACTTTGCAGAATTTCCCAAATCTCCAAGCAAGTGTTTAGGATGTGGGAAACTTGCTTCTTAGAATGAATCCATTATTCTCTTCCCTCTTCCACCTCCAGGCCTGTGGAATACAGGTAGAGCTCAGCAAACATTGTACAACTCTTTTCTGGGACTCTGCCAGATCCCGCTTCCTACAAAGGTTGCGTTGACGTTATACCCTCTGCAGAACAATCCACATATTGCTCTTTGGTTTAGAAGTTCTGCATTGTTCTATATCTACCCCTGGGTCCTGATACCCAGCAAAATCCGGCTGTAGTGGACTTCCACCGAATGGGTTTTGGTTTGAACAACTGGAGGTAGAAGGAATGGAAGTGAAACAAAAGAGTTATCTAGTAGACAGGGCACTGGCCTTACATACAGTCAGGAGGCTGCATTTGCCTCTGCATAGTAACTCATCCTTTGGATAAGTTACTTTCTGTCTCATCTCTGTTCTTGCTTTTTGTCTATCTTGTCTTTTTAAAGGCATATACTCTTCCAAATAGGAATGATCTTGATTGCAGTTAAGGTCTCTAGTCACCACAGTACCACAAGTAATAGCCTGCTCCGTCTCCCTGCTGCTAGGAGTTGTGGATGCATAGCCAGCCCTGACAAGGTTATCTCCATTCTCCCTCTCTTTCTAAGTTTGCTGTGTGTCTGAGAAATGGAGTAGGGATGGAGATGGGTTGCTTTTTTTATCTTTTCCATTTTTTCTTTCTTGCTTTGTAATATTTTCTTGTTCTCTGTGGCAAAGGAGACATCACGTGGCAGTGACTGCCCCGACCCTGCTGGATCATGCGCTTCTCTCTGTGAGCTTCAGCGATCCAGCCACGGAAGGCACGTAGGAGCACATGCGTTGGCTAATGTGTAACTAGCTCCTTTCTGCTGTTGTTCTTTCTGAGGCTCAGCTCTATTTTTGCAGGACTTCAGTGCTTGCATTTTCTTCTTTACTTTGAAATATAGGACCTCTGGGATCATTGGATGCAGCCTACTGCTATCACAGGTACAACAGCATTCAGTCTCTTTGCTAAACCTGCCAAGTTCTGTCTGAAAACCGGTTACAATTCCTCCCACTGGAATGCTGTTACAAAACCTGCATATCTCACACTTGTATTACTAGAATTTGTCTGTGCTGGTGCAGCCAGGATAGCAGAGGCCCATACCGAAAATGGAGCGTGTAAGAGAGAGAGGGAAGTTTTTCTGCTGGGCTTATTTCCCCACTTTCCTAAAAGCCATAAAGTAGGACAACAAAATATTCTGTAATTTTGCCAATGTGATAAGGTGTGGGGTTTTTTTTACGTTCTTAGCTGACAGCTGTATCATCAAAGTTTTGTAGAATAGACCGAGCCTCATCTGCAGATAACAATTGTACCATTTTGCAACTGCATTGTCTTTCGAAGCTACTTCAAGGTATGGGTCAAGTCTGAAGGCAGGATTTGGTTCAGCTCAGTTCAGTTGTGGGAAGGAAGAGACAATTTAGGTCACTGGCAGGGGGAAAGAGAGATGTTTGAGTGCCTCAGGTCGTCTGCAAGGACTGAGAAATGCCACACAAGGGGCCTGGGGAAAGAACAGCAGTTTTTTAACTTGCAGGTAAAGTGGAGATGCTGTTTAGCCCCCCAAATCTTTTCCCCATTGCTATGCTGCTGGCATCTGCGCATGGACCAAATGGGAAACAAGCTGTAACTGTGCGTCCTTAGCTTGCCTTAGCTGTAGATTGCATTGCTATCATAACCGGATCCTCCTCAGTCGTGTGCCTTTGCTCTTGGTAAAAACAATACATCTGTCTGGTTTTTCAGTCTGTCTTAAATAATTTGATGTGCCCCCACAGGAGGAGGATAGCACTTCACCAAATAAGTTGCTAAACAAATTTAGTTACATTGATGTTTCTTTATGTGAACAAAGCCTCGGTAGATGCTTAAGCTTAAAATTTGCTATAAAACACTGACTGTGACCTTTGGTATGCATCTGATTTTTCTTATTCCTTGAAGAAATGTTCATTGCTTCAGGAAATGGGAAAGCAGGAAGCTGATCAACAGTTTTCTGACATTGATTTGCTGCCTCTTTAGATGACAGCTACTTTCTCTGAGAGACTTTCCTGCAGGAGCTTAAAAGCAGGTGCTCGAAATCACATTCCTGCTTAGGCAAATGGCAAAACAAGAGGATTTTCAAATTGCAGAACAAATTCAGGACATGTAAAACTAGCAAAATTCAAAGAATGTTGAAAATCTGCTTGACTCTCCCTTGTGTTAGGGAGGAGCTGCATTTCTCGTTCTGCTCCCCCTTACCTGTCTGAAAGCACTTTCCTCGCTTTTCACTACATACCTGCTCTTTGCTCTCAGGTCATGAGGCACCCATTGTGAGACATGATTACAAATATTTGCACTTGTTGTGCCAACTTATATTGCGTTGATCACTAGGGACAGCTAAGCTTGTGTCTGAACTTGAGGCGACTGCACCTTTAAAAGCACCCACAAGAATGAACCGTGGGCACAGACCCACAGCACGCAGTGGAACCACAAGATGCTTTCAATCACCGTAGGTGCTAGGGGTGCCCAAAATTCACAGAGGAATTTAACTAAGTAATCTTTAAGGTGTGCAAAATAGATGTGAAGTTCCAAAATTCCTCCCCCATGCACCTGATACCTCTGCCAGCCATGGCCTCATGTTTTGGAAGATGCATAGCACAGATTTGCTTGTGGAAGAATGGAATTAAGAGTCCTTTTATGTCTTCACTAGGGAGACAATTGAGACTGCGAGACCCTGATGCTATAGGCATCCGTACGTATACCTTGTGTTTACCCGAGTGAACATCCTCATTGACTTCAAAGGCTGAATCTATGTAAAGTTAAGCATGCACTTAATTGTCTCCAGGACTGGATGTAACCTTGGTTGTCCTAACAGTAAATTTAGAAAGGCCATCCATGCTCTCTATACAGCAGATGAGATAAACTACACATTGACTTGTTTAAGTCAGGATGAGAAGAACTTCAGGCAAACTTGGCGCTTCCCCCACTCCGTCCCCAACCTCAGCACTGACTACTTGTTCGATCCCTTCAGTTTGACCCCTCTGTGAACTCAGGGGTCAGCAATGTGATTAATTAATATTACTTAGAAGTGTTTGAGACTTACTAATATTACTTAGAAGTGTGGAATGTGCTGTGTGCTATGTGCTAATGCTACTAGTACTACTAGACACAGATGTATTCTGAACAGTTTCATGACAAACCGTTGCCTTCTATTTAAACAGATAAAATGGTTGCATGTCTTTGTGTCTCTGCCTATCCATCTGACCACTCTGATGTTCTCCACAGAGCTTCTGCATGCTTCCAAAATATTTTAAAAGATGATGTATTAATACACTTTCTTGACAGTGGTCAGGATGTTCCCACCCCCCAAGGAATTGAAGTGAAGGTGGTGGTTATTTTTTAATTCACATCTCATTTGTCTGGGATACTTTGAATATGTGATTTTCTGTAAGATGTCATACAGACTTTAATATGCGTTTACAGTCTGATTCAACATTAAAAATTCACAGGGAATTGTATATTGGTCACAGCTGTGGTAAAGCAGCAATGATGCAATTTAGAACAGTATTGGGCTGTTACAGTAATTTATCCTGGGTATTTGGAATGGTGGAGGAGACTGGTTATCTGGATGCATGGCTGTTACTCTGGCCTAATGCAAAATTAATTACAATTCCTGATGTTGTATGTGCAGCTGTTTTCCCTTGAGAAAAAGAGAATCCCATTGGGGCAAAGACTTAAAAAGAACACTGAAAGATCAGGGAATTGGCACTTGTGTTTGCAAGAATCTGAATAACTTCACGAGTAGAACAAGAATCAAAATCTTTAATGGTCCAAATGCAAAAAACAGTAACTCCAAGAGGAAATCATTAGACATGACCTTCTCGCAAACAGGAGTTAATAAAATGTAATCTTAGGCTACAACACATCTTAATTAACTTAATGCCTCTTTCTGATAGATGCTAGTTTCTATAAATATTATCTGCATATACAGTACTGCTAAGGAAATTGGTATAATCTTGAATTCCAGTCATGTTTCTCCTGGGCAATTTTTTTTCTCGTTTTCTTTTTCCTTCCCAACAGAAGGCAGTCTCCGTACTGACCCCTGGTTATTAGATTACATTTTAGCCAAACTAGTTACTATGTCTGGCTAATGAGGAAAAATGACATTTAACTTCAAAGTTGGCTGTTTAATAAAAAGAATGTAATGATAATTTGTATCCTTCTCTGTCCGCGAGGCTGCCACGAACCACTGACATTTTTTGTTGGTACATCGATATCGATGCATGTAATATAAACTGTACCCTCTCTTGTGTCCCAAGATGCAGTAGAAGCCACGGATGAGGAAAGTAAGAACTACTGTAGAAATAGCCACCAATTACAGGTGTGGGAGAGATGAAATAATGGGCAGAAAGTTGCGAGATGTTAAAAGCCAAGGTTTTGCCTTTCCTGACTTCTCATTTGTTGTGCATAGCAAAGATACCCATAGCATAGAAATAAAGTCTTCAGGCAACAGTTAGTTAACATGGGAAGAAGGACTACCTCATTCCGAAATGTTTATTGTGCCTGATGTTTCTCTTTCGTACTAAAACCTGGTTCTTATAAAGTCTTGGATTTCCTCTAGAATTACTGGAACCATTCTTCACCAGCACTAGTGTTACATTGGTTTTTATCATTAGTGATAATGCAACTATCATAGTGTACAAAGAATGAAAAAAACTGAGAGTTTAAGAAAATTACCATTTTGGAAATCTCATTTTTTTCAAATAGATATTTAACTAGTTAAAAAGGCACACAGCATCTTTAACAGGTGCAATGGTATCACAACATTGGGCAAGAGAACACGTCATCAAGCAGATAGCACACGGAAGCATAAGATCATCTTGTTTGCCACTTCTGCTGATAGAAGTCTGTTGTGTGTCGTACGCTTTCAGAAACCTGTATTTCAGAAAGCTGATCTTCCAAGGAGAAACATGGCCATGCAAGGAACAACAGCTGACTTCAATAGGGTGCCAAGGTGGTAGAGATGGGCTGAAAGAGCTAACCCTCCTGGTGTTCCAGTGCTCTCTTCTTGGTGTTAGTGGTAAAAGTGCTTGAACTCACAGGACATAGAAAAGGGACTTGGACCATGTCAGTAAGGCAGCTGTGATTTTTAACAAATGCACAAAAGCTGTTTCCAAAGGGACCACTATTGCTACTTAATCTTGTTTATTTATTCTCTGAAAAGTTCTTTGAGATGTGATACAGGATTGTCCTATATGGGGAAAATAAGGGTGAAATGGGATGAAAATAAGAGAAGAGATGAAGTTACATGACTTTTCCTTTCTCTCTGCACTTCAGAGTGGACTCGGTGGGAAGGAAGCACACTTAGCCTTTCAACTGGGTAGGACATTAACAGAGGGCTTTCCTAGCTGGTGGAGTAATGCGCCCTTCAAATGCACATGTTGATGAGCTTTAGTGGCTTTTTTTGAACCAGTAATCTACACTACTTCATTCATTGTAAATGGTATAATGTTTTGCATTTAAAGAGTGCATTTCAGCCAGAGCTTTACAAATACTCGTTAAGCCCTGAAACACTGCTCTGGAATAGATGAATAAATTATATGGGGAAAGTAATCATTAGAAACCATGTTGTTTTGTCGAACGGTGTACAGTTTTCATGTAACCAAGGACTTAAATGCAGCAAGTATTTGACACCTATTTTCACTTTCCTATATGAATATTCATTTGGCTTAAGTTAACATTTCATCCCCACATCTTATCAGAATTCAAATTCATCCTCCTCTAATGGAAACTGTGCTGTTTCACTGCTACAGACAATGGCTGGCATCAAACAAAATTGTTCTTTGTCCCAAAACTGTGGTTAGCATTCAGTGGTTAATCAGATGCTGATAGCAAACACGGTTTCCTCTACATCCATGTGACAATACGAAAGACAGTTGATATGTGGCTAGCATAAGATTCACTCCCGATGTTGCAGGCACATTGAGCTTTGTCAATACAGCAATATTCAGCTTCTCATTTTATGTCGCCTTACTTTGAGTTGCGTTTGTTTCTCCTAGTGCAAAACAGTTGTGCACAACAGTTGTGCACTGAATGCTTAAATACGTGTATCTTAGATATATATATCTCTCTCTTACGCTTGGCTAGTGCTACATTTTCTTCTTAAAAATCCCTCTAGAATGTTAAAACCAAAAGAAAGGATGCTTCTAGGGACACATGGTGGGTTATTAAATGATGGTTTCTTCTAAAAATCTAGCTTGAATCGGATCTACTTTGTTGATATCCAGATGTTTCACATTACATTAGCATCAGCTTAAATGAAACAAATTTAGTCAGGGTGCTCATATTAAGAAAAAATTACCCACAGTGGTATCATTTTTAGCTAATTTTCTCAGTGAAGCTAATATATGACTGGCTGGAGTTGTACATGCACTTGATCCTGCCATCAGGTCTTATTACATTGGAACCTAGATGTTCACAGAACCGGGGGTAAAAGCTTGCAATATCCTAACTCGTAACTGCTTTATGAACTGTATGTACAATACTTGTTTATCTTAATCTTGATTCACAAGCAACAAAATAATCTTAAAAAAGTATATAATCTCAAAACAGCTACAACTGAAAATTATCTGATTTGCTTCAGCAGGAACAACCCCAAAAGCAAAGTTAATTGGAATAATGATCTTCCGTCAAGGCATTTCTTGGGAAATTCACCAGAAAGTGGAGAGAATGGCCCCAAGTGAAAATGCTAGCTTGTTATCAGTCTCTGGAAATGCCTCAGGCCAGCACTGCTACTACTACAGCAAAGCTGCACCCTCCACTTGGGAATTAGCACATTCCATACAAATTTGCATATAATGGAAGTAGTTGTGATAATTTCTTAAAAGTCTTTGTTTTCACCATGTCTTTGCCAAACCTGAGCCAGAAATTTGTCATGTAAGGAGTCATTTATGTATTTAAAAAAATGAGCACTGCTTTTACACTGTTGCCACAGGACAGCTATAGCGGGAAATGAGCAAAACACTGACATAATTATTGTTGACAGAATACAGTTCTAATTTTATCAAGTGTAACCCTATGTGATATGTTGCTAAGGCAGCCATCAACATCTCAGTGAATGAAATACTGATTTGAGAAGTATGCAGTGCCCAAAAGAAATGTACAATTGCTATGCTTGAGAAACAGAACATGTGAAAGACATCTTGACTGAGATACGGGAGTAATTACTGCTAAGTTTCTGAAGAAAAATTAGACTTGTTTTTATTAAATTTTCACATTATGATTGACATTGAAACTAAATGAATCAATATGTAAATCCAGATTACAGTGATCTAATAAGATATTGAGAAAGATGATACTTTACAAAACAGTCTGTGGAAAAATTACACAGTGCTGAGCAAAAAAACTTAGATTTATCCTTTTGCAAACTGTCTTTTGTTCTTTTTTGGTTTTAATCTGCTTAGCTACTATTTAAATTAGATTTCACTGTAATTGAGAAGTGGGATGTAATTTATCATTTGTAGAAATCACATTCATTAGGTATCTAAATAATAGAAGTTATAAAAATGTTTTGTAACAAACTTAGAGAGTTTTAACCATTAATCAATAAAAATGGAGAGATGTTAAAGTATAAAACTGAATCAGGTATAACAATATTCCCGTTTGATAAATATCAGGATATAACTTGCTGAAATACATAATTCTCTCTCCTTAATTGCATGGTAACTTATTTCACTGATTAAAAGGAAACTATTCCAACTGGATTGTACTTAAACAGTAACAAATTTGTATATATTTAAGAGATATATGGAAGAGTATTAGTCCCTCGGGAAAGGGAGTATCAAATAAAAAAGGATAATTTGTTGAAAGGTGATAACAGCTGAAAGGCAGTAAATGAAGAAGAATGTTTCATGTCCTGACAGCTCACTAGACAACTTTTTGTACAGATTGAGTCTGCATTGTTTATCTACTTCAAGACGCACTTTTACAAAAGCAAGAATGAAAAGGTATGACACGTGTAGAAGTGCATTAAATTACTGAACAGTGTTCTGCACTCTGCTGACCTGTTCAGTGGTGAAGTGAACTGGGGCACTGAGTCCATTTTGGTCTTTTCTGTGAAAGTGTACCTACACAAGCTCTAGAGGAATGAAGAATATATGAAGGTCAAAAAAAGAATCTTTAATACCTTGACTCAGTCAGATTCAAGAGCTCTTCTCAAGAACTTGCAGAAGGCTCTTCTTTTTGTGTCTGTGTTTTAGAAGTTACCTATGCTGTTTTGAATTATTAGAAATTGCTCTCCAGGTTTGTGCAACAGTGAGCTGGGTTGCAAGCATTAGCGCGTGCTTTGGGATCTGAACAGATGTCTTTAGACAGCACAGCACTGCACTGGGGAAAATGTTCTCTGAAAGTCTTGCTAACCTTCCAAACTCCTCCAGGGATGCCCTGGGGATCTGCACCCTGTTAGTTCCTGCAGAGCAGCCTGAGGTGGGGACCTGCATTACAGAAGTTGGTCCCGTGTGCGCCCAGCAAGGCAGGCAGGCTCAGCTGCAATTCTCATCGCCAGGGCTGGCTCCCGTGCTGGGCACCATGGCCCTGAGAATCCACCTGAGCCTCTGGGATTTGGGGATTGCAGGTGGAGGACAGTGCAGCCAGGCAATGATGCCAGCCTCAGTCCTGGGTGAAGCCTTTGGGCGGTACTGCCCTGAAGACCAATTGGTAACCCAAAAGTAATAGCCACGCATCTGCATCCCATCCAGCTTTTTGAGGAATAAGAGTAACTGTTCAGCCCCCTTGCATCTGAGATTGAACTGACTTGCAAACTGAGAGGCATTGGTCATGCTGATGGTTTATTGCAGGAAGGGAAGTTTACTAAGGGAACAAGACAAGAAAAAGGGAACAGTGGAAATTAATTTCACAGCCCATGGGGGTCTTATGGCTGAACCTGTATCAGAAATTAAGGCAGAACTGGGATAGTGACAATTTTGCCTATCCTAGATTTGCAACTTACAGATTTATTTTTTCTTTTTCTGAGAAAGAGATGATCTTTTCTTTCTACTTCTGTTGTGTGTGATTATTTATTTATTTTCCTCCTTAAACCAGGCAAAAGAAAGTTTTATTTCTATCTCACCCTATTTTGTGTGAGAGGGAGATACAATTAGGTGAATATACGCAGGAGGATATTTATGGTACCCTATAATATTTGGTCACGGTGGAAAAGATGAGAGATACCTCTCAGATTTTTTTTTTTGTTTCATTTTTGTTGGAAGTGTGCTTTTCTGTTACTATAGCTACTGGCTGTGTCATGCTCACATACAGATGCTTTACCACATAGTCTTTAGAAACTGACTGATTGCTGTTGCAAACCATCGAAGCCAGGAGTGGAGGGGACATGGATGTGTAGCAGGAGACTGAAAAACCACGGAAGGACACAAGTCCAGCACAGGAAAAGGCAAAAACAGATGCGGAGGATTGGCAAGAAGGCATACTTGCTAGGGTTGTAACAGAAAGCGGGAAGAAACAGGAAAGAAGTAGGATACTGGAAAAACTGCAATGAGGTATGTACACTTCACATTACCAGAAAAATCAAGGAGCCTGGTTAACCCTCAGTTATCTCCTTCTGGAGACAAGAAGATAACCAAAATCTTAGATTCTCCTGCAAAGAAGTCTTTGAAAGACAAACTGGGAAATCACAGTGGGAAGCGATTGCTCTGCCTAGCAAAAGCTTATGTAGGAAGAGGTCTGAGACCTCGGTGAGTTAGAAGCCTGCTGAGAAAATAACACCTCTGGAAAAGGCAGAGCAGAAGATCCTAAGATTGAATCTTGTCTGGAGTTTCGTGTGGGGATTGTTAAGGGGACTCCAAGGTGAATTTTTGCGTCTTGCAAGGCAAAAGAGGAAAAAACTTCAGGAGGAACCTGGCTGGTGAATTCAAGGGTCTTTAATTTCTTTAGAAAAAAAAAAATCTTAGTGAAGATTACTGGGAATATGTGACATTCTGCTCACTCTGAATGCGGTATGTAGTTGCAAAAAAAAGGCAAATATGGTAATGGTAGTTGCCAGAGGTGCTGGAAAAGGGTAATACCAGTCATGGGCAGGATAGTGGACTCAAAGCTGGGGAAAAAAAGCTTTGATGGGAATACAGAAGTGAGGTATTTCATATTGGGGGAAGGAGTAAAGTGCATAATCTGTGAGGAAACATCAGAGAATTCAAAAGTTTGATTTAAAATTTTAAAGCTTTTAGTCTTAAAGGTCAGAGATGCCCATCCTTCCATTTGTCCCGCTTCTTACAAAAGGATCTTCTTTTCGTACTCAGGTGCCCATGGCTATGGGATGACAGTGAGGTTATCCGTGTTCATACACATGGAACTGACTTCAAGTATCTGCTTTAACACAATAGAACACCTGATAGTCACAGGTACATAAATGTTGAAGAACTGAGCGTTTCTCAGTGCTGCCAGGCTTACAGTGTACTTTGCCAAAAAAGTAAGAAAAAGACCCTCGACTGTTAATTATAAAAATCTTAGTTAAATTTCTTGAAACAATCACGTGAGTGACTTTTGCATGTAATTGTTCTTATGTATTTCTCCTTTCTACAAATAACTTGAACACTGTGCAGCCATTTAACTATCACCATTTGTATTTAGAATGGTAAGACATGTGTCATGACAAAATTCTGACTATTCGTTATTTAGTTTAATTATTGATTAGCAAATATATCTTAGTACAAGGATTCTAGGTGTTAGGTATGTAAATTATTGGAACTTTGTGAAATGCGGAAGAGAGAAAATGAAGAGAAGAAGCAGTAGGACCGTGATAAATATAGTAATCATAAAAGCTTGTGTGACAGGAAATTGTAAATTGACATAGTCATTAGGAAATGTATTCATTCATTTTTGCTTTCGTGTGCATTTTTGTGCATTTCAGGGGACAAGCTTAACTCGGTTCCTGAAACACAAATCTTTTGGGCAATAGGATATTCAAGTGAGAGAGGTAATTGGATTTATTCAGATATTAGCATCTGAAAGGTAAATCAGTAGGATGTCTTTAAAAGTGAAGGAGATGTGTAAAGAAAATAGAATTGTTTTGAAGATACCTGCTGGATTCTGCAAAAGGTACTTTCAGCATGAACACACAGTGACAGTGTTTTGGAAAAGAAAACCTTTTAACTAAAGAGAATTACCATTTTGCTTACTCCTAGGAGACTTCAGCATGTTTTGGAAGGGGAGGTCTGGATTTGTTATGCAGCACGAGTGTTGCCTTCTCAATGTCATTTTCCCATCTGTCTGGCTCAGCAGTGTTACAGTCTCAGCTGATCCATGTGTGCAGTCATCAGTCAGATCATACTGCATAGTGATACAGTGAGCCTGAAAATTATTCTTGTACAATATCTGGCATGCACTGTATCTTCCTCGAAGGAACTGTGGATACAATTTGAACTTGTTTATATTCTTCCCAGTGGCCAGGAAAATGAATAATTCCTTTTCCTGTATTTGGAATTCCCTCAACGATAGATTTACTATTATTTAATCTTTCTTACTTTATGAGCTATATTTATCTTCTGGTGCTCATGGAATTCTATTGCCTGACACTAGAAATTTAGAGAAATGTCTCAATCTATTGCAAGGGAAACAGGCTCCAACAATCTTACTTTGTCTAAAATTTGCCATTGCTTTCCCCTCGGCATAAACTGCACTGTGCCCAAAATGCAAAAGATGTTTCATTTAACGTCAATGCTTACAAAAAGATAAACCACAATCTATTGGTGACAATACCTTTCCTGTTCCATTCAATGTTTATTTGGCATTGCAAGCAATATGTATTAATCCTGTCCTGGAAAGAACTTAGGCTGGATATGGATGATATCTTGCAGATGGTTGGCCTAACTTTTGTACATATCTGTGACTTTTGCCACCCTTCCTTGTGTCTAGCTCTCCTGACTTCTGTGGATCGTGTGGTTCAACTGAAAACATTCCAGATCAAGAACAAGCATGTACCCTATATTTAGTCACATCGTCAGGAGTACCATTGTGCAACTTGCTAATCTTTCTTAAATATATCAGGGATTGGTCTTCCTCTTCTTGTAAATAATAGAGAACTTCAAATTCAAATGGTTGCCATGTATACTTTCTGTGAGCTAGATAGCCACTCGATAATGGTGCTCTCTAGTAGATACCAGGTGATGACAATTTTTTATGTCCACCTAATTCTAAGAATTGTAACATTCTGAACCAGCTTCTGTTTTCATAGAAATCTAGGCTAAAAGGGATCTTGTGAGACCATCTGTTCATAGCTCCTGATCTGAGACAAAGTAAGTATACTTAGAATCTCCCTGACAGAAGTTTTTTCTGGACCAGCCTTCAGAAATTGGTGATGAAGGGACTACCGCAACATTCCTACTTAGTCTGTTTTACTGCTTAATTACATTTGGGAAATTTTCTATGTAGTATCTGTCTTCAAATTTATCTCGGTATAATCAAGCCAATTTCTACTTGCCCTGAAATGGATGAACAGGGAGTACAATTGATTGGTATGTATTAAAAACAAATGACTATATTTTAATTTTGAAAGAATACAATACTGATCTTTTTGTTAACTTGTTTGCTTTCCCTACCCAGTAAGGTAATATTTGGTCTTTGACTTGAATATTTTTAATTTGTCCTCTTCTTGTTGTAAACAAGTTTTGGACCTCAAACTTAAAAAAAATAATCTTGCTGCGTGTTTGATCTATTTCTTTGTAGCGTTCCTTTATCCTACAGCATGACACCGGTTCTAACTGTACATAGCCATTTTTTGTTTTCAGGTTATTGAATAGTCCTGTTGATGTCACCAATATTTTTATTCTGCATTGAGATACCGACATTAGGTAATCAATTACATATATTCTCTTATTTTCTTTATAATTCTTTTCAAAGAGACCCTACCCAGAAGTGTCCTAAGTGTCAGAAGTCTACCATTTTTATGGGATCAAACTTGTAGCAATTGGGGACCTCAGCATGTCTCGTGTTAGCCAGGGACAAGGCAATCTATTATTCTTACTTTGCTATTTTTGGAGTCATTAATATTGTTTCTGAGATGGCTTTTTCCCATGCTGTTTGAGAGTTCAACAGTGAAAATTGTTTTCCCTAATTTGAACAAATACACAATTGCTATGCCTTAGTGAAGTTCCTCTATCACCTGAAAAAGTGTTGCAGTTTTGGAGAAATGGCATCAGAAATTTTCCTGGAATGTCAATTTGCCTAATTTCTCCAGAGTCTCTTTCATATTTCCCCTAGTGTCTGATTAACATATTCTTCTACCTATAAGACTCAGTGTTTTGATTTCGGGTCTCTTAAGCAGTTGCCATTGCTAGATGGGAATCTCACTGCATAATCTTGAAGAACAATTCAGTTGCACAACCTATATTTCACTGTAATCAGAAAAAGAATTGGGCAAACTGCTCTAAAATTGTCTTGCAAATTAATCTGTCTCGCCATGAAACTTTTTGTGATTTTAATTCTCAGCTGTTCTAAGCAGAGCTGGTAAATCATGCTACAAGGCATATTACACATTTTGCATTATGGCTTATAAGCTTTCTTAACCAGGATTTAATAATTCAGATTCATTGCTCCTCCAACGCTCTGCCTCTGTCTGGCCTCACACCTTTTATAGGTTGTGCTTGTTCTTTAAAAAAACGTACAGGCCATGAAAAATCGTAACTAGCAGGCTTTTCTACGCATTGTATCTCACTTCAGTTAAGTTTCCCAAAACAGCAGCAGCTTTTGACCTCTAAGACCATCAAATTCAATTATATTAAATTCTCAGTAAAATAGGGAATAGATCATTAGAGTACACAGCAGCATGAAATCTAGCTGTGATTCTGTAACCTCCTAGACACTGGATGTAATTGTGACTGATGGAAATTATACTTTAATTTTTTTTAGTTGGAGATTCTTATATGATGTCTCCAGTATTATTTCCAGATTCCCACTCCATGTTTTGTTGAAAAGTTACAGCGTATGAAGGGTTGAAAAAGTGCAAGGAAACATGCAGACCTGAATGGGGCAGGGGGTGGCAGTGTGTCTAATAAAAGTGGAAAAAAAAAAAAAAAAGGAAATGAGAAGATTTGGATGCTGGCACTGACAGAGTGAAGCTGGGTTTTAAGGGCAAGGGCTGAAAAGAAAGGGACGAGGCAGAAAGGATGTTCATGTTCGGTTGTTTGATTTTATTCTGGAAATAGCAAACTGTAGATACAGATTTTGGCATACTTTAAAATATATCGCTGTTCTCCCAAGGCAGAAGAAACTCAACCAAGGCATCCAAAAAAGTGCTCCCAGGGGTTGCAGACAGAGCAAGTAACACCAGTAATGTATTCATATAAAGCTGCCAACTGTGGATTCAAACTTGCAGTATTCAGGGATCTCAGCAAGTCTCCTCGAATTACCCAGTTATCAACAAAGGGAGCCTCGAATCTCCTGGCTTTTATTAAACCTTTAATCTTGTTGAATAGCATATTTCACTTCCTTTAGCTGAGTTCCCGATATTGTGGCCTGAAACTCCTAATTTAACCCCAAATAGCTTCTTCCAGATAGTGCCTCTAGAGAGCAATGAATGACGTGCAATAGAAAATAAAAGTGGCTGAGATCAGCCAGGGAGGACTGGAACCAGAGCTTGAGCACCAGCTATATGCAGAAAAAAAAATAATCAGAAGAATCTGGTAATCATATTAATGAATGATGCCTGGAGGCATTCTTCCTCCAGGGCTCTCAATCACAAACCTACCTCCTGAGCAGCCCAACACAAGTCAGCTTGTGAACTTGTATGAATTCCGAGTAAGTTTTCGTCTTGATCTTCATTTTAGATTAGAGCTCTGCAAGTTACTGTAACAAATCATGCTTTTCCAATAATGCATTTATCTGAAATTAACAGGTGTATGTGATAGTGTGCTAATGCTGCAGGCACCACGATGCATCAACTCAAGATTTGGTCATATGACAAGGGTGATAAATTGAAACAGGGAGCTTCTAACGTGATGTAATGGAATTATTTTCACCATAAGACCATGGGAATGAGTTGCTAAGAGAGGCTGTGGAATTTTCGTCCTTGGAGGTTTTCAGATCCTTACCTGGATAAAGGCCTGAGCCACCTGGTCTAAATTCAATGCTGACCCTGCAGAAGGTTGCACTAGATGACCACTGTCTCTTTCACTGCAAGAACTGAGGAGAATCAAAGAAATAGGAGCTGGGCTCAAAACAAACAGAAGGAGGTGATCCTTCATACACGGTTCAGGTAAGATGAGCATTAGGAACACTTTGCTACTGGCTGTTTTGCATGATAGAAGTTATGTAGGCTCTAGTCTGCACAGGTTCACAGAAGAGATCCATTAGAACTTACATATGGAAACAACATCTAGCTCAAGAGCCTTCTGAGCTCACAGCTTCTGAGGGCGAGCACTAGGTGTAGATACTAGGGTTGAGGGCAGAAAGGAAGAAGCTGGGGAGTTGCATATGATTGTCTGGCTCTTGCGCTCTTTCCTGGCACCTGCTCTTGTTGAGATCTGAGACAGAATACTAGGCTAAACAGACATTTAGTGTGATCCAGTACAGATGCTTTTAGGACCCGAAATCCACAACACAAAAATGTTTTTTCAATTAAGTTACTATTCACTGTAAGTGGAGAAAACTGTCTTGTCATGGTGGTCTAGTGGCCAAAGCGTGGTGGAGTTACAAGCTAACTTCAATGAGTTAATGCATCTGACACAGCATGAAAGCTTTGCTTCGTAGCATCAAGGTAAATCAGTCTCTCCAGAGCAAGAGTTTGTCTTATCTCTTCTGCATAGACCTAAACATGCAATGACACTAAGCAACTTGTATTCAATTTACTTTGTAATTGCATGAGAAGTGAATTATTGTGGGTTCTGGGATAACTCACATCTAATCACAACATTACCAGAATGACTCAAAATTGCTAGGATTTCAAAGAAAAGCAGCACAGAAATTTTAGTTTTAGAAGTTTTAATCAAAATTCTGACCTAGGATAAAGAGCTAGAAGACACTCTCTCCTGCTTTTTAATTGTGGAAAAATTAAAATTCTGTGGATTGTTTGAAGACGACAATACTGAGGAGGAATTTTTGATGGTGTGATGTCAAGGAAATTACTCCTCAGAAATCAGCAATAGTTCTCCAGGTGTAAGACTCCACTAGCCTTTCACAAACCCCCGACCAAACTCTTGATTTCAAGCCCACGCTTTCTCACGTGCTGCAATCAAACCACTTTCCAACATTTANGCAGGTGTAAGACTCCACTAGCCTTTCACAAACCCCCGACCAAACTCTTGATTTCAAGCCCACGCTTTCTCACGTGCTGCAATCAAACCACTTTCCAACATTTAGCCTGTAGTATGTCCCACAGTAATGACCATTCTTGGTCTAGTATAGTGTCATCTTCTCCAGCAGTGGGCAGAAAGGGAGCCCCACACAATGCCATCCTGATGCACCATACCTGCCTGTTGTCTGAAACTTCTGTGAAAGACAGCAAAGTCCTTTCTCTTCCCGTTGCTGCTGGTTTTATTGCATTCTACTTTCTTCTGATGATGTCTTTGAAGAAGACAAAGCACACGTGTATTATTTTCCCTCTACCACAGCACTCCCCTCTCTTATATCCTCCCTACCGTGTGGGTTTTCCCTCTCCCCCACAGCCATGCCTTCAGTTGTTCTCCTGTTTGTCTTAACTCACCTGCCCCCAGTCAAGCCCATCCACCCTTTCCCACTCCTCTTTGCAGCCTGTCTTTCCCCTGTTTAACACTCTCCTTTTATCCCGAGCTTGCAAACATCCCATTTCCTGGCTTTCTGATCCTTCTCTCTCCTCAGTATCAGAACAGCAAAAGCCCCACAGAGCCACGCTTGGCTCTACCACTGCTGCCCTCTTTGAAACAAGCAGGTGCAGATTTCCCTACCCTGACCGCCCTTGGCTTTCTCAGTCCCCTTCTGCTGCAATTTCCACTACCACCCTGCCAAGGCACAGGCTGGGACTCCTTACCCAGGACCCAGCATCGCTCCGCTGGCTGGCGTGAAGGACCAGAGGAAGAACCACAAGGGCCCTGCTGTATGGCAGCCCAGCTACGGCACCCCCTCGCCTGTCCCATCCACTCTGTCCCTAGACCATATTCTCCAGGGACTGCTTTGCCTGCAGCGCTCAGCTCCGTCCTTAGCAGTAGCTTCCCCGTGCACCAGCACTGGCAGAGATTTTAATGTCACAGGTCTGAGGTGGGAGGGAGGAACGCGTGACTTAAATGCACCTAGCAGGCTCTCTCATGATACCACTCCCTCCTTTTCTAGGTCATCGATGAATATAGGGATTGGCACAGGTCCCTCGTGATACTGGTGACAGCCCTACTTTGTCAACTGACTGTTACTGACTCTCCGCTTTTAACCTTGTGGCGATCCTCCCTCGTACCCGAGGTTCAGAGTCCCCACAGCCTGTCTCTCCTCACTTCCCGCCGTTGGTGAGGGTGCATCCCGGGGCACGGTGGAAGTCAAGCGCTATCGCGCCCGCGCTCGCCCTCCCTCTTCACGCGCTCTGGACGGTAGCGAGGACTCCGAGACCGGGGCAGGAGACTCCTCCGGCGTCCCCGGTCGGCTCAGAGCGTCTCGAAGGATGCGCACCCTCCCCATCAGACCGCGGAGCCGCTCCTGCCCGCGCGGTACGCTGCTCGCTTCCGAGGCGGCGTCCCTGTCTCCCTCGGCGCCCTGCGACTCGGCGGCGATCGCGGGGGGCAGCTGCGCCTCCCCGGGGCGCGAGGGGACGGGGCCACGCGCCCACGCGCGACTCGGGGGGCGGGCGCGGGGCATGGGCGGACAAAGGCGGCCGCTGCCACCTCAGGCTCCCGCCCCCCTCTCCTTTCCCCCGCGGGCTCTCGGTGGCTTCCCCCCTC
>VZSC01007240.1:480117-507428 GCA_013398225.1 Steatornis caripensis
CAGCCTCCCGCCGGGGCGGCCGCGCGCAGCCACTAACAGGTGCATGTTTTCCGCTTCTCCCTCCCAGCGACCTGACCCGCACCACCACTTGGCTGCATCCTCGCACCGGGGAGCCCGTCAACTCCGGCCACATGATCCGCTCAGGTGGGTGCCCGGGGGTGGCGGGGAGGCTGCCCCCGCCCTGCCCCGGCGCCGCGCGCCGTTAACGGCCGCCCCGCTGCCCCTCACCACCGACCCCCCCCACCCCGCGGCCGGCGCGGGCCAGGCTCTCACCGCTCCTTCCCCGCTCCCTTTCTCTCTCTTCCCCGCTCCCTTGCAGACCTGCCCCGCGGATGGGAGGAGGGGTTCTCGGAGGAGGGAGCCAGCTACTTCATCGAGTGAGTACTCCCCTGCCCCGCGCCGCCCTCGGGCCGCCGTTGGCGGCGCGGCCCCGGCCCGCCCGCGGGGACGCCTCAGGCGGGAGCAGGGGGGAGGTGAGGGGGCGCCGGGCCGCTTCCACCTCCTCTCCCTCCCTCCCCCACCCGGCTCGTCCGCCTGTTTAATTAACGATCGACGCGGGGGAAAGTGGCGGCGAAGTGCGCGGTTTCGGCGGCGGGCGGGGAAAGTTGGGCGGCGAGATGCGGGCTCCCCGCGCCGGCCGCGCTCGCCCGCTTGCTAGCAACAGGTTTCCCCGGAGGCGGCTCGTCGCCTCTCGTTGGGTTTTTTATGTTGTTCCGCCCCGCTCTTCCTGGTATTTAAAGTCCGGTTTGTGGCAGGTGGAGCTTTGCGCTGCTGAGTGCCGGTCACGGTTGAAGGTGGACGGTTGGGTTTGTTTTTTTTTTTTTTTTTTTTTAAATTTTTTTCAAGCGGCTCGTGGCTGTGGATGCAGCGCTGGGAAGTCCTGCAAGTGAAAGGCTTGTGTGTTTCTTCCCAGAGACGGGGCTGAACAGATGAACTTGCCTTGCCTGGGCTGGTGGGGGCTGCCCTGCCTTTTATGTAGCATTACTTGTTTAGAGAACAGCTAAGAACTTGAGATGTGCTGCCTGTTAAGGCTCTTTTGCTCTATGAGATGCAAGCACGGTACTGTAAAACAGGATCATTCAGAGAGCGTCTTTCAAACATGATGCATATAAGGCTTTTGCAGATGTAAACACTGATGTAAAAGTAGAGCTTTAGTCAAATCAGTAAAACTCTGTTACATCCTGGACATAGAGTTGTGTGTCACTTATGATGTCTTTGCATTTTCCTTTGGAAATGTGAACGTGTGACAGATTCAATGAAACTAACAGAAAAGGATTGGAAAACACACAGAGTGCCTTATTGCTGCAGTGCTGGACTGGAACGGTTAACCCAGACCGTTAAGTACAGTCCCCTGTAACTGCCAACACTGCTGCAGTCACAGATGTCTAGTTTTGAAATGCCTGCGGAGCGTGCCCCAAAACCTTTGACAAACTCAGGGTTTTCAGTAAAGATCAAACTTCAAAACCATACTGGGCCAGGTGAAGGAGGGATTGACTGAAGGCCTCGTGAATACCTGCGATGGTAGGATGTTTGTTAAATAAAATTCCAGATGATCCTAAAATGTCCTTTTTTCCCTGCAAAGGAGGAAAAGTCTGTCAGTCCCTGTTTGGCTGAGCCAGAGAATTCCTTACAGTGCTGGACTGGGCAGTTAGTTTGGTCCTCAACTAGTGAATAGGAGGTAGCAGCAAGGCATTGGAGAGACCTGAATACCGCTTGTAGCAGCCGCCCTTTAACTGTGGCTGATGCGTTGGAAAAAAAGGAAAAAAAAGTTCTTCTGATTACACCGGTGGCTGGTGGAACTCTCAAATGTGATAACTGTACAGTCTGTAAATGTAGTGTAAACAGAGCATTTACACAGATACAGCAGCACAAACTTCTTTGCTCTTTGTAGGAATACATCTATTTGTTTTTCTCTCCTTTCCAGAAGTTTACTGGTGCAATTTTAAAACAGCTTAGATTCCTTTTCCCAGGTGCCATATTTGGAGGACCAGTATCTTGTCTTGTCAGCCAATTACAAAACTTTTAATTTCTGATCCCTAGATTATAGTTGTGTGCAGTGCGTTGCCATAACTTGTGCTGATAGCATTGTTGAGCTTGAGCTGGAATTGTTGCAGGAAATGAAATACACAATGGAGCGCGTATTTTACAGAACAACTGGATAAACTGGACCATCTTTAGCCAGGCTAAGTTTTGCGAGGAGCAACAGCAATTTTTTGACATAAATCTGTTCAGCTGTACTGCTTCACACCAAAGATTCACCTGATACAGTATCGTCTTCAGCAGTGATACTTCCCTCCACCAGCACTCTAACCTCTGTTTTCAGCTCAGAGGCTTCCTGAGCCAAGTGGAATTTCTGTTCTTCTTCCATGAACGTATTGAGCTCCTCTTGTGCTCATGTAAACATCAGCATCCTTAGATGAGGATTTCCATACCTCACTGCTCCGTTCATTTCTCCTATGTTGCTTCCACGTGATGAGTTCTCAGCTTACAGAAAATGTTACTGGTCCCTAAATGCGTGATTTCACATGTTGTGCTATTAAATTCCATTTTCTGGCACTCTGGCTCACAAAACCCATGAGCTCTTCTGTATAGCTACACACTCCTCTTTGTACTGGTGACAGTTTCCAGTCTGATGTCATCCGCAGAAGTTTCATGAGCGTGTTTTCACTCCTTGGCTACTAATTTGTTGGAGGGTGTCAGGAGGAATGCTATGAGTAACCCCTCTCTCGTGATAATTTCCATTTGGATACAACCTATTGTAATTTTTCCTCTTTAGTAAATTTCTTTATGTATCCTGTAAGTCTTATTTCTATTTTAAATATTATTTAAGTATTATTTCTTTAATGAAATTAAGGTATTACTTACTAAGTATTATTTCTATTTTAAATAATTTCATGTGGGACCCAGTATCAAACATTTTATTTAAATGTGTATAGGCTAACTCCACTTACATGACTACTTTCTGGTACAGTAGTAATCAAAGTGTTAGATAAAACATTGGATGTGAGCTGTCTTTGACTTCCAATTTTTTAAAAAAGTTAATGCTATGTCCATTTACTTCCATGTCTTTAATACTTCCTTCAATTTTATGGACAACCTTGAAATATCATATGGTAAAACAAAGGTTTATAAGCTGGTCGAGCTTAATATCAAAACCAGGTAAGCTTTTCTCCCCTTTCCACTTAGAGGGAGTTTGAAAATTTCCAGAACTCCACTTCTGAGGGATAGAAGCTTTCCAAATTAAAGTGCTCTGGTTTATAAAGGGTTTTTTTTGTGTGTGTGTGTCGGTGCTGTTCTATAGTTAAGCAGCTGTCCTGTAATCTAAGGGGGGCTATTTTCCCTTTGGTTACTTACTCAAGATATTTGTATGAAATCACATCTCCCCTTAGTCTTGTCTTGCTCAACTAAATAAGCTGGGTTCTTTGTCCAACCCTTTAAAAAGGGTTCTCTATCTGTTTAATTATCCTGTAGTTGTTCTCTGCATCTCTTGCAATATGAAGTCATCTTTGTTGTACAGAATCGTATGCTGGAATGAGCTTTTGTGAGCCTCTGGAACAGCAGAAGTGTTTTCTCGGCTCTCAAAATTTCTCAGTTTTCTGCATTTTAGCTTGTTTGCCTATTTGGGGAAGACACCTACACTGACAGCACGGTGAATGCTGCCAATTGACTGATACATCCAGATCTTTCTTTTCCTTTGCTGTAAGAAGACTGTTATTTATATTTCCTTTGCTATCTAAGACTGTAAGTTATATTAGAAAGCCATATATGAAGCTACATTCTAGTTCTTCCTATTTCTGTGCATCCACATCTTCCTGAATTATTTTTTCTGTTCTGTTTATTCCTCCGTTTTTCTTGATAGCAGCAAACCCTATTAGTGCAGTCCTGCCTCTTATCATAGAATCACTAAATAAAACATTAAATAAATGATGTATGAACTGATTTTTCTGGATCTCCATTTGGTAATTTTGGTAAAATCTTGCTGTTTCTTCTGCGGCTTATTTGCAACTTAAATAGCTTTTCCTAAGAAGAAAATGGGGTAACTTTTTATACAATTTTATGTCTTTCCACGTACATAGCCTCAGCATCTTTGTTACTCTTAATCAAAGACATGGCGTAATCAGCTATACATCAATTATGAAAGGTTGCGATTTGGTCATCATTGCCTGTGAACTGTTAGACTTTTTTCATCAATGCGACTAACTTCCTCTTTTCTTTGAGTGACAAAAATGTGTAAAATGAGCAATTTGCTAGTTTTTTACAACAAAAAAATGGAGTGTTTAATTTGCTTGGTATGCCAACCTTCGAGTTTATTTAAGAGGAATATTGATTTAGGCATGATCACAGGCGTGAATGTTTCTTTGTTGAAAAGTATCACGGATGTTGCGTTTCTGACTTTGACTGCCGAGGACAGCTTGCACTACTCCCTTCCATCTCTTTTTTGTTTGTTTGTTTGTTTTCTCTGCTGATGAGTTCAAAATATGTTGTGTTTGTTGGGCAACTGCTTTATGTTACTTACTGCAGAAAGGATATCGTTGCTGAGCATATGTGGAACTGAATGAGGACTTGACAACGCTTCCTCTGGTTTGTTTCTGGTAGTTGGGTTGCTGAGGTGGTTAGTGTGGTTAGCAGACTCTTTTTGGGGAAGGAGATGTGACATGCAGCGAAAATAGTGACTGATGGAAAAACAGTGTGTGTATGCAGCCTTTGGTTTCTATTTGCTTGTTATCTTTTTCTGATCATCCAAAAAGACTTAGGGAAGTTGGAAAGCATTGAAAGTCTGGAATGATCTTTTTATTGCCTCCTTACAGCTTTAGAGATGAGTATTTGTGTGAAAGGATCCATTCTTCCAGTATTAGATACCTAACTGGCTTGTATTAAAATATGTTAAAAAAATTGTGCTGCTGCTATAGAGGTTGTTTTAGAATGCTGCAATAATATTGCACATCTCAAAAGTAATACTGCATTCAAATTGTAGCCTCAAATTTAGGACAAAAAGTGGAAATCAACACTTAAATATCTGAAGCTAACCCTTTATTTATTTATGTATTTATTTCAGAAATAAGTTTTTAGTCCAACTTGGCTTCTTCTTTGGGTGACAGTGGATGTACAAGAAACAAAACTTTTTACAAAATTGCCATTGTTCATAGCAATAGTCTGTAACTCTTTGCAACTGCTATTCTTTAATTCTTTTATTTAGCTTTTACTGTATGTAGGATATATGCACGGTATGTGTTTCAGGTATTTGGAAATAGTAAAAGAGCAAAGAACACAGAAGCTGGTGAACATCAAATTGAAGCCTGCCTTTGTAACTTTGATTCTGCTGTGCCAAATGCATACCTTCACATACCATGTCACTGGAAACCATACAGGAGCTCAGACTCACCCTGTGTGGGCTATAGATGATACCCAATTAATGGTTATTTAATGACAGAAGCCCGGAGGGAAAGATACCATCTGGATTATTGAGTTCAGTCCTTTTGATTATCTGAGAAGACTGGTTTATAATCTCATTAATAAATTTAGTCAACAAGTTTCTTCTGCCCTGCAGAAATTTGTCTTCCCTGCTCCTAGTAGGATGTTGAAGACCGTTTCTTTTTAGTGGCTCTTCAGGTGGGCTAAAGCACTACTTCCTGTATGTGTTTCATGGCCTGCTGTACATACAAATTATTTTTTTTATTTTTTTATTCTTGCTCTGTTTTCCATGATGGTTTTTGCTATAAAAGCAAAAGATATTGGAACACTTAACTACTGTGAGTAAGGAGTAGGGACGTCCCTCATAAAGAGATCTTCAATATAGATTATGTTATTTGTGGTTTTTGAACCTGTGCTTAGGTAAAAGTTCTCGATTAGTGTGTAAGTAAGTATATAAACCAATATGAAATCCACCTGTGAGGAGCTGGCCTATGAAGTGCTTCACTCAGCCATTGCTGTGTATAACCAGTTTGAGTTGTGTGGAGTTGCTGAAGTAGAATTAAAATTATGTAGCTGAGGCCACATGAGAACTTCACCGACCAACAGTGAAGATGTTTACGCCGTTACTAGCAAATTTGAGGATAGTCTCTGGCAAAATGAAAGGACTTTGTGTGCTGTGAAACGTAATGGAGAAACTTTTAGAAAGAAAACTGGACTGGTTCCACAGCCATGGGTAAGGCTCTAGTTTGGATAAATCTTGAGAGGCACCGTATGCAGCCATCTGCAGGTTATGACTGGTTACTAGAATTCAATTAGGAATTGTCCTTGAGGGCACTCGACTTCACTGAGGTAATTTGTACGGGTGGAAAAACAGATATGAAATTGAGAAGTGTAAGAAAAATGCTAGAACCGGCTTTTTGTGTTTTAGGAGGAGGGCAGGGAAGCTGTGCCCCCCGGCAGGTCTGCAGCTGTGGTATGTGGCCTGGAGCGGCCGCTGCTCATTCTCTGCAGGGGTCTGGGCAGCGAGGGACCGCTGCCGGCACGGGGCGAGCCTCTGCTGGCGCTTTTTATCATTATTTTTGAATTTCTTGTAAGAAAGTTGTTCCATTTGGGCAGTAGGGAAAAAGAACTACGCATAGTAGAAGTAAATAGTACTGCTTTACGAATTTCTCTGTGTCTCTTCTCTTGTCCTTTGTTCTCCAGCTCTGGGCTTGATCAGACAGCCTGTTTAATGAATTTTATTCTCCTGGATTGTGAACAGAACTGAGCTGGGATTATTTGACCTGCTAGGTAGATACAGTAGCTACGTTTCATTCAGGTTGGGGAAACAATTAAGTGTCCTTTTTTGACGACAGTTTAAATGAGAGATCACTCATTAAAGAGTGAAATAAATGTTGATAGATTTGTACTCAGGCAGAGATTGCTGACGATTGCAGACAGCAAAAGAAAGACGTTATCATTTAGCTCCTGGAAAGCGGGAAAAGGGTAGATCATGCTGCTTGAATTTCAGAGTGCCCTCTGGAAAAGCAAGCTGGGAACTGTGCATGAGGAAAATGCCATGTGCAGTTTGATTCAGCAATATATATTAGTGACAAGGAACATTGTGTGCATTCCTTGGGGGAGGGAGGTTCATATAAGGGCAGGTGCTGGTATTTGTTTGTTTTTAAAGCAAGACTACACCAAAATGTAGTTGGTTTGGTTTGTCAGTCCTTGTTTGCCTTTCTTTCAAAATACACACGTGTTGGAAAACTGAATTTTGTCTACCTGAGGAGGCCAGCAAGGATACCATACACTTAAAGCCTAGTTCCCATTAACTTGAGACATTGTTTTGGGTGTTCAACACTTCTGAAAAATAAAGTTGTCTGGGAAACAGAGGACCATTCTTTTCGTCTGGTTGGAGTTACACGACTTACTTGTGTTGTAGCTCAGAAACAAAGGCATGAACTGGTTCCCCAGAGCTGCCAGCATCCACATTTTGTTCAGTACATATTCTACCTTCTGTAACATGAATCTGTTAGAAAAACTTCAGTCATTCAACCTCTTTCCTGAAGTAGTGTCCACTTCTGCATGCATAGCATCTGTGTGGATGTGAACATATGCATGTGTTTTAGGAAGTTGCATGTTGCAGCAAGAGTTTCAATATTTCTGTAAGTCTGTCTAAAATTTAAAGATTAAAAGTAAATACAGCTGTACTGGGTAGGTGTTGCTATAGTCTTAAAAATAGTTTGAAATGTAACACAAGATTATGAAAACGTCTTTTAGAAGTGTGCAATATGTCTGCCACATCAGATGAGGAAATAGATAATCTATTCAACACTTTTAATTTTGTTTTATTTGTTACCCATTATCTACCAGAAAAGAGAGCCTGTCAAATATCTGGGACAACAGAATCTTGATATTAACACTTGTCATGGCTTAACCCCAGCCAGCAGCTAAGCCCCACACAGCCGCTTGTTCACTCCCTTCACAGTGGATGGGGGGGAGAATTGGAAGAGTAAAAGTGAAAAACTCGTGAGTTGAGATAAAGACAGTTTAATAGGTAAAGCAAAAGCCGTGCACGCCAGCAAAGTAAAACAAGGAATTCATTCACTACTTCCCATCGTCAGGCAGGTGTTCAGCCATCTCCAGGAAAGCAGGGCTTCATCACGCGTAACAGTTACTCGGGGAGACAAACGCCATCACTCCGAGCATCCCCTGCTTCCTTCTTCTTCCCCCAGCTTTATATGCTGAGCGTGACGCCATACGGTACGGAATATCCCTGCGGTCAGGTGGGGTCAGCTGTCCTGGCTGTGTCCCCTCCCAGCTTCTCGTGCACCCGAGCCTACTCGCTGGTGGGGTGGGCTGAGAAGCAGAAAAGGCCTTGGCTCTGTGCAAGCACTGCTCAGCAATAAGGAAAACATCCCTGTATTATCAACACTGTTTCCAGCACAAATCCCAAATGTAGCCCCATACCAGCTACTGTGAAGAAAATGAACTCTATCCCAGCCAAAACCACCACAGTGCTACACGTGTTGCTGAAGGTTGCTTCTTCAATCTATGAGTAGCTGTTAAACTCTCTAGCAACTGCACCCAGTCAAAAGGATTGCGTATCTGCAGGCAAATATATCGTGCAAGATGTTTTTGTATTTTATAATGAAGGAAACAAAGTACCCTTTGCAGGTGAGTCTGCCAATACTGAACAATCGTAGCATGTTCGTTGGTGAAGAGAGAAGCACATACTGTGAAGTACGTGGGTGCAGTTTTGTCTCCTGGGTTCTGTGCCCTGCGTTTTCCCATCATTCTGTTTGCTGCAGATGGATTATACTAAAATGAGTTTTCACCTCACTACTGATCCAAGTTTGCCGTCATCTCAAATATTTACATTTAATTAGTATAGATTAAGTGTACTGCTTCAGTATTGTAGTGCTGCATCCCTGCAAAGACCAACTTGAATAATGTGGTGTCACATTTACTTAATATCACATCCGATTCTATCTGGTATGACTGTACCTTCTAATTTACTGTTAAAACTAATTTGTTTTGTCTTTGCCTCCCCGATGTGTTTTTTTTTTAAATGTTTTCTTTATGACCTTGGCTTGGATAACGGTAAAGGATGGGGCTAAAACATAATTTTATTTGTAGTTTAATTGTCTTTTCCTGCAGCATTATTAGACAGTTTTACAAGGTCTGTTCTGAGATATTGTCCTTAGAAGCAGAACTTTTAATTTAAAAGCAAATTTGTAATTAAAGATGTTAAAATCCAAGAAGAATCTGGTTAAGCGCCCAACCCTTTTCTTTTTGATTGTCTGCCATGTAGTACTTGGCAAGAATGTCACTGACTTGTCTAGACAGGTACAAAAGCTTGTTACCAATACGTAGTAGGCATGTGCTTTTCTGCCTGAAGTTTCCTGTTTAAAACCTTGTTTTCCTCATTGCTTATCTGTATCTTTAAAGGTTTTATCTTTAGTTTAATAAAAAGTACAAGCAAAACTTAAAATGAAATTTGGATACACTGCTGAAATGAGGCATTTGAGTAATCCTGGATATTATTTACAGTTCTTTGTCAAGTGAGGACTTTTATTATGTTTTGACTTGCTTCCTAAAGGCCAAATATCCTGAACTAAGAGCGGAGTACTGAGCATTTTAAAAAATACATCTTGACTTGGCAACATGCTGGTGATTTTTTTTCCAGGAGCTCTGTATAGACTGTGATGGTGAAACACGACTAAGCAGAAAAGCTGCTGTTAATTTTCTACTTTCTACATTTTTTTGGATGAAATAGTTACTGGCTTTTTGCAAGCTGCGTATTTGTTTCAAAATGTCAGTTTCACAGTCATCCTCAAACTAGCTAAATGCTTGATCAGCAACTTTCACTTAACTTTCATGTTTACTCGGTTCTTTGCTTTTTGCGGTTATTTCTCTGTCCCTTTTCTAGGCAGAAACTCCCCTCATTTTGATTAACTTAGGATATTTGTATTAATGTATTGGAGAGAAATGAAAAACTAGAGGCACTGTTTGTTTATCAAGGCGTGTAAATCAAAGGGCAAAAGGCAAATGTAAATTTTTTTTTAAATAGATGTCTTTTTTTAAAGCTGTTTTTTAGGTGTTTTAAATGTGTGCTCTGCAGGTTAACCTTAGTGCTTGAATTCAACACCTACTTTGGATCAAAGGAAAAGAAATGGGGCTTATCCTAATACCTAGAATAATAAATCTGTTAGATCTATTTCAGCAAAATGTTTAAACACATCTGCAGACAGAACTATGCTAATGGGTGTGATTCACTCTGTGTGATTTTCACTGGTTGGTAAAACAGCATTAGTAATATTTTCTTTGTTTCTCTGAAGATCAGGCATTATAACATTAGCAGTTTGCATGGCGAGCTAAGGCTGACAAAATCTAGGTGTAGACAGTTGTTCCACAGAGGCCGTGGTGGTTCAGAACCACGTTGAATTGCCTGAACTAAATTAAAATTAAATTAGTAAAATTTAGCTGCAAAATGGTGAAAACCATTTTCTTAGATGACATTTATCAAACACCTGATGTTTATTGTTACCATCTCAGGATATCAGCCCTCATGTTTGGTTTTTTTTTATTTAAAGAGAGTAATTTGTGAACATGCTGATTTTTTTAATGCAAAGCTGTTACTTGCTTTCCAGTTAAGCATAAAATAAGATCACCAAGGTTAGCAGAAGGAAAGATGGGAAGGAATTTTGGAAATGTAGATAAGTAGTGAATTGAAAGCCTTGAAAGCCTGAAAGCTTCCGTGTATGGATAATGTGAATTTTTCTTCCCTTACCAGAGAAGTAGCAATCAGAGAGAGAAGGGAGTTACAGGAGTTTAATTTTTTACAGCCGATCTTCTTCAGTGGACGTAATAGGGAAACTACAGTGAGCAGTTTGAAGGGTGTCTCTGGTTACCAGCATGCTGTTCCTGTGGCACTGTGGTAGGCAGACAACAGAATCTCAAGTAAACTGTGGTTTATGGAAGTCAAATTAAGTGTTGCCTGAAATCTTGGAAAGAAGTAGCTGTTTTGTGTTTTTAAGTAATGTGAGGCTACAAGAATTTTTGAATTATTGATGTACAGAAGAGAATTTTGTTTGTGTAGGGAGATGAGAAGATTTGTAAACTGATGCTTGGGCTGTCATACAGCTATTTCCTGAGGGGTTTCTTTAAGTATGGTGAGGTACGTTGTAAATAGGCCTGTTACATTATTTTTGCGTGGGAATAGAAAAAAAGCGAATTTTTATAGATAACTGCCTGTTAGTGAACATTATGTTTATTTCCTTTAGAAAGAAAATTTCGGATAGTTTATTTCTGATTAATTTTTAAGATTTCTATGATTAGAAGTGCAATAAACAATTCTATTAATGAGCTGAATAAACTGTGATAATTCCACATGAGGTAATGCAGATGGAGTCGGTTTAAGAATAAAGTTTGACATCAGTAATTTCTGTTTTCCCCGGGATGTTAATGATAAATTAACTTTTTTTCCTTTCCTTTCATTTTTCAGGGATTTCATTAATGATAACAAATATGTTTTCTACCTGTTATTGAGTCTGTATAATGGTTTTGGGTAAAACTGAATTAGAGAAACATGCTGAGAATGCTGTTTCTGGTGAATTTTGGCATTTGTAAAACATTTAGGTGAACATATAAAATAAATTATGATTATCTGTTTGATTGTTTTAACAAAGTTCTTAAGGATTCTGTCATGATGTTTCTTTGTTCTGCAGCAGTACAGAAATCTGAGAGATTGTTGACCTCTGCAAATACATTACAAATTCTACTATATTATTAATTTTTGTTTTATTCAGCTCAGCAGCTTCCATGTCAATTAACCTGAAATTCCATTTATTTTGGCTACTGGAAGTTTGTAGTGAAAATGCCGAATTACAGTGTAAGGCTTGTCTACTGGGGAGGTGGGTAGAAATATGAAGGAGGTATGAATTCAGAGTGCTATGGTCTGTGAAGAGTGCCCACATGAAGAATTAGAGTGGAACAGTAGTGTTAGGAAAGCCCCTGTGTTTTCAGCTGATTTGAAGGTAGCGTGCATGTTTCTCAGTTGCGTTGTGGCTTTCTTTAAGTTGAGCTTTAGTTCAAAAGCTATGAAAAATGTTTAGGAGACATCTGAACCTGCCATGTAGGAATGGATTATTGTAAGGAAAATCAACCTTCCTGGAAGCTTTTAACTATTTCTGAGGTAGAGAAAAACAATTTCTGTCTAATAATCAAATAAATTACTTTTTGTGGGGAAGTAGAGAGTCAGTAGAAGTTAGCATTAGTTGAAATGCTGTCTTCATAAACAAAATTGCTTCTGTCTATGAAATATACCCTGCTTAACAATTGAAATAGTTTTACTTACTTGTAGTTGTTTGTGTAATGTTTTGGATTTTTCTGAATTTGTTATAAGAAATCCTTCAGTGGATATTTCATGCTGCACCAGTGTTTCCAGAAATGAATGTTTGGTGACCTGGAGTAGAGGTCACAAAGTGACTTAAATTGTGGCAGTAAATATGTGGGTCCCACTTGCATTTCACTTCTGAAGTGAGCTAAAATATAATGTCTCTTACTAGTGTGTGATTAAAAATGAATTTTCTTACATTTCATGATAGACTTTTTTTTGAGTGCTTCACATAAAAATAAATAAGTCTTGATTTCATTTTCTGTTTTCAAGCTGATTTTAAGCTAGAACCGTGTAAATTTGTTCTTCGATTTCTAGCGGGTTATAAATTGCAAAGAGAAAAAGGAGCTTAAAATGTATTCCTGGTAGTTTTTCTCAGCTTCTGACATAGCTGTTAACTGAACTAGCTGAATAAGAGGAGGAAATATTTTCTCTGTGCCTGCCCAGAAGCTAAAGCATTAAACAACCTTTTGAAAACAGTTAGAGGTACAAGAATTACTTTTATCACCATGAGTTATGGGCAAGTTAAATTAACAAGGATGATGTTAAAATGTGGAGCTTCCAATATGATAGGAAAGATTAGTGTGTCATTGTTGTGTTGAAATAATCACGTACGCATACATTTTGAAAAGCTCCTGATAGGGTCTCGCATCAAAGTCTGAAAAGCAAGTCTTTACACTTCTTCTCCTATTAGATAAAAACAAACATAAACTCCTGGAATTTTAAATGCTATATGTAAAAAAATTTTAATATTATGTGAAATGTTTTCTTTGTGTCATTCCATCTAATCTAGCAATTGCTTTTATAATGGCTTCCGTCGTTTAAGAAGGACGCAGAGCTCTCATTTTGGAAGATTTGGACAGTAAAGTTATTCCTCTACATAATCAGTTTGTGTCAAAATGCTATTACGTTAAAAAACATTTATAATAATGTAGCTACATTTATAATGATGTAGCTTCTTCCCTCTGCCTGCAAAAAATAGTCTTGAAGCTCAAGCAGGTCAAAAACTGTCTAGTGGAAGCTTTTTTTTGTTTCTCATGCTGGATAAATGAATCTTTCGAGAGGTGAGCACTTGCCATCTTCATAAGACAACATTATAAATGTGCTACTTACTGAGACAAATGGCTTTGAGGAAATATTTCTGTATTGGTTATTTTTCTTGATGCTAAGAAAGTTGTATCTCTTTTTTCAAAAGCTTTGGAAAACAGTAGGAGCAATTCTGTCCTAAGTCTTTCCTGGAACTTGCATTGTTTCAGCTTTTAAAAGGTTAGTCAGAGATTTGCAGTAAGCTTTTAGCTTATAGATGTTGTTCTGTTAATTTTGCTTCTTTTTTAAAGTGTGGACCTTTACCATTGATTGGGGTAAAGACTCTTCACTAACTCGGTACTCAAATAGATTAGGGTAACTCTTACAGTGAAGCTCATAATTTATTTTTTTATTTTTCAAGGTGGCTAATCATGAGGATGGCTACTTTCTTGTCAACAGATCTAACAATGAGAGGAAGGAGTTTGTACTTAAGCTGAAATATGACAGGAGAAATGTCCTTTAAAGTTTTCTAGCTTTTATGTTGATACTTCCTGCTGTCCCTGGTGTTGAAAACAGTTTCTACAGGGCATGAAAAACAGGTTTATAATTAGGTAATGCTTCTGTGGAAATAAACTGTAAAAAGACTGTAATAGAAAGAGGTGTTCTGTTTTGGATCAATGGTTTGATTGCTTGGAAGAAAGGCAGACCAGCCCACTCAAATGGGCTACTACTTAGTATGTACTTAATAATAATGTGGATTTTTTTTATATACTTGTAGGCTTCTCAGTAGATTGCCTGCTAAAGAAGCTTATCTTAACCGTCAGTCACAGCTGCCTTTTAAAAGTTTACTTGTATAAGGATATCCTGTGTAGTCTGTTGTCTTAATTGCTCAGAGTAGCTGCAAACAACTAAGGTATCTACAATAGATGGCTGAATACTTAGGTTTTTTACACAATTGGTAGTGGTGATGGTCTAGATGCTGTAACTGGTGGGAAAGTGCTCCTAGTTTCAAGAAAAATTAGGTACTTGTGACCTGTGTAATCAATACCATTTGTTTAAACATGCATACACTGAAGTGAAATTGTAAATGACAGACCTTCTTAGCATTTAACTGCTCCAGGATTATTTCCTGTAGCGATTGGGAAATGGGGAGGCTGCCTGAACGGGTAGGCTGGTGCTCTGCAGAGGAGACTTGCTGAGTCAAGGTGGGTGGGTACAGAGATTTGAGAATTTCCTTCCAGGGTCAGAAGACAGAGAGGCTAAGAGGGGTGCAGACATTGTGGGACAGCGCAGGTTAGTGATCTGGGCTAAATTATGGAGAGCTGAATTTTTGTTACGATACGCCTGGAGAAGGCTGGTTGAAGAGGAAGCCTCGCAAGGCTGCGTACTACTGACTGGAGACTTCTCTCTTCCAGTTTTAGGTGTGGCTTAATAGCTATTCTCAGGTAATAAGGAAACTTGTTGATTTCTTTTTCTCTTCTTTCCCAACTCACGGCTCCTTTTATATGGGTGTGTACACGCATACATGTTTTTCTTACATTCTGCAGGCAGTGGAGGAGAACTACGTACAACTATGAAAGGCTGCAGCTTTGATAGGTTGGGATCTCAACCAGATAACTGGTTTTGTAGATCTTCCTATGACTTGGTTTCACTCAGTGTCTGACAGTTAACTTTTCCTTTTAGGTAGCAAGACCAGGATGTAAAAAATTGACACAAGCTAGGATAACTCTGAAAGGAAATATTTATTGGTTTCAAAAGGGGTGAAAAACTTGGTTGTACTCGGGAAGAAAAGGGCTGTTGGACTGTTACACCTGGAAGAATGCAGCTTAATGACTCTTGATTCTCTTCTCTTTGAGAATCTCTACTGGAAATGCTGCATGAGCAAAATTATCAAAAATCTCTCGGATGCTACTGGTTTCCCATGTTGTCATGCTGGGTTGGTAAACTCTGTTGCCATAATCCTGTGTGGTTTCTGAACTGTCTGAGTAGCTTTGCAGTGTGCCTAACAGGGCTTTGTCACGAGGAATCTGCTTGTATGTTCAGTGTCAGCGATGTGTGCGTTTCCATGACTTTTGCGTGAAGTGTTGTAATCTGAGGGGCCCAGACTGCTACAAAAATATGGGATACAAATAAGACCACAGTGCATGCATCTGACTCCTCACAAGCAGACTGGCATCTCGGCTGCATGCAAACCAAGTTTTGAGAAAAAGCTCAGTGACACTTGTCAAAAAGGATTTGTTTTAAGTTTACACCTGTGCTCTTACAAATGGAATGACATAGTGATTTCACTGAGGCTTAAATGATAACTTTATTTTAAAAGACAGTTTTTGTAACAAGTATTTAAAAAAGTTTTCTGGGTACTTGAAACTTCAGCTGAAAACTTTGAAAATGCCTTTATATAAACTAAACATGACTGGTTTCTGTCTGAAAAGAGAAAGTTTGAGATAATCATATAATTAAGATGTTATTTTCTAAGGTTGTCTGAATATTCCAACTGAAATTTTGGGCTTGATTGTGGGTTTATAATAGGTTGTGAAAGTGTTGTTTGCGGTTTTTTTCTTGTTTTTACTTATTGCATTGAGGTGAAAATATTGGTTGAATATTTTCCTGTTTGACCAAAATGTGTTGGTTTTTTTTTCCTCTCAGACTTAACTCTTTCAAACTTGTCTCTTCGCTCATGTGTTTCGCTGTGCAGTGCTGCTCGTGCCATTACCAGCTCGGTCCGAGTGCGCGTAATGAGCACGCGTTAGTTAAATATGACCATGCTCTGGGTTGTTGCAGATAAACTGGCAGCCGAAATACAGTATTCCCGTGCTTACAAACAGTTGTTTCCTACTTGAGTTGTGTTTTGAAAAAACAGAGTAACACCTTTCAGAGCAGACTGTTTACACAGGAGCAGGACGAGGGAAACAAGCTGTTAGTGACTATCCTCATGAATAACCTGGCAGGCTGCCCAGCAGCCTGAATTGCCATCGGTTGGGAAAACGCAACCAAGAGAGATCTGTTAAAGAATGCGCTCTTAACTGTGCTGTATTGTAGATGCAAGATGGGGGACTCCCCCCCGCCCTCGCTGCGGGTCTGGAGATCAGTGCCTGTTGAAGTCTGGCTTCAGTTGAAAGGCTTGCTTAGCGATTTTTTTCTTTTGTTTGCTTGCAAATGAACTGCTACGTTAATGTCATTTTGGCAGACTAAGAGTTAAAAAGCAGCAAAAATAAAACCTGTGTGAAAGACGCTGCTTTCAAATAAGGGAATTGAAGCTGTCACAGTCACATTTCTATTAACAGAAAAATATGTAGTGTGGTAGCTTTGCTCCGTGGGAAAACAAATCTGCTGGGTAGTTGTCTGTTGGTAGTTCCTTTTAAGTTCAGTGGTACACCTCTGAGAATTAGTAGTCTATGGGGAAGAGAGTGAGGCAGTCCTGCCAGTTGTCACCTATTGTTGGAGATGTTGAAGTGCACGGATACTTCCCCGGTGAAGTTGTTTTTACACACATTCTTTAATAAAAGATTTCAAACAGCACGAAGATTCCCCTTTCAGGAATTCTTTGGAGTGACAGAGCTCTGTTCTCAGAACGGCTTTCGCCAGGAATTTGATGGTGCTTAGATTTACAGGAGGGGCCAGATCTTCTCACTGCTTACACTAACACTTAAAAAAAAGGACAATGAAAGGACCGCGTAGAGAAACTAAGTTCAAGCATTCATTCAAACTCTGAACAACACGGTTTAGTTTATTATGGGCTATCCTATCTCATTTTAGTTTCAAAATAAGCCCCGAGTAATACATTCTTGTTTTGAAATTTAAGTTGAAACAAGGGCAGGCTCTGCAGCGTTCTGCTGTGCCACAAGAGGGCATTTTTGGTGCCAGCTCTGCAACTGTTAAGGAATAAACGTGCTTTTAAGTGTCTTGCTTTGAATGAATTAATCTTCAAAAGTAGAATTGAAATGATGCATCTTTTCTCAAAGCTCCTTAGTTTCAAAAGTAAGAAAGAACAGTTTGAGGTCTTTGTTTTCCTAGTTAACATGGAATTGTTGAATGATTTTTGTAATTACATAAAGCCTGATAATTCAAAGTAGAATTGTGTTAGGTTCAGAATTTTGTAGCTTTTATTTTAACAATCTGCCTCGTATTGATTACAAACATTACATTGTTACAAAGTTGTACATCGAAGAAAATACGATGCTAGAAATGTTTTTCTTTTAGGACGAGTAACTTAAAATAATGTGGTTCAGTGTGGAAGATTGTGATGGTAAGAGTGGTGTATCCTTTTGTTCTGTTTATGTGGAATACAAGAGTAATAAAACTAGAGAAATGTACTATAAATACAGTAACGTAAAGTACTTTAGATAATGCAAGATATCATCATGCTAACATTTTGTAGAGTTTGCATTTTATCACTGAAGATCAGTAATGTAAACGGGAGAAAAAAATGTGCATAGTAAGTTTGATTTGCTGTTTAATTCAGAGATGCCCACCCTTTGTAGTGGGATGAGCCACAGTTTCTTTCATTAAGCTGTAGAAGACCTATGCCTGTTGCTTCCTCCTCATGCATGAGGATGTCTGCATGCGATTGCTTCATCATGTGCCTGGGACATGCGTGTGCCTGTTACCTGTGAGTGCATATCCTCTTAACAGCACAGAGGCGTCCTTCAGCGTGTGCTCTTCTCCGGTGCGAGGATACGTTCACGCACTTCAGTTGTTTATCTTGATTCCCAAACCTGTCATGTGATAAAGGGGCTCCTCACTTGTAAAAGAGGGGTGTGGGAGCAGAATGCCAGAAGAGTTTATCCAAGTGGAAATATGTCTGGTTTTGAGCATTCCTCAGGAAATATGGCCGCAAGGAACAGTATATAAGCCAGATGAATTGTTCTGGAAGGCTCGGTTTGTTATGCCAGCTCAAGTAATCTTCAGGGGCTTTCCAATCTCACTGAATGCAAAACATAATTGTGGTAGGTTTGTGTTTGTTTGTTTTTTTAAATGTGGCAATTTAAGCCTTGCGAACCATTGCTCGTGCCTTTAGGTTGGTGGGCCAAACTTAGGATGAAGACATTAGCAAATACTTGAAAAACAGCAGTAAGAATTTGGAAAGTTGACAAAGAAATTCTATCTGCAGCAAAATTTGGCTAGATTGATTTAATGTAATTTTTGTGCCACCAAATTCACATTTAAAATAAAAAATCCACTTAGTTCTTTAATATCTAATCCATGCGTTATTAGCATCAAAGATAATATCAGGTCTCTGCCCGTAAAAACTTAAGTTACGGAAATACCTTTAGCTTTATTTGCTTAAGTCACTTTGCATTTTTTGCTGTTGTGTTAACATTCTGAAATACTCCATAAATCAAAATTGTACGGAAATTGTGCCTTTAAAAGTCAGTGGTATGCTCTGCATCAGGGAAACAGGTAACTGTGTTTTTGTCATTCAATTCTGCAGCCTCTCTGCATGATTATTCAAAGGATGGTTGAAGCCCTCTGAATACTTCATGTGGAGAGGTATGGTGGCACCAATAATTTTTGTACATCAGTTAAATAGTGTGGATGCTTATTTTTAATAATGCTATTCAATTATTTTTGGCCTGGTTCATTATGAAAAACATTAATTCTTCTGCTGATGTAGCTTTCTATTGGGAATTTTTTTATTGTGCTGTGTATTTCTCCTGAAATTTATGTGCTTTTGTATATGATGTGCCTGTTTTTGTGGCATATAATCAGATTACTTCATTGCTTTTTTTTTTTAACTTTAAAAGAAAATCTACTTTATTGGCTTTTTTAAAAAAAACAAAGGTATGTGAAAACACTGTTGTAATGCATGTACTTTGAGAGAAGAAATAGCAAACTGGGTACATTCTGAAAGGATAACCTTAACAGATTATTATTTTTTTAAACTGGATTCTGCAGTGCTCCTGTGTCCTCTAACAACTTCATTTTGATGCTGTTAAAGAATTTTAATCTTTTTGCAATGAGAAAGTGCATGTGCTGGTAACTCCTATTGTTTACCCTTAAGGAACAGTGTTTTGTCATTAACACTAGGATGGCAATTAAAAACACTTTACCTATGTCTATTTTTAAACCTTTTTAGCTTGTTTCTGCATAGAAATGCAAAAATAACTAGTTCCAAACTAAAGCTCTATTCTTTTCACAGGGTTAGGGATGACAATCAACAATGTAGAAAGCTGCTGGAGATTTGGGTTTATACGTGCTTTTAGAGAGACTCTGTTGAATAAAAATGAATAAAGGCTAAGTGTTTGCAGTCTTTGGCTAGCCCTTCTTGGATTCTTAAAGCGTGTTCTTATAAGAAGTACTGTCATAATTGGCACCAAGTAATTATTGTTTTGAAAGTCTTAATTGAGGCTTGGCTTGGATTACTCATGGAATTGCTGCTGTTTTCCTCTATAAATTCTGCTATAAATTGGTGTTGAACTCCAGGGAAAGCTGGTAGAAGTCCAAAGATACACACCTATGCAACAGATGTACTTGCCTGCAGATACATACATGACTTGGAACTCAGACTGCCAATAAAAACCTTTTCCAAAACCCTTCAGCTCTAAATGTAGAGTCTGGGAAGTACGACAAGTTGTACTAGCTGTATTTAAAAACAAACATACCCTCCCTCTTCCCACGCATGCACGTGTAGAAATGACAGGACTTAACAATTGCATCAGCATAGAACTACAGAACTTGTATCCATACACGTGAGGAAAAAAAACCATGCTGAATTTGTGGAAAATAAGACATCAAATGTCTTGTCAGAAGTCATGTTTTGGCTGGTAAGGTTTTACAAAGGTGCTGCTGGTAGTAATTACATTTCCAGTGGAGAGCTATCCAACAAATCAAGCAGTAGATTCTGGGGAAGTTCCATTAAAACTTAGTTGTTACTTCAAGTTGGTAAAACTCTTGGATAGCACAATAAAGGGCCTGTTGCAGTGTGAAGTATTTGCAGTCAGCCTTATTCAGACAAGACAATGACTGCTTTTGTTCGCGTGTGTAATGTAAATGGCACTTTTAAAGTAATGATGTTTAATTTCTGGTGCCTTCAGAATGGCTTTTGAAAATAGTATCTTCAGCTACGATGATTGGTTATTGAATAGATTGTACTTTATAGGCTGGATATTTTTTGTAATAGTTTTCTAATTTAACACTACAATTTCTTTAGAAAAATACTTTTTTGAAATGTTTTAAATAATACATACGTTTTACGTTTTGGAGCTATTGGAACAGTGAATGATGTGTTTATGTGCTGCCCAAGAAATTCTGACTTCTTGCAATTCATAAGAAGAGAGGGAAAGAATTAGTGGAGGGATGTGTGCAGAATGTGAGTGACTGTTCTAAGCATACAGTGTTTGGACGTGAGACCTTCCAAGAAATTGTTAGGAGATTACTCAGCTGTATATTGCTCTACAAATGAGTAAACATTAGTCCCAGCTTTACTTCTGTGATTACTGCATCACTTGGTCTGGAAAAAATACAGTAGTGATCAAAACAAACAATATAGCATTACAGGATATAACCAGAGCATGTCTGCTTTGTGGTTTAAAGCCAGGGCCAAATCCTCGGAATGTTAATTCGGCCACGATGCGCGTGTTCTTGCAGTGCTTTTGAATATGTCACATGCTGCTGTTCTATTGCAATCAAAATTGTTTGGTGTACAGTACCTCACCATAGGCATCGTACTTTTGTAAAATCTTCTGTGTGTGACATTGCAGGATTTTGAAAAGGAGAAAGAAAGGGAGACCTGGAGACAATATCTCTTTGACTGGAACTAAATGTCTTTGCCTGTATTCCTTAAATACATGAATGGCTTGCAATTTCTGCACTTAAAGTAACAGAACAAAACCAGAACAATTAATAACAGCCTAGATGTCAAAATTTTGCTTGTTTATAAAGTCTCTCCTAAAAATATTTAATAAATAGAATAATTAAGTTGTTTAAGCCAATAAAAGTTGTTTTTCCTATTACTTAGCAAATATTTGTTTTTCTACTTTATCTCCACATTATTGATTATATTTGGCACAAAATAAGGTGTCTACTGTCTATAGACTATAACATGTATATAACTATATACACTGTTACTGTTGCGTTTACTGCCCTGTTTCCCTCATGGTTATTACAAGAGGGGGAATCTTAAAATATAACAATGATGTCTGGATTAGTTAATGAATATAAACAGTATTTGGTGATGATTCAGCTGGTGACCTTGGGAGTACCTTTTTAGAAAATGAAATTTCTTTAGCAGTTGATGTTCCACTTATCCATTTTGAGGCATTTGTTTAGGCCTTTTGTTTTTAATCTAATTAATGAAATCAGATTGTGTGTTCACGATCTTGAATCTTACTAGAGTTGGGCTTCTGTCAGTACTTAAGAAGATCAAATTTATATAGCTAACCTACTCAGAGTAAGAAAATAGTTATTGCTGTTTATTTCTGAAGAATATAATGACCATAGTTGTTTCTTATGTAATTAGGTCTTAGTCTGAAACTTTCTACAAAGACGGTATGTTGGTTTTGTATACGTGCATTTAATTTTATGTAGAAGACTTAGGTAAACCATCTTGCCACGTTTTAGATTAGTATGCCTTACGGTAGTACTGACATGCATGTTTGTCCTGTCTTACTTCTTTTGATGTCATTGTAGTATAATTGTTGCTTTGTATGTGGAGATTTGCTAGGTCTGTGTAATTGTTACAGTAGCTGAGATTTTGTGTGACCATAAATTCAGTTGCATCACGTGAATATAATTAACTCTCATTATGTGTGCCTCATAAGTTCCATTCAGTTATCCGAGTGGTAATCAGCTGAAAAAGTAATAGAGATACTGTATTCAGCAGCCACGCACAAGAAATGCAGGAATGTTTAAAGAGTGGTCTGGTTTGTGTTGGGAAGTGCTGGACCTCAGTGGCCAGCATCAAGTAGCTCTCCAGGAGAAGAAAGGTGAGAATCTAGGAAAGATGAAAAAGGTATCGGTGAGTCAGAACAGTATTGAATGAGCCTACGCATAGAAGGAAACACACAGGAAAATGTTACAGTGCAAAGGAGTAGGATGTTCTATGGCATTTAATCATTTTAATTCTGTAGCTCTGGATGTGCCTGTTGCTGTCCTAAAATGATTGCTGAAGTGTTCATCTCTAACTGAAAGTCAAAGTTGGCAGTTCGGGAACCTCATCTCTTGCTTGTAACTGAGGTACTGAATTTCAGACTACGCTTTTGAGATTCCTGTCACCCTTCCCTCCAGTGAGTCCTCCTTGCATATGAAGTTTTGCCAGAATGCGTGTCATACATTGTGATGGGTTTTCTACCAGATTTTACCCATAAATAGTATTAGCAAATACATGTAAAGATAGGAGGCAAAAATTGTGTGGGAAATAGAGGAAGACTGAAGAACCAAATGTTTACTTCCACACTAATAAATTAGAATACTTGGGTGATCCACTGAATGATAATTAAGGCTTTATTCTGTCATCTTTAAATCTCATGCCTTGACTTTTTCCAGAAACTGTTTCTGTTGGATGAGGTGAACCCACAGTATGTGTCTCTCTCTTTTCTTTTTATATGAGGTTTTAACAGTAGCCTTTCAAATAAGCCGAGTGTGCTGACAGTTGTGAGAAGTATTCATAAGTGAAATTTTGATGGACGGAAAATGAGAAAGCTAAATCACTCAAATGAGTCTATAGGAAAAGCTAAACGTCTTGGAAATTAATGTAGGTACACTGTCATAAAACCCGGGCTTGTTACACATTCATTTTTATATGTTGTTACATTCTTGACGTGCATTTCTGCTGCAGTTCTAACTTTTTCTTAAGTGTGCTAGGGAATATATTAAAACTGGAAAGGCTTGTCTGTCAGAGTTCTGCATTTTAAAACACAATATTTTTATAAAGGAAACATAATTTCTTTCTGTGTAGAAGATACCATACTTTAACATGGCCAAACATGTTGATAAAGAGTTAAGCTTTCAGGCTATGTAGAAATTGTAGCAAAGCCTGTGGTTGCCAGTATAGTTCTGGATTTTTATAAAGGTCCACAATAAGTGGAATAAGGGACAGAAAGGTTTTTGGGGAACTGTCTTAAAACCAATACTTTTCTATTTTTAGCTAAGCTTTGGGCGGTATTTATTCATTCTTGTTATATGTTTGTTTGCCTCTCTTTGTAGGAAAAATGAAGTGAAAGTGGGAAGTATATAGGGTAAGATTTGTTTATCAGGCAGAGTATTACTTATTCTCTATTTGTTTCTTTTTGGTCCCCCCCCTTCAGATTCTTTTTCTCCCTCTCACCCCCAAATTTTTTGATTAATAATGTTTTAAACAATCTTATTGCAGACTACTTAAGTTTAGTCATCTTTTCTGTCAGTGTGGTGACTAAATGTTTTTCTTTTTTCTTTTTTTTTTAACTTTGAAGTTTGAACCAACTCCTTTAAATATTCTAGGTGACTTTGTTACAGATAGAATCAAATACTCATAATTCAGTGTACTCTCCCCACGTGTATTTGGAAGTTAAACAATGTGTAATGCCTTCCTTCTTAAAATCCTTTTGAAATTGGAGTCCTGCTATAAATGACTCCTATACTCCCTGCTGATCTAGTACAAGCTGCAGCCCTGCCTTAGGAAAGGGATAAATGCTCCTTGGCTAGACTTTCTTGTGATATCAATTCAACCATTTAAATGAGTTTTCAGATTTGGCATCGATTAGTTCTAATGGTGTCCACTTTCTTTGTGTTCTTGGATATTCCTAACATAATCTGATCCTGAAGGCTCTAATCTAAAAGTTACTCTCTTCAGTATCTTTATATTCCTATAACCCTCTTCCCTGGCACAGTTTTGTTTGCAAAATATGCTGCCATAGCACTTCTGAACAGCATTTTTTATATGTGTATGTGTGTGTATATGTATACATGTATATATATGCATATATATTTAATTTTAAATTTTTTGTACTATATATGCAAGTTTTATGAGAGAGAAACTTGCATGTATTCAGTGAATGTTGCATAGTTGTATGTGTATCAAAATAAATGCGGTGTGGTTTGAGGGTATTCAACAGTATGCTGATCCTGGCTGAAGAACAATAGCTATTGATTTAATAAATTGCTTTGGTAATTAATATTTTAGCTTATAAATCTTTTCAGTACAGTCTGAGAATAAACAGAAGACTTTGCAGAATACTTATATACATAAATATATGTAATATGTATATAAATGCACGTATACATATGTACATATATAGATAAAGCCAGATAATAGTTATATTAAGAAAAGTGAATTGAGAAGATTAATCCGAAATTTATTTTTTTGCCCTATTTCCAAGTTTTACATTGAGACATATTTTTACACTAGAGTTCATAATCTCAATTTAAATGCTTTTTAATTGTACTGCGGTTTGTTTAACACAAAGAGGCAAAGTGTTAATGAAGAATTAAGTAGGGTCAGTTTTAACCATGTTTCTTAATTGTTGAATGTTGCTTTAGTAGCAGTATAGTTTTGGTTCCGCCTTCTAGCATCTTTCATACTTACGCAGTTTTACTCACTAAGATTGTGTTTTAGGACTGCTCTACATTTTTACAGTGGGTAGCTTCTAGAGATGTCTTTACCAAGAATGCTGAAAACATGTTCTTAGTACTCTCGTGGGGCTTGTTACCTCCTAAGAGAGGAAAGAGAGATTGTGCTAAGGATGCCCGGAAGTTGTGTCCTGATATGACCATGAGATCACAGCTGCCAAAAGGGTAAGCATGTAAAAGAAAATGTCTCTATTCTGAGAACTATGCTATCCATCAAACCACCCTTGGTCTTACCGGGGCTCGGTTATTCTATGAGTGCCCAGTTAGCAAGCTCAGCCAAATCTGTGGTGCGATATGCGCACCCATGGCTTTTCTTCAGTACTTCTGTGCATATCTTGTGTATTCGTTGTGGTCTTGAACCTATTAGCTAGAAATCATACAGATTTACCTTTTGTCCAGCTGTAGATATCTGTAACATAGATGACACCTGAGAGTCACTTTCAGGTTCGTTTATAAGTAGAGAAGAAAGGCATTTCTAGGGCAATTTCATGTCTCTTAAAGTTGACATCCGAAATAGATGAGATGAATTGTTCTCCCAAATCCCCTTCCTTTCCACTGTGAAATGCAGTGAACTGCAGTGCAATGACTAGCTCAGCTATTGATCTTTAGAGATACAAGAAGTAAACCCCGCACCATGTCCTCTGTGGAAACTTACTGTGCAGCTTATTACCGATGTATTATGCAGGCAGTACCTGGTTGATGGTAGGTCTTTTGGTACAGGACTAGAAAAGTCGCTTCCTCTGTAGCTGTTCTGGGTAAAGAACTTTTCTTTCTTAAATGCTTTCAGTAAAGATCCTAAAATTAATACCTACTTGTTGGTTTTTGGGCTTGTCAATTTGGGTCCAGAGGGGAGAACTTTCTCCTTGCTAGGCAGTGTTTTCAGCTTCCTACCAGTCTGAGACTGCTGGAATAACAAATATTTATGAAAGCAAACAGTAGTGTTGGCTGTTTTAAAATTCATGTTATTCTTTCAAAGTGGATAGTTGCTTCTGTGTTGTACCATTTCCTGGGTTTTTCTTACTTAGTTGAGTTGCTCTCTAGGACTAATGAAAGTTTTGATTCTAAATAGTCTGAACACAGATGCAGGTATCTTGCTGTTTTTCAGTGTTCAGTTTGGCTGTAAAATGTATTGTACCTGCATACAATTAAGCTGTTCAACAAAGTTCCTAGTTTTGCTTCTCATGTGTGACAATAGCTGTTGTGAGCTTTCAACCAACAAAATACTGTCAGCAGGAGCATCTAAGTGAAAGACAAAGAACTAGAGTGATGGAAGTCAGAAAATCTGTGAATAAAGCATTAACGGTACTGCAGTACCTGTTTTGAAAGTTATATTATTAAAAAACTCCTCTGCATTTTTCCTTAACTTCAATAGATGTCTTCGTTTACCTTTTTCAAGTTATAAAATGTATGGGGAGAAGAACCAAGACTTTTGAAAACAACTGACCTTGGGTAGTTTTGTATTTTTTCTTCTGTTTGGCACCATTTCCCAAGTCCGCTTCCCTCACCCCATCATAGACGTATGTGTTGTGTATTCTGAGAAGTTTTAAATAGTGCCCTGGAAAGTTTCTTGTTGCTTCTTAAAACTTGGCAGGAATTTCTTTCTTAGGTTACTGTTTTTAGTAAGGGAGTATTATGTGCTTGGTTGAAGTAGTTGTTGCCACCAGACAGTGGGCTCCTTATATCCAGTGTGTGGGAGTAGAAGAGTCAAAGGAATGAACACGCGCCTGTCATCTGAGCATTTCTGTAGAAACAAAGGACAAGAAAAGTAAATTATGTGCTTTTACCACTCTAGGTCATTAAAGGTCTAATCTGAAGCTTGCTGATTTTGGTGAGTTTTGGATTACTGCACGGCTGAGTTAGAGGCCAATTAATTCAGCTTCTTCACTTTCATGAAAAAAGAAAGTGTGAAGTCCTATCCTGATTACTGTGGTGAGAGGAACACAAATTGCCTAGCTAGTAAGTTTCATGAGGGTCTTAAATTAATCAAAAAATTAGCTGCCAAAGGAAAGGGATGCTAACACTTGCACTGTATCTTTCCTTTGCAGCCCTTTCCTGACCTGTCCTCATACACTTGTTTAGCAGCTCTAGCTCACTACTTTGATCTAGCTGAAAAACACATCCTATGAGAGATTGATTTCAGCTGAATGAGTTGCCCTTCACTTTGCTGTGTGGCTGCACAAGCACCAGTGCTGGTGCAGAGGAAGCATTGGGAAGGCAGGAGGTGGGACTGTTCCTTTCGGTAGCAGTGGGATCTTAGTTGGACTTAAGCTCTTTAGAAAATTACGCATTCAGTGGAACTGCGTGGCACATGAGAATTAAGCAGAGCACATCTTAGAGATTTAGACCTTTGAAGAGACTAAGACATTCCGTGAGATTTGGCTGTTGTCCTTAAAGAGTTTGGTTTATACTCTTCACATCTGAAGTAATAAATTTTATTTTATTATACTTT
>VZSC01007240.1:507595-517757 GCA_013398225.1 Steatornis caripensis
GTTCATTTTCTTAAGTACCTCTTACCTAACCTCTGCTTTTTACTCCTGTCACATCACTGAACAGAACTAAAATAGCTCCAGTTAAATAAGAAAAATGCATAATTAAAATTAAAGAGCTTTACCTGTGAAAGCTTACCTTGGATTTCATGTGAACTTTGAAATTAAGTATGCCAAAAATCCTTTGACAGAGATAGGAAAAATTAACAATTTGCTAAACGACGTCTATGTTTCAGCTTATTGGATGAGCATTAAGCTTTTGTTTTTAAAAATGGGCACTTTAAAAATGTTTATAGACAATGAATGTCTTGTGGAGTTCTGAATACAGGTATGCATGCTTTGAACATAGTTTGGGCTTTAAAGTACCATTTATGGAGTCTGAGTGTTCTATAAGGAGGCACAGACACCCAGGCTAGATCATGGATGTGTTGTGATACCCATTTATGGTACGTAGACTTTCTTGTAGAGATGTGATAGTGGTTAGCACTTGGTTTGTTTCGCTACGCTTTGAGATTGGGAAACTGCGTAAATTTTCTTTTCAAGAACTTTGCAAAATACCATGCCATTGGTCCATGGAGAGTTACTTTTGTAAAAAAATGGATATTTTTGTCCTTTTTTCCCAAACAAGAAGTACAAAGAAACATTCAAATCTACAGCTGTGGTGGGAGGATGTGGTTTCTGCAGGGACACCACGTACATTCCAATGCACTTGGTATGACATTTAACAAAATGTGTTGCTTAAGAGCTTCAAGAAAGACCAGCTTAATTGTAAAGACGTATGCAGTGGGAGCCCTTCCTGCAAGATGGCATGCCTTTCCTACAGTTCAACAGAAGACGTTTATTGCCAAGGTAAAGAATGGGTTTGTGCTGCTGGAGAGTGTTCTCAAAGTATTTGTGGCTTAAACCAAATTACAGGAGGCATGCTTCTATGTATCCCAGAAAGCAAAAGGATTACCTGACCATATATAGTTCCTGGTGAGCAAATTGAAATGATTAATTTGAGTAAGTAAGATGAATTGTTTATTGTTCTTCAAATGTTTATGTAGTCATGTTGCAAACTGCAGCTAATCTGCAATCTTCTACTGTCTGCTTTTTATGCTAATATGGTGTGATTTGCAAAGGTCTAGGAAGGAAGCCTGTTATTTGGTTTATTGATCTTTGTGGTATTGACTAGCTGCAAAATAGTTTCTGTAGATGGCAAAACAAACTCATGTTGCCCTACTTCTATTGCCTAACGAAATCCAACAAAGAGCATAGGAATTGTGAGTTGGTTTCTGGTGTTATGTGGGGTTTTTGTTTGTTTGTTTGGTTTTATTTATAACAAACCTTACAAAAATATTTGTAAGTCCTAAGAGTTGTATTTGACAAAGTGTGTCTATTTTTTGTGTTTTGGGGAGGGGCAGAGTTGGTAACACTAACTTTATCTCCACTGAGAAACTGTATGGGTAGAATGTGGTGGTGATGACGGCATGTAATCAGTGAGAGGTAATTACAAATCGAAGCTCCACGGTATCAACTGTGAGGATTAATACTGTCTAATGTAAAAATAAAAAAATTTAATAGGACTGGCAAATTTCCTAAAGATCTGCCTGTCATGCACACTTTTCTCTGCATTTCTCCCTCACTGGAAATACCAGATTGTAATTAATGCAAGATGACAATTATTTTAGGTGTCTCTATTTTGATGAGGGCCTAGAATTTTCAATATTACAAAAATAGCTCAGAAATAATTTAATAAAATTACAGAAGTGAACAAGATAATAAAATTTAGACAAAATCTATCTTCAGAATTGGCAGTTGGGAAGAGTATAAAAATTGATGTTTAGAAGTATGTTTTAAAGAATACAGGTTTAAGCCAAGAAAATTTCTTGTTGAATTGGTAGAATACGATGGTGTATGGTTATATCTAGATTCGTGAATATTCCTGAGACCTTGGGAGAACGTAAATACTGAAATAAAATGTAATTAAAAAAAATCTCGTCCAAGACTGTTTTAGAGAAACATCATAGATTTTGAAAGTAGAAATAACGTATAAATCGTCACACTTTGAGTTCAGTGTTTTTACTTCTCTCAGCTAGGCAATGAGCATCAATAGTATAATTTTACTTTTGCGTTTCTGTCTCTGCTAAAGCTTCGTTTTCATTCCGACTGTGAACACTCAGCTTCTTGAAAATAATGGAAGTGTGNGAAAGTAGAAATAACTTATAAATCGTCACACTTTGAGTTCAGTGTTTTTACTTCTCTCAGCTAGGCAATGAGCATCAATAGTATAATTTTACTTTTGCGTTTCTGTCTCTGCTAAAGCTTCGTTTTCATTCCGACTGTGAACACTCAGCTTCTTGAAAATAATGGAAGTGTGCTAGTCTTCTGGAGGCTACAACCGACGTACCGAAGGAGCTCTGTGTGTGAGGAGGGTCTTTTTGGAAACCACAGAAGCTGAACCTTGTCGAAAGTAATTTTTGTTGGACCTGTTTCCAGGTGATAGGGACAAGGAACTTCTAGTTGGCAAAGTGTGTTGAGGCTTCTGTAATTGTTTGTCAGCCTGTGCTTTTCTGCAAGAGCATGTCAGTCCTTACTCGTGAACCAGTTTATATTGATATGCTAGCTTGTAGTTTTGGGACAAGGGCTATGTGTTCCTTTCCTCTGGATGTCTGGTATTGCTTGTTCTAGAAAACTTAAAGGTGTGTAATAATCTCTTAGTGTAGATTCTGTCTGGGTTTGTTTGGTTTCTGCGTTTACCTGTGGTGATGTAGGTCAAGATCTAGAATGAAGATTGTGTAGTAAGTAAATTGCGTTCAACTTCTTCACCAGGACCCCTAGGTCCATTTGTCCAAAGCTATTTTCTAGTCACTTGGCCTCCAGCCTTTACTGCTGTATGAGCTTATTTCGTCCCAGGTGCATGAGCCTGCATCTGTCTTTGTTGAACATCATGAGATTTCTGTCAGCGTATTTCTCCAGCCTGTCAAGAGCCCTCCAAATGGCAGCTCTGCTCTTCACTTCAGTGTTGTTTAAAACTGTTTTTTGTAGTAAATTGAGAACGTTTATTAAGCATGGCTTTTGGTCAGCTTTTGCATTGGTTTCTTCTTTAGTTCTGTGTTGCGAAGAATGGCTATAAGAAAGTGTGGTGACTCAGCAGCCTTAAAGGCAAGTCTGGATTTTAGTGTCTCATTGCACTAGTGCACAAACAGCTCATCTATTCTGTCTTGGTTTGCTTATGTAATATAGTACAAGTATGGAACTTTTTAAATTTGACAAACATAGAAGATGAATACTTGGCATGTCGGATTTTTTTTTGTGCATATGTGTTCAAAGGATGGTAGTCTGTAGAACTCTGTAAGAGAGATGTTGAAATCTTCATTTTTTTTTTTAATTGCGCTTTTCTGTGTACAAGCTATATTATTTATAAGTAAATATTTAAGCTTTGAAAAAACTGTTTTATTTTTTTTTTAATCAAACCACTGTTAGTGAAGACCTCCGTTATTGTCAGCGATGCCACAGCAAAACTTCAAGCCAAGTTACGCTGCAGTTAGAAATGCTGTTTCAGGCATCTGTGATTATCTTGCTGTAATTCTTTTTCAAGACTTTACTGTGCTTCGCTCAACTGGTGAATTTTACATGTGTGTGTTTTCATCTTCATTGTGAAGGACTGCGACAGCTTTGTGAGAAAATCACCAAATAGCCTTTGCTTGTTCATACTAGTTCCATGAAACTTCTTGTATGGCAGCAGCTGGATCAGGTCTTTTTATAGATGTGCTGTGAAGTATCTCTTTATAAAATATATAGAACTTGACTGGAAGTTTCTGCACTGCTTATGTCTACAGTTTATATGGTTTGCTTATTTTTGTGAGGTTATATAGTAAATTAGAGGAATGGAAATAGGTTATAAATGGGGCAGTTGAGAAACAGCAAAGCCAAAGAATTTCACTTGTTCTTATTTTACTTAAATTCATTTTGAACTACTATCTCTACAAGGTCACATTTTGAATTTTTATTTGGGGGGGGGAGTAAAAAAACCACAAAGGAAATGGTTAGCATTTAAGAGTTGTGAGAATCTTCTGAGTAAAATGCAGAAAAGAGAAATTTTAAAATAGCATATTTGTGGACCTTATTATAATTTATGTGTGAAATACAGTAGAATGCATGGGATCTGTACTTCTCATGGAGAATCGCTTAATGATTTTTAAGTTAGCTAGGCTCTTACTTTTTATACCCACGTATTTCTGTCTGTTTCCTGAGCCTCTTCAGGGCTTATTTTTTCTTTCTTAAATCATGTATATTAGGAACATCTTCATAAGATGAAAGCAGGCATTTTTGAGTCATTACATGATTGCAGGAGCCGAGGTCTTGATAAATATGCTAAATATCACCTCTGTTGGCGAATGGCAGCTGTTTAACTGCATGCCAAAACCTTTTAGTTGGATTAAAGGCAAAAATATTGGAAACGTGTATATCCCTGACTAATGCCACTATATATTACTCTTCCTGCTGAAGTGCTAATGAGCAAGTGCCTCTTAGCCAAATGTATTCTTGTCAGCTGTTCTAAGGCCAAGTCTGGTACTTATGATGGATTCGTTAAAACTATATTAATGTTTCATTTAACGTAATATTTATTTCTATCATAGGTGAGACTTTTTTCCTCCCACTTTTGAAAATGCACACAATAAGAAAGGATTGTGCTTAGGTGCTTTGGGGCTTGGAGGACGTGTATAAGCAGTACTATCTGCCATTCGAGTATAGTGTTCACAAGCCTTCACCATCATCCCTGATCAGCCAGGAGAGGCGATTCTTTATTGTGAGAACAATTAACATTGGAGTAGGTTCCCTGGAGGAGGGGTGGAATCTCCCTTGCTGGAAGCATTAAAGACAGTTTGGATGACTGAATCTAAAGCCCTACTTTCAGCAGAAGGTTAGACCAGATGATTGCCTGAAACCCGTTCCAGTCTAGGCTTTTCTATCTTTCTGTGATTCTTCACTTGGGGAAGGCTAAGGCTTATACACCAAAGTCTTCCTCAGATTAGTTTGGGGCAAGATTTTGGATATTGCTAGTTGTCCTGTTATGGATGAAGCAGGGATTTCTTCCTTTCTCTACACTGAGTTTGATCATTTGAAGTTTTTCACATCCTTCTCTCAGCAGATCAGGCATCCTGGCTGTATAGATTGAATGGCAACAAAATGGGTTTTCTACTTTTGGGATAATCTAATGATTCCAGAGGAAGCTGGCGTTCCTAGTATTCTGGACTGAGGATCATATCAGAAGAAGATATATTAATAATGAAATTGTGTATGATAGTTGAGGCCCTGCTTTGCCAGCAAGAAGAAAATACCCAACTTCTGAGGCCCTTGTCATTCACCTGGTTGGAGGGGAGGAAGGAGGGGGTTCCAGTATCAGTGCTGGAACCAGACTTGTGGAGGCAGGAATTGAGTTCAGATTCCTTTGCTGGACTCAAGAGACCACAGAGGGAAGATGGCTAGCGCTTTGTGAGTTTTTACTAGATAATGTATGTTAATTTAAAAAAATAAAAGTTATTTTCTAGCTGAGGAAGACATCATTATTTGTCTGAGACATCCACCCGGACAGATGTTGAACTCTCTTGATCCAAGAAACGTGCATTGCCCAATTAGAGCTTTGTGGGAAGTCTGTAGTAGTGGAACAAAACCCCATGTGTGTAAGAAGACTACTGTGAATGTTAAGTAATTGTTTTCAGAATATAAGCAGTTTTTAAGTATTATATAATGTAATACCTTCATGACATCGGAAAACTATATTTTTTTCAGCCAACTGAAATGTGATTTGAAGCTTTAAGAATTTGCTGACCTCTGCTCTACAATAACCCTTGTTAGCTCTAGCTTGCTGTTATTTAAAGGGCAGTTTAAGAAAAAAAGAAAAAAAAAGTAGAGTTAAATCTTAGTTTGCATAGTAGCTTAGCATGGTAAACTCAGAACAGACTATATTCCAGTACGCTGCAGCTCAAAGACTTTTGAATATTCTTGATTTAGAAGTTTTGAAGTTCACAAGTAGGTGTTTGCACAATTGGAGAAGTTTCAGAGATATATTAGAATCCAAAATATATTTGATATTTACAAACAGCCATGAGTTCTTTGCATGAATAGTGTTATGAAATACTAGAAAATCTATGAATTAACTGTTATTTCTAATTTTTGCTGACAATAGGCTGGTGTCTGCAAGCAGGTATTAATTCGGTCATGTCTCCTAATTTTCACCATTTAAATTATCCCATGGACTGATTAATCTGCATCTGCTTTTTAATGTTTGTTTGGAGTTTTTTCTTTCTTTTTCCTGTACCTACCAGATTGTGTTAGAAATACTCCGTTTTAAGTTCTGGCTTGTATTAAGTAGTGGCAGTCCTGGTATCTGTTGGTCTCCTGCCATTACTGTTTTTGATGAAGGCACCTTTCCCTTCTCTGTTATCTGTATTACCGGTTGGTTGTTTGTTTTTAAACAGAGTAGTCCTACACTCCACAAAATAAAGAGTTGAATATGCTTCGTGTTAATGCATGTCTACACTGTGCAGTGGATTGAACATGAAGCCCAGCTTATATACCTGTGTAGCACAATGCAAGTCAGAGGCATTAGTTTCCAGCCAGAGCAGTATAGTCATGTCTGCACGATGATGTGCCTGGGCTATCAGATGTCTTTTAGTGTTCTATCTTCAGTCAGTCTGGTTCAGACACTAGCGTGGCTTGCCTTGGCTCAAGTTTCTCTGCCTTGTGCTATGTTTTAGAAAGTAGATGTGTCTTAGCTTGTTGCAAATGACAGACTACTTGATGTGTCCTGATCTTTTACCTGGGTACAGAAGGTCCTCCGTTTCACACATACCTATTTGATGTTTTCTAGATTTGGATTATCTAGAATGGTTCATTATATTCTTGGTAGAGTCTTGCTGAAAAACAGTTAAAGACCGCTCTAAAATATTTCCCTGTTTCTTCTGGAAATACCTGTCACAATGTATCCTGACATTGAATTTTGTCTTTCGCTGCCATATTACAATGGTAGCTCATGCTACAGTACCTCCCGCTTACCTGCCACTTTACTGTTGGACATACGTTATTCATTGTCTCTGCATTTCTGTACTTTCAGTTGTTAGGTCGTGCTTTGGATCTAATTTTGACTGTTCTATTTCCCTTGCTTTTTAAAACTTCAAATTGTATGTTTTTTTTACTTAAACTTCTGTTCGACTAATCTACATATGAAACCTTTTGTCTGATAATAGAAAAATGGTATATTTATTGCACAGTTATATATCTATATAAAACCAGTATGTTCTCTAATAATGGAAGACAAGACTAGAGGAAAAAACATTTTGGAGTAAAAGTTTGTTTTGCCAAATACACCTTTTTACTGGATTTTTTCATTTTAGTTGACAGGCTGTTGTGCAATTCCTCTTGCGTCTTTTAAGTTGGCTGTAGGCTCTTCTGTAACAATATGGCCATGAATATTTCATTATACTTTTGAAGAAGTGCCTTGCTGAAAACAGTGTAAGTTGTGGTTTCTAATTACATCTGGGTAGTTCTTTCACATAATTCAGTTGACCTCATCATGTTTCTTGAATTAAACCAACATTACTTAAAGAAACAAAAAACTGTAAATTCGTATAGGACTCCTATTATATGTTGTTGTTGTTGTTGTATAATAATATACACAGCAGCAGAGTCTTGATTTTAGGCTGAGATTTTTAAACCTAGCAACTTTTCTTTTAGATTGAGAACTTGGCTTTTTCCTCAGCTAGATATATTCTGTTTATTGCTGCTGGTAATGAGGCAATCCTCTTCTGAAGCTCCAGATGTTCCCAATCTTTGTTGCTCATTTGAAAAATAACCATTAGCAGAGGAGATGTGGTAAAGCTCTGCTTCTGTCTTGGGCAAACTAGGTGTACAGTAAGGGTGTATGGAGAACAAAATGAGAGGTGTCTGGAGGCACAATAATTCTGCTAGTAGCCATAAATGTTCAGGAGGTGGGCTTTCAGTATAAAGCTTCTTTTTCTTTGATGTGGTAAATGTCTGTTTGCTATGCAGTGTGTATATTGCTTAAAAACAAAGATGCTGCTAGTTTATTTTAATCATTTTATTGTAAACCCTCAAATTAAGAGATGGTCCATGTTTTTACTCAGTGTAATCTGAGTCTGATTTGAGAAAATTGGTATTAACCACCCTCCTTACCATAGTGGAGTTAAAATTGCCAAGACATGAAAGAAGATAGTTAAGCAAAAGCTTAACTACAGCCAAAAAACCTTCAGTGCTGCTTTTGGCTGTTACATCTGTGTGCAAGCCTGTTTGTTTGCTCTGTCCAGGAATGCCAAGTCATGTGAGCTGCCAAGTTTTACAGGCTGTAGCATTGCAACATGTGCTGTGGTTTAAACTTCTAGAATGAATACATCACTCTGTGTTTCATGGATTAGAAACGCGTTTCATTTGTGTTTATTCTAGTTTCTATTTTGGCTAAACCAGACTGTTTGTTTTTTTTTTCCCTTTCCCTCTGAATGTTTTTTCTTTCAGTCTTTATTAACATCTAGAAATAGGATATAGTGTAAGTTTTCTGTCTGATGGAGTCTCAAGATTGCTTCTTTAAGCAGTTGGTGATTAACTGGAGATGGTGTAAAACTACAAATTTGTAAGGTTTTTAAGTATATTTAAGCACGTCTAGTCAGTAATATGAAGATGAAATAAAGAAAGATGCACTTCTGGTGTTTAAACTCTGTAGATGTTCTAAGAGAGAAACAAGTGGGGGTGTAGTGCACTTGTAAAGGCTGTAGACAGCCTGTAGACACATGAAGCTTGCAACTGAGCAGGAGGTTAAGGTGTTCACTCATTTTTACTTGTCTGTCTTTTGTCCTCCAGGAGTTTACTGTCCCCTTGGATCAGCTACTGTAACTCTTCCTAACTTGGTGTCTCAGTGATCTGGGTTAATTTATACTCTACTGCATGGTTTTAAAAAACTAAGATTATTTTGATAGAACTGGGCTAAGGAACAACTACATGTACAGTTACAGTGACTGATCCGAGGGGTACCTTGACTGACCATTCGAAGTGTGACATAAAGAGCTTTTGGAGGTAGTAGCCTCAGCAGTGCCTCGTTTGCACCGTGGTCTGAAAAGAGTGAATTGCGCTAGTAATAGCCTTTAAACGAAATCTTTCTAAGCACGGTGATCTTTTTAATCTCAAATCTCTTCTTAATCAACACGAATTTAATTGATATAATCTATTTATAAGCTGAAATCTATGCAGATTTTGAGCTCAACAAATTTCGTACCTTTTTGAAAGTATACAACCGGCTATAAATCTTCGTAATTTATATACTGTGGAAGCTCAGTAAGATAAAATGCAAGATTTTCAGAATCCTTCTGGCCAATTTTGGAATTACCGTTACTTCCAAGAAAATAATGGGATCTTCGAAGTCATAGTATTGTCCTCTTTGTAATGCGGAAACATTAAAAGCAAACAGAACTTGATGGAAGATCATTCTTCAGAAGAACTTCATAGATACTGATTGAAGCCTCAACTTAGTGATTCATGCACATGCATGGTGCAGTTGTCATGGGCTTTTCAAAATAGAATATGCAAATGATACAAAATCTAATGGAACGCATGGGGTAGATGCATAAAATTATATATCGCTGTCAAAATACTCCATAGGGTGATACCTCTTCTTTCTTGATAATTTATATGTGTGAAGTAGAATAATACTTCTGTAGAATTCTGGGGACTAAATAAGACTGTGAAGTAGTGTAGAAATGGGAATGTGAAGAGGGAGAAAATTAAAAGTAGTGAACAGTAACTATTTCTAGAGCAGTTCAGATCTGGCTGTTTTGTATGAGTAGGAATGTGTATTGTCATTTAGCACTTCATCAGAATGGTTTATGCTGCCATCATGAGGAAATTTTATTATAAGTTGCTGCTTCTACGCTGCGTTACTTGCTCATCATTTAAACAATTTAAGTTAAGACTGTTGAAGCTCCTTTTAAATTTCCTCGAGTATGCCTACAGAATTAATAGCATATTTTGGATAACTAAATTAGTTAAAGAAATAGTACATCTTTAAAAAACTTTCAAGCACAAGCGTTTGGAAATAAGATGAAGTGTAGAAGTGAATCTGGGTAGGTCTGGTGTGTAGGTTTCCCTGCGTTTGAAGATTTATTTTTTTTTTTTT
>VZSC01007240.1:517900-553785 GCA_013398225.1 Steatornis caripensis
TTTTTTTTTTTTTTAAGAAATCCACTGAAGCCTACAATATACTTATCTTCTGACATTTTCAATTCAAAACCACAGGACATCTTCTGTAATCTTATAGGTGATTATTGTACTGGTTTTAGTCTGCAATACTGAAGGAAAGATCTTCTAGAATAACATATCATTTCTGATGTGAAGTTTACAATGTAAGTTTAGGCTGAACAAACACTTGGAAGCTTCTGAACTGGAATTGCAATGCTTTTCTCTGTCTTAGATGGCAAATTTAATCTGTTGGTACACAAGTAAACTGAGAAAGGCTTTGACGTTTTAGGATCTTTAATCAGGAATAAGTCAGAATTTCAAGTATCGTGTCCAGTACAGTCTTAGAGAGGAGTAGTTACACACAGTCTCTGGTATTCCAGCTGTAATTTCTGTATAGTACCAAACATGTCATGCGTGAGGGGAGATGTTTTCTTGGTCTAGAGAAGTCCACTGGAGGTTTTTTGTCACTTTACATACTTCTAGGGCCATTATAATTTTAATTTGAGCTTCTTAAAAAGTTACTTTTTCTGTGTGAAAAGCTTAAACCTTATGAAAGCTGTTCATGTGGCATCGCATGGCTTCAAATTATTTCTCTGTGTAGAAAAGCTGTTTAGCATATTGATTCTTCCCTGAGTCTATTCCATTTTAGGTGATATAACAAAATGGGAAAACAGGCCCACAAATCATCACAGGCTTTTTATGTGTGATCTTGTTCTTTTCGCTTTAAAGGACATCAGCAACACAAACCCCATAGTTTAAGGTTCCCTTCTATTAACTTATTATAGTAGCCCTTTGGAAATTAGAAAATTGTATGTCATTTTGTGCTTAATGTTTCTCTTTTCATCATTTATATAAAGACTAATCAGTTTCCCCTTCCTCCTTTTTTAAGTGAGAAAGCCATTTATGTGTAATGGAGTAATCATGAAGTTTGAGATCTTTAGCTTGTTGTATCTAAATGCTAGGGCAAAAGAGGTGGTCCTGTTCCATGTGATTTTTTTTTGTAGTATGTTTATCAACTATTCCCTTTTAGAATTTAAAATTAGCATGTAAAAAGCTGTGTACTTCTTGGTAATGAGACAATTCTGATTTTTAAAATGAGTGGTAAAGATAGGAAACTTGGCATTTTCCACAAAGCCAAAATAAAACTTGAAACAGGTTGAGAAGAAATACTTCGATTAGGAATGGCCAGAATTTCTCAGTCTTGTATGAAAAAAATCTGGTTTGCAAATGCCTGAATGTGATGAGAAGATTTCATGTTATAGACAGTTCCTAAATTTGGAAGGTGTCAGGGACAGAAGCAGCAGCTGAAGTATTGGAGGAATCACAAGGAGTCTTGGAAAAGGGAGCAGGGAAAAAGAAGTGAGTCACCAGGACGGTGAAGTTGTGATTGGGAGAATCTGGGAACAGAAATGGTTTCTTAAATATTCAAAATAATTGCATAGGCAATCTAAAAAACATTACTTGGCAGATGTGTTGATTAAAAATTTCCATAGGCAAAAAACCTCCTTGCAGCCAGGGGCTGTAAGAATTGATTTTACTGGTAGCTCAGTGTGGAGAAGGCATTCATGGCCAATTCCGAGAAGTGATCAGAAGGATGGGACACTGGGATTTCAGCAGTTATGTGTAGCACTGCAGGAAGAAATTCATCCCCTTCTGCTCTGTGTAGTTTGTGGGAATGAACAATGTGGGAACTGGTGTCAGGTTATGCCAGTAATTACTGTTACATTTGTATAAAGTAGAGGAGTGAAAGTTTGTCAGCACTGTGCAGCTGAAATACAACAGCTACTTTGTGATGTTGCTCTAAACCTTGTACGTGCTTGTTTCTGGTTTTAATGTACCCCTAGGAACTACTGTCTGGGACATGTTTGCTGATGTAACATTATGTAAATATTATTTCAAAGCAAAAACAAGTTACTGGTGACTAATTAATATTATGATTCCAGCTTAAAATATTTTGTAGTAAGCAGAGATCGGTGTTATTTTTTAAACTTTGCGAGCACCTGCAATTAAAAGTAATGCAAGTAAAACCAAACGTTGAGTTAGGATGGATTGTCACTTACTACATCTTGGCTTCTGTTAGGTTTCAACGGAGGTACATGTATAGCATTTTCTCCTAGAACCGCTTCTTTGCGCATATTTTCTAATCTCATTTATAAGGTAAATAAGGAGTAAGGGGAGTATTTCCAGACTTTGAAGTTTTTGATCCTGTGGTGATGAGGAAAATAAGAGCTTAGGAAGAAGTTTAATTTTTCACACATTTGTTTGGTGAACTGGAAAGGAAACAGAAGGCTTGCAGGTCTACAGATTTTTATTTAATTTTATCTTATTTTTAAAATTATATCGCTTATTAAAAAGAGCATGGTAGTCTTGCCTTTTATTGTTTGCATTGCGTTTTATTTCAGTCAAAACACTTTTAGTTTTAAATGAATACTGTATGTAAATATAGCTAATATACACTTAAGCTGTAAAGATGGACCTCTTCCAATTTTGTGTCATGCCTTGCATATTGCTCTTTTGAGCACAGCTGTAATACAAATACAGATAACAGCGAAGATCATGGGAGCTGTGAACAGCATTTCAACGATGCGAGTAAAGTTACAGCAGCTTCATGATAAATAACACGCCCGTTCAGCCCCCTTCTCCTCCCAAATACGGACAGAATTTCAGTTGTGTAGTTGTAAATGATGGTATTTTCACAAAGGCTTCTCTGTGTTTCTGCAACATAACAAAGTTAGTATAAAATGCATTTCCGGTACTTTGATATAACTGTCAGAGAATGTGTTGAGTCTCTCAAAGACTGTGGGGTGCCTGATATGTAATTTTAAATGAACAACTTTTACGAGAAAATAAGGCAGACATTTGTCGTGCAACTAGATTTATTAGGAAGAGCTTTAAGGCAAATATAATAGAAAGTATGACCTACTTAAATTAGCATAACATGTTAGATGATTTTTTTAACACAGCATATTGTTGAGACAAAATTTCGTTACCAAGAGCAGTTATAGGGAGTTTTCTGATTGGTTTGTGTGAGTTTGTTACAGAGAAGTTTTAAACTTATCGAAGTCATTGGAGCAGAAGCAATTTTGTTGTGGGCAGTATTTTGAAGGTATTCTCAAAATAAAGCATAATAATTCCTGATAATTTAGTTACTTTGAAGTAGGAGTCATGGAACACGTCAAGGCTCTTTTAATAATTTTAGTATCTCGCAAAACTGCAGAGATTTTTAAATTCGTACCTGTGAGGATAAATTTGCAGATTTAATCCTCCCATCCAGGAAGTGATCCAATTTTGTAAGAACTTCCATTAAAATCATGCTTGCAGTAAGTGTTTCTGCTTTGCATCGAGTAATTAATGTGAGGAGGGGTATTTTCTTGAAAGACTATATTTAATTTGACTTTATATGGCAAGGTGATTAACTTGTTCTAGAGGGGAGGAAACCCAGACAGTGATTGTCTGCAACCATAATTATGCAAAGCTGCTGCCTTCTCAGCCACAGAAGTTGTGTGGCCAAGGACTGATGCTGAGAGCTGATTAAAATAATGCCACTCTATTAAAACAACAGTTTCCTGTTTTTAGGAATTATCAGGGATATATCATCATAATTATAGTTTATTGATATTTGGTATTTAAATTTATTGCCTTTATCTTGAAACACGTGGAAGAATGGTGGCACTAAGTGAATGCGGTCACCCTAGGGCATCTCCAGGAGCAAGTGGTTTTAACATCAGTGTAAAATCAACGAACGTTAAATGTTCAAACTTACATCGGTTACATAAACCGAGCTAATTAGGGTTTGTTTCCCTTAAGCCAGTCTGAAACACTGAAACGGATTTAGAGACCAGTCTCAGTCCTTTTCCTATGTGTGGATGACCTGTTGGGAGGAAATTATGGCAATGAGGTAGGCAGTACTTTTCTCTAATCTTCTTCCCTCCCCTTTCGTTCTTTCGCTAGGCAGAAAGAGAGGAGTGAAGGCGTTAATGATTTTTTCAGCAAATGGGGAGAGGGCAAGCGTGATCCTTTCTAGTGACTGTGCTTCACTTTTGAATGCTTATGAATGCTTCGGGCTTAATCATGAGAACAGTTAATGACTGACTGGAGCTAACGGTCTGTAAAAATGCTATGAAAAAGTAGTATCTTAGGTATGTATCAGTGTTCAGGCCTTGCAAAAAGATTGTAGTGTTTGCTTGGAAACCCTGTATTTTTTCCTGTGTTTCATGTACTAAATGCCTAAGATAATGTGAGGATTTTGTACTGACCTCTTGGTAACCCTTTCCGTCCTGTAACTTTAAATGTGCAGTGTTTATTTAGTGCTATGTTTTTTCAAAGTTTGCTTTGTGATTAGAATACCTGCCTGAAAGTTGAGTACCGTTATCTTAAAATATTAGGGCAATGAATGTTGTGTATTCCTGGCACGTACTGTTAACACTGGCTTTCTCTCAGTACGTACATTCCAGGTTTGTGAAAGATCCCGATGAGAAGGGTAGGATTGCTTCTTGGTCATTGTGGACTTTGCCTTCAAATTGATGCTTAATTCTTATCAAAGTGAATAAATACTTGCATTATTTCAAAAGTGTTTAAACAGATTTTATTAGGAGAGATGAAGAGTTGGAAGTATTTGTAATGCCTTCTGAAGTAATGGAATTGCTCTAGCAATTAAAAGCTCAGTTGCTAATGAAATAGTCCCTTATCTTGAAAAATACCTAGCTATTTCTTATAATGGTGAGTCACGTGTATTATTGTCCAGGTTTGGGTCTATATCCTTTGCATTTTTAACCTTGCTATTTTTAGGGGAGGAAAAAACCCCCAAAAGCTCATCTCTTTTGGCAAAGCACCTGAGGTTAGTCAGGTGTTGTAAATGCAAATAATTTGTCAGACTTCAGAAGATTTATCAAAATATAATTAGTGATTTTTCATCTGTGTTTGTCAGCGTATGTTTTAAGGGATGTCCTGATGTCTGCTCTGTTTTGCACAGAAGTGCACATGCCATGCCCTTGAAAAGCATGTGGCCCCTGTTACTTTGTACACAGCCATTCCTAGTGCTTTTAGGTATTTCATTTTTTTGTGATAAATCTCATTGTTCTTCTAGAATTCTATGCAGTCCATTCAGTTCTTCACAGTGTGACTGTGATACAAATGTGTATTGTATGTTGTATCATTTCATGGTTAAGTTTAATTTCTTTCATATCACTGATAATGGAAATTATAGCAATGTAACAGAATATAAACGATTCCTTAGCATTATTTTTTCTGAGATTCAAGTGACGTACCAAAGAATATGCCAAAATTAAATACATAAAATAAGTTTTCCCACCAATACAGAATGAAGAGTTTAAACAGTTGACTGTTTAAAAAGAGTAGTATAAAATATTTACATTTCAGAGAATAGGTTAGATTTTTCTCTACTTCAGTTTGTAGGGCTGGATTGTCATTTAAGGGCACATGAATTGACCTAGCAAATGAAAAAGTTTTGCTATGCAAATTAAATTTCTTAACTGCAGTGAACAAATACAAGTATAATAAAAAGGGCCATCTGTCTAATTAAGCAATTAAGCTTCCTTCTTCAGGGAGGCTGGGATGAGATCAACTTGATTAAAGCTATGTATACAATGTTTCTGTCTTTTAACTAAAAAACACTCACCCTGCTTTTAGTAGTTTAGGTGTGCCTGTGGGGACAAATAAGAAGAATTGGGTAGGTGTAGTCCAAGAGCTGATGGATACATTGTTTCCTCTTTTGATGCTGAAATTATAATACATTAAGATGATATTTATAAACAAACAATCTTGAACTGACTTAAGTATGGAGTTCTCAAAAATTTTATGTAGTTTTAGAGATGAATTTGTTAATTTTCCTGTGTCTGAACTTTTTTTTTTTTTTTGGTCTTAAAATGACCTTCAACTGGTTTTAATATGCTGGAGTCGATACTAAAAATATTTTATCAAGAATATTTCAGATTACTTGGAACAGTGATATTAACTGAATGCAAGCCAGCTCTGGTTCAGAAGCCTTTATTAGGAAGGCTTATTTTAGAAGTAGTTTCATTTATCATCCTGACCTCAGGAGTTTGTACACCCTACAGTTTCTTTTTACTCTTGTTCTTTTGAAGCACATCGAATTACCCAAATTGCCAACTTTAAAGTGAAATGACAGTGTTTCATTTGCCTCTAATTGTAAGGCTTTTGTGTAATCTGATATGTAATTTGCAGATTTACAATGCATTGTAGTTACAGTTTATTTACCAGCAAGAATTTTGAATAGGTTAGTCTTGTAGATAAGAATTTATCAAGGCTCTTAACACAAAATGTCTGAGTTAAAAAGGACACTGTATGACAGCCCTCATATGTAGAAGTCTTTGTCTGATTTATCCTGAAGATCAAAAGTAGACTCAGCCTTCCTTGTTTGCAGTCCTATGAAATGTACATTGTGTACTCTGGAGCTTCATCAAGGGCCAGCAAGTTGAAGTTTGGATGCTATTAAATAGGCATCTGTTTAGTTTCTGTTGAGGAATGGGTCTGTTGGAGAGAGAAACTTACTATGTTCTGGTTGCTCAAGTAAATGGAGATTTATTTAGGTCATGGTAGAGAGGAACTTGCCTTCTAAATTCAAAGTAATTTCAAAAATTGCATATAATATCAATATTCTGGCTTCTGCATGTGCCTGTAGTGACTGTTTTTGTTAAATAATTTAAGTCCAATTTACAGGCATCCATACTGAGAGAAACACTAGCTTTGCTGTTTGTTTTTAGCAGAAGTTAATTCCTTTAAAGTTTATTTGGCTGACTACATTTTTTTCATTCGATCATTTTGGTTAGTTTTCTGTTCAGTATTTTCATGTCACTTGGCAGTAAATTCTTGTCTCTATCCAGGACAGTTAATCTTTCAGTAGGGTAAAGTAACTTAATCCCATTTCAAGCTCTGCATTTTTTTAATATAATAATGTCATGTCTTCATGAATGCTTTTTTTTGTTGTTTAGAGGAGTTATTTCAGATTTAAGAATATGGGACTATTTCATACAGCAAGAGAATATAATTCAATTCTCTGATTTCCTTTGAACTGAAACATGGAATACCTGCTGATTTTACAGCACACAAGCTTTATACTTTTCTCTTTACAAATGCAGTAAGCAGAAGATGGAATGATCGCTCCCGAATGGTCTTTGAAGACAGTCAATGCTTGATACAAGCCTTAAAAATCTTTGCTGTGTAGAACTGTTTGGAAAAATCTTGTATAGATAGGTCAAGTTGATGAACCTGCTGTTACGACGAACTAGGTGGTATTCTGGTTTGGTTTGGGCTTCTTTAGGTTCTTTGAGGTTTTTCGGGTTTTGCTTGATTTTTTTTTTTTTTTAATTCTCTCCTCTTTCTGGCTAGTGATGATGCTGGTGTGGATTCACAGCCTTGCAGCTCTGATGGCACTGGATTTCAGGCATGTCAATCCTGCAGCCTTTCTCCACCAGAGTGGTATGTCTGACCTGAGCTTCCTCAGTATATTGCAGGTGGCAGCCCTTATGATATGTGTATGCTGTAAAGCTGAGGGGAAGAGGTGTTTAGTCCTTTAGCCACCGACTTCCAAAGCCAGTGTGAGGGCAGTGCCAGGCTAGCCAGACTCCAGTGGTGAAATGCTGTGTCAGTGCTGCTCACTGCTGCAGCCTGTGCTGTGGCCTGTGAACCTCTTGCTTTCCAGCCACAGGAGTCTCTCTCTTCCAGTCTACTGGCAGGTGATGGATTGCTGGTGATAGGTATGGCTGTGTGGCCAGGTGCTGGGTTTACTTTGTTTCCTTGGTTAAGGTCATGGGGATGATAGTGAATCTGGTGGTGGACCGGTAATGTTTCCTCCTAGTGTTGAGGATGAGCTCATCTCCCAAAGTTTATGTAGGTTAGAATTCAAACATGTGCAGTACATACTGTTTATGGGCGCAGGAACAGAGTAACCAACATCTGTGTACCTCTGACTGCCGGTAGCAGTTGGGTGATCTTGCAAGTTAGTTGCCAATTGCAAGTTACTTGTGGCTAATTGTGTCAGCTGGAATTGCAGTTAGAGAGGAAGGCAAGGTCATAAGGTGGGTACTTTCCCCTTGCTGTCTATCTCATGGTCAATGGCTTTATACCTGTGAGCTTTCATGACTTGCAGTAGGTTAATTTACAGCCCAGGTATTCCTCTTCTGCCCCAAAAGACATCTTGATGTTTTATTGTTGACAAGAATTTTTCTTGCTCGTTCTGCAAAGTGTTGCAGACTAATTTAGCCAGCTGTAGGGCAGAATGGCCTGGTTGAGAACACAGTACCTGGTTACATAGCGACTGTATTGCCTTTTTATGTTTGCAGGCAGGAAGATTCACTGCTCTAGTACAACAGGACAGGGTTATCTCTCTGACAAGCAGGATGCCAACCGTATTCAGTTGCTCGTGAATCAATTGAGAATCTTTGGCCACAATAAAGAGTGGTTTAACTTCTGCTGGAACACTTGCTAAACAGTAAAGAAACCTGCATTGGTTATCTGACATCTAGATCAAATTGCAGTTTATTAATTTCATTTCTATATATGCTTTCTTCCCATATTTGCTATCACACAATATTAGTGAGAGCTATTGAGAATTAGTGGCTGACTGTTGAAACATCTGGTGGTAAAAGTTAGCTGAGATACAGAATAAGTGAAATAATTGTCAAATAAAATTTGGCCATTAAGGCTCTAGGCTTAGTGACTTATTGGCTCTAGGCTCTTATATGGCTCTAGGCTTAATGACTTATTTTGGTCTATGAGCTTTAGGCTTTGCTTGCAATTGCTTAGATACCTATCCCACCTTCTGTGTTCAGAATAAAACCATAAAAAAGAAGTGCCATGGGTGAAAACAGAAGCTGAGTTCTGATCTTTGTTTAAAAACCTCTGAAGGTGTGATGTGTGAGGAGCAGGGAAGCTGCGGCGTAAAACACGGTATTGCACAGGAGTTGCACGCATGGTGATTGTTTCCGGACATGAGAGCTTCTGTTTTGGCTCTTCAGTGATGCAGGTTTTACACGCAACAGCATACCTCCTTTTGCTTTGAGGTACAGTAGCAAACAACATTGTTCTAGCTAACTCCCTGAACAGGTACTTTGCCAAAAAGGGTCCTTTTGTGAGCAGAGCTAAGTGGCTGCTGGCACATACTTCCATGTGGCCCTTCAGGCATTCTGTAGTGGTCATTGTGACAGAATAGCCTGCTAAAACCTGGCGTCTGTAGATGCCATGGGACGTAATGGTAGAGGGATGATGGCAGTATTAATATGTGAAGCCTGAAGAAGGCTCCTGTCTCTTGAACACCCAGAGGAGAGTAGAAGGAACATTAATTAAGCTACATATGAGTGGGGAGTGGCAACTTCCAGGAAGAGTGGAAGAAGCAAGAGAGGAAGGTGTGCCACCTCCAGGTTGGGCACAAAGTCTAGGGAGATGTGCTTTCAAGTACTAATGCTGACGTGTGATTAGTACTTTTAGCTGTGATTTTTGCCTTGATGTAGAATTGGAATGCATCAGGCCAATGGAGGCTGTGCAGGCTGCACCGTAACTGCCTGTAGCTGGAATGGCGTTTGGGTCATGCTGTTCAGATTGCCTTGCAAGTCAGGGCCCTGCTGTTGGACTTTTGAGCCTGTCTTTACAGTCGCTCTAGTAGTAAAGTAGCTAAGAGCAGTTTTATGTTTGGGCTGAAGATATAATCCTGTTTGGATGAAAACTTAGTAACTTTTGCTTCTTTGTTCGATATTGGAATAAAGACTTTTAAAATATTATTTCTTAACCCAAGTAAGAATGTCTGGAAGGACTAAGGTAGCAAGCAGACATATCGGTCCTAATAACTCCGCTATGAATTCTCAGATGTTTAGAGTAAATTCTAGGCTTTGTTTCAGGTGTAGGAATTTTTAAAATCTAGCTTCAGACTCTATCAGAAAGGCTCAATCCAAACTTAGTATTTTTTTTGAAATTCACCAAATAAAGTATTCATTGTGGAATTCTTCCAAATCCAATGTCTTTTGAGGTTCATTTTGTCGAGTAGTATTTTGCTTTTTAATGTATATTTTTAATGACTGATTCCTGGAATGATGCTGAGCACACATGGAAGCTGGTGTCTGTTTAGAGAACAACTAGTTTTAAGCTAGTGCTGCTGGTGTCTCTGTGTGAATTCCGTGTCTCTGAAGAGGAGCATGGAATGAAACAGAAATGTTTGCTTTCATATGTGGCATCTTAAGATTAAGCTTCTGGATGCGGAAAGGTGTCTGTACCTAAAATAAAACCTACTGCTATATCTTGCAGTTACTTTTACTTCTCTATTACTTGAGGGACAAATCTTTAATGGAAATAAATTCCTTGAATTTCAGATACTTTATACTTCAAGGCTCTCATTATTTCTACTTTATGGAGTTCCATCACTCTTACCAGCATGCACGGTCACAGAGAGGAGTGCGGTGACGTATTTTCTTGCAAAAGATGCCTTTCTCAAGAATTTCATGTGATACGCAAGTTGCTTCAAAGGAACCTTTTTGAAACTTGAGTGTTGCAGAAGCAGCTGAAAACCAGGTCCTGTATAACTGTTACGTATTTTCATATCTGGAAAATGAGGTTTGTGAACACATTTTTCTGTCTTTAAAGCGTACGCAAGTAAAAATGCAAACATTTTGCCACTGAGAGGCTTCCCTAAAGTGAAGGAAAGAGTGATCTAGAATAGTTAGGTTTTAAATTTCTGTGCTCTGGTTTGCATCCCAGAGCGGACTCTCCTAACGGCTGTACAGGATGGCTGGGCAATGGCTCTGTTCTGCGGAGGATGCTACTAAGCTCCACCTCTGATGCCTGGTTGAGAGGAACAGAGATGGACTTATGGGGACAGATGAAGAAGGATTGCAGAGTGCTTGAAAAGTCTTAAAACTTGTGTGTTGTTTCTGGTGCTACCATTTGGTAATAGCCAGTGGAGTTCAGATCTTGCACCTGGATACCAAGGCAAGAGGAAGTAGAGCTGTCTTCTCTGCCCCTGTAGATCTTCATCTGGCCTACTCACCCTTTCAAGGGCTAACATAGAGTCCAAAAGCAAATTTAAAACTCCTTCCAAAGGGAATTCCCCTTATTTTTGTACCATAAGAGACGTTAGCTTCGTGTTCCAGTATTCGGTTTGAGGATAGCTTTGCACTCAGCTCAGCATTTCCTTCTAAAAACGAAGCGGAGATTCTTGCTTTTCTTGTGAATCTTGCATTTTGAATTGATTGTGTGTCAACATCACTAGACATATTTCAGGACATGACAGTATCTGGACGTGACGGTATATGGAGAAAATGTGGGGAAACTTCAGTGTCTTTGTGAAGTGTGCAACACTTAGTTGTTTAATCAACTGCTGCTTGCTCTTTGGGATGTTTACCTCTTTTTAAAGATCTTACCAGGAATCATGGAAAGCTGATGGAGGAGGAGGATGGGTAACAGGCAGCCATCTCTAGGCTAGCTAAATGGGCTATCAAACTGGACAAGCTTCTCATGGGCCTACTGGGATAGTGCCGTGTATATGGTAAGAAAGCTGCCTTAACAGTAGGAGGGAAAGAGGAGTTGGAAAAATTAAAAGCTATGAAAGGCAAACAGAGCAAGCAGGTGTGAGGGCAGGTAAATGGAAAATTTTAAAGACTGGAAGGTGGGATAGGAGAGGAGGAGAAGGTAGATGTGAGTTTTGCTTTGAAGAACCCAGTTTACTTGAAGTCACAATACAGATGTCTTCATGTGCTGCCTATTTTCTTTCAGAGGTTGCTCACTTTATTTTTCATTAGGTGATCTACCTGAAAGCAACAACTAACCTGCTTATTCTGTGTCTGCTTATGTGACAATGATCACTTCAGTTTTCTTGGGAAACTAGGCTGAAAAAAATAAATCTTACCTCAGTTGTTTGACCAACAAGCTTAGGAATGCAGAGACATTATGCGTTATCATTGAACCCACTAGTCTGCCCCAGAAAAGAGCAAAAGACATCCTTCAGCAGCTAGCCTAGATTGCTTTCTCACATGGATGTTTTCTTCCAAGTTCTGGTGTTGTTTTCAAGTCCTCTTTCCTTCCAGTGCTTTTCTGTTACCACTTCTGGGATTTTTGTTCTGTTTTGTTTTTCCCTATATAAATACCCAATTAGTCTTTAACTCTGGATGAGTTTTGAGTTTTCAGTGGTAGTGTCCTTCTTCAGTATCAAATTTGCCATTATTCTTCGGTGTTGTTGAATATTTCCGTATTCTTCTGTTTCATACAGAAAGGAAGAAAAACCCTTCCCATTATGTCTTCTAAGTAATGCTCATTATATTGAATATCTTTGTAATATTTTCTTTGTAATACTGTTATTTTGAAATGCCGTGTAATGATTTTTCCTGCGTTTCCTATAATATTTTTTCCTTCTATTTTAGTGTCTAATATATTTCTTAGCAGGCAGGGAAAATATCAAATATAATGCTTTGTATGGGAATAAATTACTGATTTATGTTATTGATGTTAGAATAATTTCTGCATGACGCTTCATTCTACTTTTATGAATACTAAGCATTTTACATGCATTTCGATATATTGTCACATAACTGTCTACGGTGCGCCTGCTTTCACTTCTAGACTTGATGAAGTTGATGTAGATTGAAGTCATGAGGTTGGTTTCTATTTCTCCTCCAGTCTGCCTTCTTAGTTTGAACAGTTTTTCCATTAGTTTACCAAGGACGCTACTTACTTGAAATACCTGCATGTGGTCATGAGCTTGCTGTTCTCCAGTCTTTCAGCCTATCCTTGTGTTTTGAAGTGCAGTTACACCTCAGTTAAGTATTGCATAACTTCTTGCCTTTTCAAGTAGCAGCATTAAATGCTGTAACAGCTAACAGGTCAGTTACTTCAGTATTAAGGTTGCTGTAAATTCTGGAACACACAGTATTTGTGCCTCAAAGTTATTTTCTTTGTTTAAGTTTGTTCCAGCAAAGTAATAAGTACTACATGGCGTGCTATGCCAAAGAATACCAATGTGGTTATTTATAAGTAAGTTTGTTGGCACTAAAACACGGAAGTAAAATTCAAACATACATAACTGCAGTTGGAACGAAACCCACTTGTCTCTTTTATTGGAGGTGGTGTTTGGCAAGTAGGTCTGGATCCCAGAAGTAGTTCTGTACTGTAATCAAGCCTACGTGTGGACATAAATAAAATGCTGTCCACCAGTTTAAAAACTGTGTAGTTTCCACCACACTTCAAAATTTAAATGGCTTTTATACTTAAATTGAAATTTCAGAGCAATAATGCTTCTGTTGTGTTAGAGCTAGGAGCAGGAGACAAAAAAAAAGCTCTATTCTGAATATTCCCACACATCTTTTCCCTCAAATGCTACAGCTGTTTTATCCCTTCATAAATCTTTGATCAGAGGATTTCAATACTTAATTACCAAAAAAATGTAACCTCACATCATTCCTTTGCTGTCAGCCAGTATTTTCCTTATTATGTGGATAAGCTAGGCATTAAGGGACTAAGTGATTTTTTTGCAAAATGGTATGGTGAGCCACTGGCAGCCTCTAAGACTCCTGGTTTATAAGCCTGTAATCTGCTGACTTGACACTAACATTCTTCTCAGCTGGCAAATCAAATGGAAACACCCTAAATCCTGGTTGGAACTAAGAAGAATTATTCTGGGATGAGAATTACTGGATAAACGTGTTAGTGCTGTGATTATCAGTGTCAAGGAGGCACTAAATGAAAAACGAGTAAGTGTACAGGATAGAAATGTAAGTGCTTTAAGGATGTGCACACAAGGTGGCTCATCGGGTCCAACGACAGCAGTGTAGCAGAATGGCTAACAGTACTTATCCCAACATCTCTCAGGAGGTGGCAGGGAAAGGTGACGTGAACTGGCCTAGTGGAGTTGTCCTCTCTCACGCACACAACTTTTTTTGCTGTTACCTGTGTGGATTTAAGTCGAGTGTTTTCAAATTAATGCTCTATAGTAGACGTGAGAGAGACTATGCTTATAAAAGCTGCTTTTTCAGGTCTGTTTGTAAAAAAAATCAACTGATACCACAGCATCATTTGTGCTTGCATTGCCTTTTCAAGCTTTTTCTTTACAGCCAGGAGACATATAAAAATTTCTGCAAAATGATGTGCCCAGAAGCTTGTTTGTTTTTCCAGACACATCAGTTGGGCTAATAAAAAAAATTACTTCTCTGGGCAAGCGGTGCTCTCTTTCATGTTAACCTGGCATTTTTNGAGTCATGTGTTTTCAAATTAATGCTCTATAGTAGACATGAGAGAGACTATGCTTATAAAAGCTGCCTTTTCAGGTCTGTTTGTAAAAAAAAAATCAACTGATACCACAGCATCATTTGTGCTTGCATTGCCTTTTCAAGCTTTTTCTTTACAGCCAGGAGACATATAAAAATTTCTGCAAAATGATGTGCCCAGAAGCTTGTTTGTTTTTCCAGACACATCAGTTGGGCTAATAAAAAAAATTACTTCTCTGGGCAAGCGGTGCTCTCTTTCGTGTTAACCTGGCATTTTTATAGGACTTCGGAAATTGGTGCTGTATGCAGCGACCTGTGGTATCTGCATGTCATTCCGAGTGCAAATGTACGTTGCATTTATTGCGTAGAATGGCCTGTGATTCCCCAAGTTGTAGCTGGCGGCAACAGTCAATTACTTCACCGAGCTCTGTGTGTCACAGTGTGCTGAGCTAATTAATAATCATTCCCATTTTTTTGAGGACTGAGCCGTTACTCTGAAGCCTGTGATTGTTTTGGGTTTTTTTTTCCCTACTGTTTCATCTCCATTTGAAATGTTGTTGCCATGTTTAACAAATAAACTGCCCTTTTTTTACACCTTGACAAATGAAAGCTAGGCAATGTAAAACATCACAGTGCTGTTAAACCACTATAAAAACGGTTGAGTTATATGAACAAGAAACTGAAATCAGATTTAGTTTTAAATTTAAGATATGTTTAAGGTAGAAGAACAAGCTCCCATTCTTTTAAGTCGGACTTTAAAACGTACCTAGAATAGTGACAAAGTTTTGTAGCATTTTCCTAATGACTGAGATGTTGATTATAAACTTGTGATAAACCAAGTTGAACTGATTCAATCTTTTTCCAAAACTGAGAGACAAAAAAAAAAAAGAGAGTAAATAATATGTCATGGGATGGAGATACTAAGTTCAACATTTTAATGTCTTCCAGTGCAGCTAGCACAGGTAATGAAATAGTTAAAATCTGTTTCATTTAATATTTTGCTTAAACTAAGCAAGTCCTCATGTGAGGGCACTGTACACCTTCTTTACGCTTAGGAGTAGTGTAGGTAGATAATAATCTAAGTCTATTTGACATAGTCATGCCACTGGGCTACAGCGTGGCTACTCACACGTCTTCCTGCTTTCCAGTTGTCTTTTCCTCTCCTGGAGAAGGCATGCCCAAATAAACTTTCACCTAACATACCATTATACCACATATCAAAAGACATCTTGCTTTTGATATTTCTTTGATTTAAGCTGTAGTAAAATACTCCAGGAATGCATGCATGTAATTTTATTTCTATATTCAGTAGCTTAAATAATGCGGTTTAAGATTCCACCTCCTGTCCTTCCCTCCTGCTTTCTCATACTTAAGAGTGTAGCATGATAGGATTCTTTTTGAGCAGAGGAAAACTCAATATGATTTTTCATACTACTGTTATGTGCAATGCAATCTGATGTTGCTTATAAAACAATAGTATGCATTGTACCTTTAATGGAAATTTATAAAAGACATTTTTCTCCCTAAGTTCAAGGTCGTGGATCTCCTGCATTTTCAAGGAAATTCTTCTCATGGGCTAAAATCGTGTTTCACCTGCAGTCTGGATCTTCATTAGCTGATAGGAGGGATTTGCGGCATTGGCAATAAGTTCTGCTGGTTGCTGGCTGACTGCCAAAGCAGGGCTGCTGTTTAAGACAGCAGGTCTCTCTGCCTTTCGCCAGCCTGAAAGGCACTGTGTTTTCAAGAAGAATGTGGTGCAGGATTTTATGGCGAGTCATAAACAACATGCTGTCCTTGCTTTACTGAAACAATTGCACATTTATGATTTTGTAGTATGCGATGTCACGAGGGTGTTGGCTTTTAGGAATTTCACTACTGAGGAAGCAGTTTGAAATGCAGGCAGAATCTTCAAGACCTTCAAATACGCACTTGGTTTCTTTTTAGCTAGCTTTTAACAGATGTACAGATGGATACATACATATTTTTTTGCTAAGGAATTAACATATGGAATATAGAAGGAATTTAAGTGGATACAATACCTGAAGGCAATGTCGAGTCAGTCTGGATTTTCAAACTCTGTTCCTCTACCAGGATATCCATTCTACCAGGTGTCATGCAGGTATATCGTGTTTTAAGTTTTATCTTTTAATGCACTTGCATATAGAGCTGTGGCATGATGCTTGTTTTAATAGATTTTTTTATTTCCATTTCTTTGTTCTCTGAAAAAAAAATGAAATTGGAGAATTAAGAAGCTGAAAAACATAAATGCAGTTTTAGAATGCTTTGTGCCTGACTTTATAATTAGGTTTACGTTTATTTAAAGCAAATATTTTTTATTTCTAAATATACTAAATATTTTGAGAGTTTTTCTGACTGGAAAAATGGAGTTGTAACCCTGGAGATTTTTTAAAGTGAGTTATATATTCAGATATTTCAGTCATTTATTAGGAACCGGATATCTATGGTGTTGAGAAATGGAAATTATACAGTTTTCCGGAAACATCAATAATTCTGAAGTCTTTTCATGCAGAATTGCATAAGGTAAATAAAAGTACTTACTGCCATTATGCTCTTAAGACAATTCACAAAAAATGTGCACTTGTGGAAAGGTGCTAAATGCTAGCGTTGTGGTAAAGCTTAATCATACAAGCTTCTTATTGTTTTATCTTTTTGTCTCGACAGTCCTGTTTTATTAAAAATCCTTTCTTCTGAGAGTGCTGTACAACAGTTTTCCAGTGAACGGGTTGGATTCTAACCATGAAATTACTGTTCCTGCTGTGGAAGACTGTAATATTGCATAATAATTAGAGGGAATGTGTTACAATACTTCTTTGACTGAAAGATCTCAGGTTTCTGGCGCACCTTAATACAGGAATTTAATCTCTGTTTATTATGTCTAAATCTGAAGTACCTGCCTCTCATGCTGCAACAATAACAGAGGGAGGGGAAAATTGGAGTTGGAACAGGAGTTTTGTGCTATTACTCATCTTTCTGTAACACATTTGAAGAGTAGGGTGAGAGAGTAAGTTAGGTATTAACATGTTCATATCCAGAGAATGAACCTCAGGAATAATCTTCATAAGCTGCAGCATACACGGTGGTATGGCTTGTTTTTGTAAGGCTGCAGTGATAGTCGTTTGTGAATAGAAACAAAAGTGGTTCTGCATAGTGTTCAGTTAACCACTTTTCTGTGTGTTTCTTGAAATAAATTCCTGCACTTATTTGCATATTTGTATCTCTGTAGCACTACCAGCTGTCTGGTTAAAGGTGCCAGTGGGGTTTTATCGAAACCACAGTTAGCCATTTAGAGGTCAACCACAATGGTTGCTCATGGTTGTTGTCCTTTGGTCTAACTTTGAAAAATGCTGAAGCACAGTAGCCTTTCTCCTTTTTTTTTCCTGGCCTTTTTTGTGATAATAGGCATGAATAAGCTGGAAATTAAAGACGACAGAAATTCAGTAAATGGCAGCTGATGTAAAAGCTTTCTCTTCCCAAAAGTATGTTAGGTGCTTAGTCAAAAGCACACCTTTCTCCCTCCTACTCCTTAAGATCAAAATGACCTGAACCTGCCACCCAACTGCCTGGTTTCCACACTGACCTTCTGGACACAATGAAGGTCTCATGAGTGAGTGCCTAGTCCTCACCTTTCTGTTTTGAAAAGAGATAGATCAAAGTCCCTGAGCTTTTGGATCCCTATTGTTTAACTGCTTTTTTTTTTTTTTAATTCTCTCCTCAAACCAGGACATTCTTACGTGTTTTTGAATAGTTATTCTGCATTTCAATGAAGGCTGTGTTTAATAGTTTTCAGATAAGATAATTGGTTTCTGTGGTACACAACGATATTAAATTCTGGTTTATGTATGTAGAATTGGGTGGACTTACTTCCTTTGATCACCAGGTCATTCCAACTTTGTGACTCCGTTTTGGTTCTGGTACCTATAAAGAGAAATTCTTTACATTGTGTACGACCACTGATAACTTGGCAGCTCCACCTATGTAAAATTAGTATTCCTGCAGTCGTTTTAGAGCTCATCCTCAGTGCAGAACTTTCTTCCAGAATAGTAATATATGGCCGTTTCTGTCTGGGGAGTAACACAGTTTACAGAGACAGGACTGAATTAGGATTTTTATTCTACTCTAGTTGTCATATTCTGGTGAGTGAACATTTTCCAGTCAAATAAATAGGCAGTGAGAGTACTGTTTGTCATAATTGGCTTGTGATCTCTATAGAGTGCAGAGGATTAGTTTGTATGTTGGCAGAGACATTAGTATAATATGGCTTGCAAATGGGATGGCACAAAAGTCTTGAACAGAGTTTTGGAAAAGCTCTGTCTTCAGGAAACTGCCTTTTGTGTAGACAAGAATAATTTTCTAGAGATCAGAATTATCATTGGAATTGCATGGTGTTTGGAATGGACTGTGTTTTCTGTTACACATAGGAGTAGTATCTTTGGAACGATATTTTTGTGGAAATGTGGTCTAAAGTATTGATGCTAGCCTGTTCCGAAGGAGTGTGCAATCAGCGTTTTGTTCATTTATAGTTTTCTAAAGATTACTGGGGACATTGCTTATACTTTATCTCGGAGACGACCAAGATACCGTCTCCAAAACTTGGTCACTCAGGGTGGCATGGTCTCTTGGTTGTCTGTGAATTATGGAATTGCATAAATCAGGAGTTCATGTTGGGGACTGTGTTTTTGAGCCATATTGTAACTCATTTTTGGTATCCATGCAATGCATAATTGGAATTTCTTGGGAGCTTTTCCATAGTGGGACAAAATTTGCAGATTAATAGAATTTATGTTGAGATTGATAGCAAATTTCATGTTGTTTCTTTCATGGCACAACATAAGAGAGCTGATCTAGATATTACTTGTAGAAAATATTTCGTGTGATTGAAAAAACCCACTTTCTCAAGTAATTGATCTTTTTTTTTTTTTTTAACCGATTTGGTGTTTGTTATGGAAATTCAAAGAAAATATTGCCATCTATGATTCTTGTCCTTTAAGATAAGTAGCAGCAAATGTAAACTTAGTATAGGTGGTTAAACTTTAGCCAAAGTGTGCAAGTAAACCTGCTATGTGCCATCTTGCAACTGCTAGAATGACATCAGCCAGGTAGCTTGCATTTTTCACCTGCTTGATATTGTAATGTTAGTTTTCTTTCATATGTCATATAGTGTAGAAGGAAGTCTGTTCAAAAGTCTTTGAAAATATGCTTATAATGCTTTCATTTTCGTAAGCTTACTCAGTAGAGATTAAGAACAAAGTTTTCTCTGGCAGAGCTTGCAAAGGCTGTGCTCGTCTTTTTCCCAGTTACCCAGGTATGGCAAGAGACCTTTTTTGTAAGAACATCTGCTATTTCTTATTGCTTTAGGCTGCTAGAGGAGAAGATGGTAGCCTTATGAGTTTTTCTTTGCCAAAGAGGAAAGGAAGAGATCTAGCATCCTTTGACAAGAGAAGACAGAACTTTCAGCTCTACTGGGATATTAGCAGATTGTCGCCATTTTAGAAAATGGTCTTTGTATTTTTTTGCTTCAAAATACACATTCAAACCCGATTTTGAGTAGGACTTCTTTTGAGTAGGTGGAGTTACATCTCTCTCCTCGCGTGGAAACATGAGACAATACAAAACCCAACCCTGTGGAGCAGTTACTAGTGTTTCTTTCACGTAGCTGGAGTTTTGCTAGTGGACCGTGGTACTCTACATAAATAGATTCATCTTTAGAAAGAATCTTCTTGTTTCTGACACAAATGCATAGGGGTGAAGACATGAGTGTTCCGCACAGTTGTGAGATCTTATAATTTTTAGTAGTTACATTTAAAGTAGCAAAACAATTTTAAGGGTTTAACAGGGCTGTCATAGTTCTTTGGCCTAACTAGTATCAGAACTTTCTGGAGCCCTTTAATAACTGGAATTTCATCTTCTAGGGAGATTGATGGAAACCGTGTTCACAATGAAAGGCTGCTGTTCAGATCAAGACTTGGAATTGCACATACTGTTATACTTTTTCTGTCTGCTGAAAAAGAAAAGGGGAAAAAAAAGCTATCCAGTGGGGAGAGTGACAACTTGTAATTTTGTGAATTCAAGATGAATCAATTGCACCTGTGCAGTTGATTCCAAATGCAGTAATGCAGATCCCATCCGGTTGCAACAATATTGTAAATAAGCTATTATAACTGAAACTAAGCAACAAACTGACAGTGTTTAACTGTGGAAAGGGAAGAGATCTTGCAGCACTCAGCTGCTACTTTTCCTTTGAGGAGGGAGCTACTGCCGCCTTCAAATGTTGGTCTTTAATTGGCACCCATTTCTTAAATTACAAAAAAAAATTACTGCTGTATTTTAGATAGAGGAATTAATCTTGATCACCTCCGTGTTGTAGAGTGTTAGGAGACTAAGTGAGTGCTTTTAAAGAAACAAAACCATTACGGAGTTTTCTTTGTAGCGTAATCTGACAGGATTAGTTAAACTAAAATCTTTGAGAAATAATGAGGTCAGGCAAATAGCAGTCAAGAATAACAAAAATATTTGCTTGTTCCATAGTGTTAACCAAAGTCCTGGGTAACTATTTCATATTGGTGTTCTGAATATTCAGCAGCGTGCATGTGTATGACAGGGATTTACAGTTGCATTTTTCTTGGAATAACTGAATCAGTTGAGCAAAACTTCCTTTGTTGGATCAGAGCCGTTCCCTTTCTTCTGTACGGAGAAGAGGAGGAGAAAGGGGAGGGCAGAATTTTTGACAAAATATATGCAAGAATGTGATGCGCTAAATTTCAACTGGCCTTAGAAGCCGTTTTGCCATAGAATTTGGTTTTTATATATGCCTACAATAAAATGTGGCTTTCATACGAGGAGGGGGAGATCAGTCCCTACGTTTTAGATGGATAATTCCTTTTTCAGGACTTGGGAGGATCTGGTGGATAAAGCTAGTGCTGCTATCACTAGCTATCTCCTTTATGTCTAAAGAGGAATATATTAAATTTTGTCTTAAGTAAGAGAGAGAATGATCAAAACCTGAAGAAGATAGTTTTATATATTTTATTCTCCGCAATATTTAAAATGCGGACAGGCTATTTTTATATTAAAATGGTTTAAACATTATATAAGTGCTTTACAGGCAAATGTAAGGATTGCTCTTAAGAAAAAACCCTTTTTTTTCCAAGAGGCCTCATGATTAGAATGTCAGCAGTTATTTGGGCTTGACAGAACAAACAACGCATTAAAAAGCTTCACATAATAAAAAGTAGCTCATTAAGCAAGATTGAACTTGAAAAAAGTTTTGCTTGCAGGGAGTAAGTGTTAAGTACAGGCTGCTCTCTGAGAAGACAAAATGATAGGCAAACTGCTATAAGACAAGGCAGGTTGCAAGATCGCCACCTCTAAACTTTGTCCAGAAGATACAAGCACAAAATCGTGAGTGAGAGATGTTGATGAAGGTGTGGGCTGCTGATGCGGTTCCTGCGTGACTTTCCTCAGTTGCTTCCTTCCTTTCCTCAGTTGCTTCCGCTGCTTCCAGTGGAGCTGGGTGAGAATGCTTTTCTTACAAAATGTCTCTGATATGAGAAGTCTCTTCTCTCTGCTGCGTCTCCTGCCTCTCCCTCCCCACCCCTTTTTTCCCCCGCTCTGTTTTGTTCACTTGAAAAATCTCCCCTATTCCTGTCATATCTGAACTGGAAATGAAAAGCCTCAGCTCTGTGCAAGTGGCCAGTAGATCGACACAGTCCCACATGGGGCTCCCTTGTGATCCACAGGACCAACTGCGAAACTTTGAGTGACTTGGTGCTGTCCCGGTGTTAAACTGAGCACTTGTGAAACTATTGGCAGTAGTATGTTACTAGTTTCGCCTGTGTTGAGTTATATTGGGTATTTCCTTCTTTAGACATGTGTGTCACTTCTGGCTTCCTCAAAGCAGGTTACCTGCTGGCTCCTCAGGTCTCTTTCCGCATTCCTAGTGTGGCTCGGGTTACGCTTGCTGGTAAGGGAATAATCAGATGTATGGCAGATTGCAACAATTCATTATAAATCATTCTGTCAGAAAAGAGGAAACTCTGAAGCAAAATGCGAGCATTATGATAATGGTATCTATTAGGAGTCCTTAAAAGGAGATGAAAGTATAAACAGCATATGACGCAAAGCAACAGCTCTGATGTGGGTTACTTAATTTTAAAATTTAATTCTGACTGGAACTTTGAATATTTTTTTTTGTTTATTTTGTGATATCTGGTATTTCAGGCTCTTATGCACAGAAATGTAATTGTAGTTGCTCTTCTAATGACGTGGATATCTGACTAGCAGAACCAGTTACAACAAGTTCTATGTTACTTTTTTCTTAACAGCTATTTTCTGACATATTCTTAATTATACAAAAAGGAAAATGTCTAGAGTAACTAGAGATTTGGATGTAAAATCTTTTGTACTTTCATTATTTTGAGGATTCCAGCCTGAAAGGGCAGTTTGTTTCTTTATTATTGGGACATTGTGCATTATTTTGTTGTTTTAGAGGAATTTGTGTGTGTGTGTGTGTGTGTGTGTGTTCTGAAACAAAATTGCTCTATTGATATAAATATACACTAACTTGGTTTCCTGAATGATGGTGGCTGTTCAGAATTCTGTTCGTTTCTTCTTTCCGTTACCATCTCTACTTCAGCAGTTGGCCAATCTACTTACGGAATTAAGTTAACAAATTATCATGGTTCTTAGTTCAGTAGTGTGCTTCCCAAGACTTACACTGTGATTGCTTCTCTTAGAGCTGAAGCTGCTTGCGTATGTCTTGTATCCTTTAAAAATCCTTACAGGGATGTGTCTGGAGGTTTTCTGAGATTTGCTTGGTGCGTTTGGGAGTCCAGATTATGCGGCACAATGCGCATCGAAGAACCATCCTATAATGCTGAGAGTTTACGCCCTTGATACTTTGGTTTTGAAATTAAATATGGAAACTAACTTAGAAATTGAACCTAGCGAGAAATGTTGTTCTTTCTAGTACACGTAAAGGAAACATTGACTTGTAATAAATCCTGTGGTTTAAAGGATGATCCTGGATTTCTAGGTTTGTGCAGCAGTTAGTTGATGATTTGAGAAATGTAAGCTAGGAATTTGTTACGATTTGGTTTGGAGAAAAAAAGTTGAAGCATTGGCAGAAAAATTGTAAGGCATGAATTTGCAAGTTTCTTCTTTATGCAAATTCAAAACTTATTAAATAAGAAATGAGGGCATTGCAGATGCTTAAAAGTGATTTTTAAAACAATTAGCTATAGGAAAATTACAACCAATACAGTGATTTATGTTAAAATTTGCATGTGTCAGCTAATACCTGAATGATAACAAATTCTTAAATATAGATAGTATCTATTCAAATAAGATGTAGATTATATTTAGTCTCACTTTTAATGCTGTTATTTTGGCAAGTGTATGATTTATGACATTGTTAATCCGGTTTCATGAGTCCTGCAATTCATTTGAAGGACATCTTCCTGGAGAAAATGAGCATAAATTTGAGCACTTAATAAATGGATACTTATCTATTCCTTTTTTTTTTTTTTTTTCAAAAAATAGACTGCTTTCTCACATGCTGCAGAGAGCCATCTTGAGTTAAAGACGCTTACTTGAAACGGATGGTCAGTCCTGTTGACATACGAATGCCACTGTGCACTGCTGAGATGACTGCAATGCAGACAATGCTGATGGTGCTAACCTTTTCAAAATTTACATCAGGTTTTCAGCTCCTGTAAGAGGTTTCATTTATTCATAACTTCAGATAAGGAATAATCATCTGCTGAAGACAGACAATTGCAGCGGAGAATATTGTAGTGGCTGAGACTATGACCTCATGTGGGGAGGGTGCCAGGGCACTACATAACCACACTGCCTTCCCGGCCTGTCTGTCTTGGATATGACTTGTTCCAAGTGACAAACCAGATACATAGGGTGCTTTCTCAGAAATTAAGACCTGTGTCACTTTCAGATGTCCTTGTGCATTAGTATCTTTCCTTGGAAACTGTTGGATGTTGTACTGTTAAGTTTTGCTTGCTCTGACAGTACAGATGTTAGTTCTGTCTTCCCTGCGGCTACTGCCTTCTGCTGAAGTGGGACAGCATCTCTGCTGTTTCCTTTTACACTTCAAATTCCAACTGTGTCTGCATTTCACTGCCCCTTTCCCTAAAATGTCAAAGACCTGTCCCTTTTCCCTTAGGATTTACAGAGCCTCCTGTTAGGAGCCTTGTAGCACTTATCCACTTCTTCCTTATTCTCATGTGAGTAATCCGCATTTTACCTACTGCTTTAACTACATCATACTTTTATAAAATCCGTTTCTTGGCTCTCCTGTTAAACTGCATCAAGTTCAGGCTTGTCTTTCTTGCTTTAAGACGTGTCATTAGCTCTGTCCCCACTCTGGTTTCTTACCAGGTTACTCCCTCTGTTTAAGTCTCTTCAAATGTGGCTGTAGTAAAAATGATTTGTTCTACGCTTGTCTGCTGTGGACTAGGTAAGATTTCTAGATTTGAAATATGTCCCGGTTTATGGAATTTGTAACTTTTGGTGTGTAAGAGTAATTATTCGCTTCTTACTGTTCTGAAAACTGCATTGTCTTTATGAGCCTCTTTTGGCTTTTACTGACTTCCCTTCCCTCCTCCTGTCCAATTTCAGGTAAAAGCCTAGAGTGTTTCCCTTCATTTTCCTACAGCCATTCTGTCTTTTCTCTTTTCTGTCTTTTTCTGTCTTTTTCTCTTTTCTGTCTTTTCTGTCTTTGCTCTAGAAGTTGCCTGAACGGAAGTAGAAGACAAAGCTAAAGTATTACCCGTAATTGTGTAGTCTTTTAATTGTGCCTTTGTCTTCTGTTGGGCTGATGTGAGGGAAGGTGGGTTCCAGGTGGTGTCAGAGATCCAGAAACATTGTTCACCGAAGTTTCTCTGTGGTAAATTGCTCACACTAATGAAAAGTCAGCACGTGTATGTCGATTAGAGAAATGCATGTATATTGTCTTGCAGGTCAACTGAATTTTAATGAGAATGATTTTCAGATGTGTCCACAAGATACTTCTGTTGTTTTCACTCCAGCTTTTGTGAGCTGTTCTGTGATGTCTGAAGAACAGTAGCAAGTGTTGATACAGCTCTTGCATAGGGAAAGATGCAATCAAGTTCTTCTTCCGATTCTGGCTATTCATATGGAAACCTTACAGGCAGGTTTGTTTTCTTCCTGCACTGTGTTACCGTGGATGGATAAAATGCAGAATATTTAGTATGTGGCCTGTGTCAGCTTGTAATACTAAAATCTCAGTTCACGATTCAGAATTCTTCCAATTGAGGAAAAGCAGCACCGATATATTAATGTCTGTTAGGAGTCTTTTATGTTCCTTCACTGGCAGAATGTTTTTCTTTTATGGATTTATTGCTGCTGTCTGCCCAGTCTGCCTTATTTCCACGTGCTGAAAACATTAGGCAAATCTGCAGTGGATTTGCTAATGTAAGCTTTTCTATTGCTATGCACCATGAGCCTTGATTTCACTCCATTGTGCTTTCTCTCTGTATTCTTTTCTGCCCACTCTCACCCTGTTGGGTCATGATTTGCTGTATTTCAGATGCTAAAAGCTCCTAAAGATAAGCCCCTTATTTTTAAGCAAAAGCTGTTCTGAAAACTCCCTTGCTTAAATGTCATAATTTTACATGTTTTAAAACCTAAATTTTCCCAACAACTAAGCATTGAATGCTTGTACTTAATAAGTTTGCATAGTCTACTTACTGCAGTGATTTGAAAGAAAGTTCCTGTGTAGTTTACTAATATTAACATATATTAAAATAGTCTTCTAAAATATTCTCTGCTCTTCTAGATTCAGCTAAAATTTGGGTGGAGTGTGGTTTATCAAAGTTCACAAGCACACTCCCATAATCTGTTTTTTTGTATTATGACTGTGAATTTTTAGAGCTTGGAAGCATTACAGATACATCCTAAGTTGCAGCATTAATTCTTTTCTACTTCTGTAGTGGATGTGTCTGGAACTACAATAAGCGTTTGGTCTTAGGTTCTTTGAAGCAATGATGTTGCCTAATTAGTTCTGTTAAGTAGTTGTGTCCCAATACACGAATCCATTCTCTGCTCTGTTATTTTTAAACTGTTGCCTCTTCATTGGTTGTTTTTCCAGTTGTGAATATCCTCATGCTGTTTGTTTTTCTTGACAGTTTGTTCAGCTTCTCATTGCATCAGGTATGGCATATTAAGCCCCGCTTGAATACTAGCCAGAACTTTTTTTGGTGGGGTGATCATTGTAAGTCTGCTCATACGTTAAGTCCACTGATTTGGAAGTGGAGATTTGTGTTAGGACATGCGTCTCACTCAGATCCAAGCCATGAATGTTTATATACTTCATAGAAGTCTGATGAAATATTGGCAACCTTCACTGGAGCCCAGCTGGAGGCACCATGTATTGTGCAAGCTTTTGTGGTTCAAGTTTAGCAATGTAACTCAAATTGTTGAATTAGTTTTTTTCGAAGAAAGAGTCCCTTTCTGGTCAGTGGAAAGAAAAACTGCTTTAGAGCAAATTCATAAACTCATATGGCATGAATTGTCCCATATGAATCTGCAGAAACTAGTTTGAATGTAAGGGATGCTTTTGCTGGGCCATTATACTACTGTCAGCCTTCTGGTACGTGACAATATGTATCTTTAAAACTTGGAAGTCAGAGCTGTGCAACCAACCGTGGTACTCAGTACTAAGGCCATCCTTTTGAGTTTAAAACATCATCATTTGTTTCCAGCTGGCACCTGTTGCTTTCTTTCAGCTGTTGATTTATTCTGGATTCAGAGTTCTCATGATAGGGCTCAGGTCATGATGCGCTTATTTGCTCATATTGCTGTGTGCTTGTATGGAGAATTGTCACATACGCAGAAGCTGAGGAAGTTTTCTTTGGTGGTAATGAAAGGACAGAAAGCAGAAGTAGGAGACGCCTCTAGGACAGAGATGACTTTGCAATCTTCATATCTGACAACTGTAAAGCTGCTGCATGGAGTTCAATTAATATTTTCACAAAATCCCTCGTAATTCTATTACCTTGGTCATATGTGATTGGTAATTTGGTGTTTGCCTAAGCAGGCATCCTCTTGCACTGTCCTGGAAAAATGCTGCCAAAGTAGTGAGAGCAGAAGCGATAACACAAATGGTGTTTGAAGAAGAAATGAAGGTTGTTTCCCTGTGTCCTGAATCCCTCTACTATCATGCTTCCCATCCGAATTGCTCATCTGTTGTTCTTTTTAGGATTTAATTTGTGTTTCTTTTTTTAAAATGAAAATGGTAATAATTTAGTCTTGTTTTTGTTACATGCAGCACACTTTTGTCTTGCAAAGTACCAGTGCCCGGCAAGGATGTTTCAAAGAATCTGTAGTCTGTTTACTGCCTGTTTGGATCGCTGAGTTCTGGTGCTAGTATGTAAAAACACATGGGAATTTAATCTGACAGTAAATGTACGTGCAGGTACTGGGTAATCCTTAGGAACTCTCTTACTGAGAGTATCTTCAGATTAATTCCTTGAAGACTTCTTTTGTTGTTTGATTAGTGAAGAGCAAAAGATTTTTAACTATGATTTATTGTCAATGTAAAACCAAAAGGAATTTTACCTGAGAAGCAATAGGTAGTATGTTTGAATACAGTTTTGAGGCAAATAATTTTGTGGTGCAAACAAGTGAAGAACTTTTTATCTAAATATTAAAGTGCTAAGTATATAACACAACTTAAAATATACCATTTTCCTATTTACTAGTTTTAAAGAGGTGGTTATAATTTTAACTTGGAACTTGGTTTCCCTAAAATTATAACACATGCTGAAATTTTGCACCCTATTAAATCTAATATTTATATTTTGCCCCGATATGGTGCTTGCCTTGTGTAATGTGTATCCTGATGTTTGTGAATTCGGAAGTTCTTTGTTTAAGATCTTTCTGGAAAACAAGATAATGGTTGAAGTAATTTCAGTAGCCCTTTGGCTAGAAGTAGGTGTCTGATTAATATGATTACTACTACTGGTGTCTGGAAGCAGTTGTTTCTGAGTCACTGCTGCTTTCTACTAGTAAAATTAGTGTTTTTCTTTCTGATACAACAGATGTTAAATACTTCTGTGCATAGTATAAATTGCAGCATTTATAGGATTTGATGTATTGCCAAGCATGCGGGCTTTATAATTCAACAAATGACATTGGAATTACTTACTGGCTCTTTTTTAGTCTAATATTGTGAGTGCATATTGATAGTTGATACTGGCTTCCATCACTTCGTAGTTTTACCAATAAACTTCAGAATATAAAGAATCCAACATAAAAGTGTTGTAGAGCACAAATGTAATTGGATATTGCTAATAGATGAGGTCTGTTTCTCAGAACAGAGAAAAGCCAAAGATTGCAGTAAAGGAATCATTCATTCCTCTTCTCCCTTTTATGTATTATGTAGACGGTATATGATTAAGATGCAAGTCAAAGTGCTAAAGATAGCCAGCAAAATATTTAGAATTACTTAAGCTAATAATTAGGTAGTTGGCAGGATGGATGTTTATTCCTTTGTTTTAGATGTGACTTTCAGGAATGCTTCATTTTCAGTTAATTATAGTAAATCTCCAAGGAGCCAAGATCACTTGTTTCTCACCTGACTTGTAATCTTTACCAAGCTTTAAATACCATAGGAACAAATTTTAGTACGAACAGGAAAATACAGCTATGAGATATGTTTCAGTATGCGTGCATAAATCTTGTTAAGTTTATTACCATTTTAATGGCTACAGATATAACTCTAAAACCACTATCACAATGTGGATTGTGCACCTTGATTTTTTTTTTTAAATTTTGCTGTACTAGAAAATCTTAGCCACTGTTGAAGTAAAATCCACTGCATCTTAGCAGATTAGATATACTGTAAGATGAATAACTTGCGCATCTATGTATTTCTTCCTAATAAGCACAGCTATGAGTGATCAACTCTAAGATAAATAGGTCGTTCTGACATTTCTTAAAAAGGCTTGCATTTCTCAAGTGATACTGGCAATTGATATCACTGGAGGCTTTTGTGACATGGATTGATTACATTAACATTTCATAAAACCCTCTATTCAGGCACTGTACGTTAGTGATTTGCTGTCTTTACCAACCCAATCTGTATTCAAGATACTGATTTAAGTAATTCCATTAGTCCCCCTGAGTCATTCAGTCCCTTTAGAAAATTTGATCTAAATCAGTGTTGGCGATAAAGCCTCTACAGATTTTGATCATTAACTTCTATAGTGTGATGGTTTAAACAAAGTAAATACAGGTTATTAACACTATAGGTTTTTATTTAGTTGATTTTTTTTAAGGAATATACATGCCAGATTCTTTCTGGTGCCGATTTAGAACATTCTGCCTGTAGAACTCGCTAAGTTGTATGAATAAGCCTGCCATTGTTAACTGGTGCGTATGGGAAAGCCAGCCAGCCCTCAGCAGCATTGCTTGGTCAGGATTTGGAACAATATACAGAAATAAAGGGCTTTGACTCCCTACCACTTCTTGCCCTTGCAGTAATAAGAAATGCAACTCCTCATAGAAGGACATTTTTTTTTGTAGAAAAATATGTATGTAATTTCTGAGAGTACTCAACTCTGCTCCTTGTCCTTTGCTACTTGATTGAGTGCCTTCATGAATTCTGAATGACAATAGCAACGATGCCCTTGATTTATTAAAAATAACAAACCAAACCATTCAGCTGCGTNCCAGCCCTCAGCAGCATTGCTTGGTCAGGATTTGGAACAATATACAGAAATAAAGGGCTTTGACTCCCTACCACTTCTTGCCCTTGCAGTAATAAGAAATGCAACTCCTCATAGAAGGACATTTTTTTTTGTAGAAAAATATGTATGTAATTTCTGAGAGTACTCAACTCTGCTCCTTGTCCTTTGCTACTTGATTGAGTGCCTTCATGAATTCTGAATGACAATAGCAACGATGCCCTTGATTTATTAAAAATAACAAACCAAACCATTCAGCTGCGTAGGAAATTAAATACTGAGGTGAGAAGATTTTTTACAGACTAAATCTAACGGTGGTGGACTTTTTAACATGTACTGTTCTTTCTTGCCATCTGTGTTCTTTTAATGACTTAGCAGTGGTTTAGTTCACTTCCTCTGAAGAAGTTCTTGGGATGCTATCTCTGGACGAGTTTGCGGCTTCTGCAATACTTGTGAAGTACTTGGCTCCAGTGCTGCGCTTTCAGTGCTCTTGATCAGGCTCGCTAAGTATTTGCAGTATTAGTGAAACTGTGTGTTTGGGTCAGACTTCAATTCCTCCAGCGCTCAATTTCATGCTTCCTCCCAAAATTTCGGGTTTCCTGCCATCTCTTTTACTTTCAACAGATCGATAGTTAATTCACATTTCTCCATGTAACACTGCCTTCTCATTGATGTGAAGATCTTACTGATCAATAAAAACTTACTCTTTCTCACTGTATTGGACACGTGTTTTTGTTCCTCCTATTGACTATGAAACTTTTCAGTGCTGATTCTTTCCAGGTGTCGTTCTTGACTATTTGTTTTAGAACTCTTTCCCCAGAAGCGCTTTTCTAGATTGAATCCGTATTTGCTATTCAGGGCACCTCGTACTATCGGAGTAAGTAACTTTTCTTCGTTCCTTTGTGCTTTTCTTCTGTTGCTGTGTTTTGGTCTTCGTATTGCAGTTCATCGTGTTGGCTGTAGTCTGTGCTTAAAATGTTCATCTGGGCTTCACGTCCTGGAGAATTTGAATTCATTCTCATTGTGTCTTACTCTTAATCTTTTTTTATTATTGTTTTTTGTAAACAATTGTTGTTGTTTACTTGTTTCATTTGTTCGAGCAAGGGATTGAGAATTTCATCTATCACATATTCCGTGTAGATTACACATGTTTCTATCTCTGTAAATGTACGTATCAGTGTATAACAGAATGACTTTTTGGCATCTGTAAGTACAATCTGTATAAATGCAACTGTTAACTTCAAATAGGTATTCATGATTAAAAAAAACACGGGAGGAAGAATCCTAGCACTTTCCTGATTAGGATAGCATATATTCTGTATGAATTTATTTGCATAATCTATATTTACATGCCTTGTGGTCCTTTTTTTGTTCCTCATAGTGTAAACAAATATCCTTAATATCAAAAGAAAAACTAATTCTTTTGCCTGGGTGTTCTAACTGCATTTCCAACTAGTTCATATCCTTTATTTGTAAATTGTGAAGTTGCTAAGCAAAGTGATTACTCTGAAACCTGTATAAATACTAGTTTTTCTGCCATTTTGCCTATTTATCTTCATTTATATATTCTTGCATCACATGAGTTTCTTTTTTTTTTTTAACATTTCCTGATAGGACACGTCATATAGTGGATTTAGGCCAAGAAGTAAATTTTTTTCCTTTGTTTTGTGATCTAACCTGATGTTCCAAATGTACCTTGGGTGTTATTGTCTGTCGATAGGCTGTATTATATGAACAGCTAGAAATAATGGCAAATTATGAGATTATCAAGCTGAATCCATTTGCCAGCTTGTTAGAGAAGAGCATTGCTGTGCAGTTATACAAAATAACTCCTGTAGTTTGTGTTTTGTGGTAGCATGGAGAAAAATTACCACTAAGTGCTCCTCTTTTTATCCCCTTGTGTATTTTACCAGGGAACTGAAAATATTTTCTAATCTCCGGGATTGTTTGTGCACACTGTAACTAATGAACAGCCCTGTCAAGTCAGGGATTTATGTTTAAGAATCTGCAGGATCCAAAACACAATGACTTTTATTGTATTTGTTTTCAAAACAGAATCTAGAATGTTATTTTCAAAAAACCCACAGCAGCACTTAGAAGAATTATCTTTATTTTTTCCAGAGACCAAAATCTTGCATGCTGTTGGGCACAATTGAAGAAGACATGAGATGCCTTGCCCACAGCTTTGCCTCCAGTCTTTTGCAGTTAGCCAGTCTGTGGTGATACTGACTTGGACAAGTCAGTCTCTGATAAACATGTGAGATTTCCTACTGAGGTGACGTACAAAATTTACTCTGTATCGACATGAAAGGAGTTCTGCCAGCTATCTTAAAATTCACCTTCACCAAAGTGTTTGGTAAATAGCAAATGTGAAATCTAAATGTGACGAGAAAAATTATAAAGAGCAGGGTGTTTGAGGGGAAAAAATGGTATTATTCTTGAAATGTTAAATTGGTATTTTTATTTTTTTAGAGAGAAGAATTGGGTTTTGCTCAAACTGTCAGCAGAATGAATGGCAGTAATTAAAATTCCTATTGTCTTCCCTAGGCGTGAAAAGGTTTTTGTTGTTGTCATGGTGACACTTGAGTGACAACTTCAAAGTGAGTAATTGCTACTGAGAGCTCCATTATGAACATTTACAATGTTTCAGAAAGGTTTTCTGGATGAAGTAGGATTTGATTTTTTTACTGGGCTTTCAAAACATCTTTTTTTAACCTGATGTTTTTGTATAAAGAAATAGTGTCTAGGTGACTTTGTTTCAGAAGGCTCTTTTTGAGAGCCAAGCGAAATATCATTGCTAATTGCTTTTTCTTGGGCTGCTCTGATGAGGAGACCCAAACTCACAGGAACTGCTGGCTGATGCAGTTGGTTAGAATTCGCAGTACCCTGCAGGTCCTGTATATGGAATTGTTCTCTAACACACTCTTCTTTTTAGAGCAGGGGTGTGTATGCATTTCATCCGAGAAGGTGCATGTTGTGTGCACGCGTGTACACTCTGTATATGTGATGTTGCGTTTACTGCCTTTTGGTGATCTGTGTTTCAGGTGATAACTTTTAATAGATCATTTGTGACAAGAATAGCATTGGATTATAAAGATTTGGTATGTGTACAAAAGTTTTATAAATTCATTTTTGGAAGACTGTGTTGGAAAAGTCAGTTTAGAGTTATATTTGCTTTTCAGAGCCTAAAAAGTTGGTGGGAATTCGATTTCTGAATAGTGGAAGTTAGCCACTTAGTGGGGGAAGTTCTGTAGTCTTGATTTTGCAGTCTCCGTGGTGCTTTTACCCATATCAATTCCATGATTTTAAGAATGACAGGGGAAGTGATCTTTACAAGGTATGAGGGTGTTTGTAAATTGTGATTTGCATTAGACAGTACTGCACTAAAGTGTATATTTGTCTCAAAACACTATATGCAACAATAATCCAAGTACATGCGTCCTTGTTACCGTATACCTGTTTTTCTTCAAATCTAACATATTTTCTTAAGTTCTGACAGTTGTTTAGGAAAAATATTTTTAATTTAGCTTTTACTTTAAATGTATATAATACGTTGACATCAGTTTACTTCAAGATCCCTTGAAATGCTCATGGAAAAAGAATTCCTTAAGCTCATTAACCTGACTGCCTGCGTTCATGTTCTTACCACTGGTAAGCATGAATTTATAGTAGCTTACTGATACATCAGCTTTGTGATAATAAGCTGAATTGAAGGTTTGTCTTGGATTTTAAGGGCTTCCTTCCATCCTTAATAGTGCTTCTTAGATTTGTGTGCTTTGATATCTTTATTCTAGAAGGCATTGTAATTAATTACATGAGCACATTATAGTCAAAACCTATATGCTGTTCCTAAATATGCGAAAGATCATCTTTGTGAATTTTAATCTTTGGGAAATCTGCCGAACTTGTGATGTGTCTAGAGTCTCAAAATGAAAACCTCGAGTGTGCACACACATGCACACATTTTACGTGTGTCTGTGTGTGTGTGTATATATACATGTTTAACAAAAAAAGTACAAGTAAATGTATCAGTAAACATATTTTTTGTTTGTTTGTTTTATTTTTGTTCTTGGCGAAAAGCAACAACAAAATCGAATAATTTTAATTTTTGATTTTGGCCACATAGCAGTTCAGGAAACCTCATTAGCCTTACTCTCTGCAGATTGTGACTGGAACAATTGGAGAGCTGAAGGACTACTGTGTTTCTGAAGGAAAACTGTTGAGACTATGCCATGAAATTTTCTCCATAACTGTGAATTTGACCAAATTTGGTGAGATTTTTCTCAGAGGTGATGAAGTATCTTGGATCTGAACTGTCATTCTATGCTTGGTAAACCCTAACAGGTTTGGGTTTGATTTGCCAAAGAATGAGTGAACTAAGGATGTTCAAAGTATTTCTCCGTTTGTGTCTGGCTCATAAAGTTATGAGCTCAGTAGGTTAGAACATATTCTTACATGAAAAGCACTGTTTAAAAATGAAGTGGAATACGTTACATTAAGAGTACTGAAGTATTTTTTCACTGCATTGTAAGCTTTAAATATCATTATTTTCTATATGTTTTATATGCAGACTTACGCTTCCGATTACCTCTCTATGTTTTAACTCATGAGTATTGATTCTTAAGATGTCTTTTTACAAAAAGTTTCCTAAACATCTTTTACAGACTGACAAAGGAGACGTACCGCTTGGTGTCCATTGATCTTAATTGTGCAAACACAAATGTCAGTGGTCTTGTTTGAAGTGTTTGTAAATTAAGCATGTCTTTAATCAGGTTTAATGTTGTGGTAGGTAAAAGACATCTCAGTTTTTTCAGGCTTCATTTTTACTGATCTGTTTGTCTAGTAAGTAATTTAAATAGTATCAGTGCTGTAATGTAGGCTTTCAGGTGATACCATTGATAGGTCTCAACTATGCAAAGGGTTTTATTGCACTGTGTTGTAAAGGTCTTCCTGTTTCTTGGAACTCGTGGCTTCTGTCACTGCTCAAGTTTTTCCTTCCTGGTGAAGGTAATATGCTTTCTGTTTGGTAATTTAAACATTATTTTGTTTGTTTGTTTTAAACTATGTTTGTTTTATTTTCTTACTAGCAAAATTGCTTCTGGTACTATAGTCATAGGGCCCACTATAATTAGTTTACATTAAGAGAGTTTTTGGTGTGATGAGTCATTTCCAGGCATTTTAATTCAAATAATGTACAGAGTACTGATTCAGAAAATACAGTGGGTGATTCTAGCCTTGTCTTGGATACAGGGAAGAGGGGAATGCACACAGAAGTTTGTCGTTTAAAGAAAAATAAATGGAAGTATTTCAAAGCAAAGTTTCTTTTAATATGATGAATATATGCAATATGAACCAAAACTATTTTTTGTTCCAGTCAGCAAATGATATGATCTTTGCCTTTTGTGTAAAATAACCCTATTTCACATTGGAAAATGCTGATAAGGGCCTATAACCCTACTTGCTTCTTCAGTCCTCTTCAGGAAATCTGCTTCTTCCCAGTTAAAATAATGTGATTAGACATTTAACTACAAAATATTAATGGGCAAAGGCATACCCAAGCCAAGAAAAAAATTGGCATCTTACAAGTTCTACCTTAATCTATACTTTGTTGCCTGCCTTGTAGTAAGCGTCATCTGCTATAATTCAGGTTTAGTTGTAATAAATTTTATTCATGCTTTTCAAAAGTATTAGCTTTAAAATTTGTTCTTAGAAACTTCACAGTGGAAATACTGAAATGCTGTAGTACAGTTTCCCCTCTTTGGTAATTTGACCTTTCAGTAACAGGAAAATGTTTGTGAATGAAACCAGCTCAATATCTAACATCGTATTCCTGATAGAGATGAAGAAAAACAGAACAAGGAAGATAAAGTGTGCCAGAGCAATGTTATTCTCTAACTCAAGGGCT